>NDFZ01005297.1:0-326471 GCA_002192655.3 Mamestra configurata
AGGAGCTTCGTATAATTAAGATAGAACTTCACTTAAGGTAAGTTCGTTTAATCTTATAATTATTTCACATGAACAAAACAAGTCATAGTGCCAGGTTTCATCAAAATCGCTTCATCACTTTAGACAGGAGTTTCATCAAAATCGGTTTGTCACTTTAGACAGGAAAACGTAACAGACAGACATACCTACATTCACATTAAAATAAATAAGTATGGATCACCGTATTATACCTACAGAAACCGGATCAATAGTCACTACACATTCCGAAGTCGTGGAGTTTGTAACAATGTAAACAAAAGCCAACTACGTCACTGATGGCGCGAATGATAATGATAACTGACTCGAATGGCGCAGCGCATGCGCAGTCGTGTGACGGCGCCCTCTTATCAAGAGCACTGGCGACCTATAATCATCTACTCACTCAAATATCTTACATACTTACTATCACTACAAACTGTCTGTCTGTTCGCTATACACTCAAAAAGTACTGAACGGATTTTCATGCGGTTTTTTCCAATGGATGGGGTATTCATGAGGAAGGTTTAGGTGTATAATTCGTTCCAAAATTCCTACGGGAACCGGGAAATTGGGATATGCGCTTACGAAGTCGCGGTGCAAAAGCTAGTGTATTTATAAATGCGAAAGTTTGGATGGATGGAAGTTTTTTACTCAATCACGCTGCAACGGCTGTACTGATCTAGATGAAATTTAGAACAGAGATAGATTATAGTCTGGAATAGCACATTGGCTACTTTGTATTCCGTGAGTATGCTCCCTTATACAAATTTCCGACAATAACGCGGGCGAAGCCGCAGACACAAACAAGTACAGATGCAGCACATCAAGCTACCCGAAACTGTCAAATTTTCCCAATCAACTTTGAACCTATAGCTTTAGCTATAAAGTTGAAAATCTATTAAAGATATTTGACAGATTGTTGTAGTTTGGATGTGCTGGCGTCTGTAGAATATAAAAAAAATGTAATTTAGGGGCATCAAAAAGAACCGCAGTGCCATCTACGACGAACTAACAACGAAATCCTGCATCGCGCAAGCAAAGTTCTCCGTGCGATTCGAACATATACAACAGTCCGAATATCAACTATTGGGCAGTTGCCCACCAGACACAACAACCGTCTGGTCGGAGGATCCTCCCATTTTCAGTGGAGGTATGCGGGACTTTACTCTCTGTACCGCATACCTCTATACTACTTACTATAGAGCTGCACAATCGTTAAGTATCATTGGCTGCTTTTAATCCTAAAAAATATACGCTTCCTAAAGAGCACGGAAGCAAAATGCAAAATGGCGGCTTGAAGCTAGTATCCAATAAGAGCCAAGGTCAAATCAGGCTCAAATTCCTGTAGGTACTGACCATTCGTAAGGAAATAACAGGCCAACAAACTCTGAAAACACATGCCTACCTACAATCGGGTGCGCATCAATGGTAACAGAACTTGTATACGCTGGCCTCGCATTCTATTGAAACTATGAGCTACGGTAGGCCAGCTTAAGGTCAAAATATTACCATACAAATAACGTGCGACCTAATGTACCGCAGAAGTAAAATTATGCATAGTAATATTTCGTTAGGTATGGTGTCGGACGTAAAAGAATAGCAACCGGGTATCGCAACAGGCGACTAAGGGACTCACCAGAGAATGGGCAGCAGCATTTTCTGCGTTTCTGTGCATTACAACAGCTATATTGCGATCACCAAGTCCGCCTGTCAAGCGTGGTGATTATGACAAACCCCTAAGGCCTATGTCCAGCAGTGGACGTTTTTCAGCTGGTATGATGATGGTGATATGATAATAATATTAGCAATCCTGACCGGAGATCATACAAGACTGAGAGAAAGGGGAGGCATTCGCCCAACATAAAGGAAGCGGGTACAACTCGAACAAGGTTTTCACACGTGTCTAGGATTGATTCGAGAATAGAGAGGCCTATGCCCAACGGTGGGCAAANCTATTGGGCAGTTGCCCACCAGACACAACAACCGTCTGGTCGGAGGATCCTCCCATTTTCAGTGGAGGTATGCGGGACTTTACTCTCTGTACCGCATACCTCTATACTACTTACTATAGAGCTGCACAATCGTTAAGTATCATTGGCTGCTTTTAATCCTAAAAAATATACGCTTCCTAAAGAGCACGGAAGCAAAATGCAAAATGGCGGCTTGAAGCTAGTATCCAATAAGAGCCAAGGTCAAATCAGGCTCAAATTCCTGTAGGTACTGACCATTCGTAAGGAAATAACAGGCCAACAAACTCTGAAAACACATGCCTACCTACAATCGGGTGCGCATCAATGGTAACAGAACTTGTATACGCTGGCCTCGCATTCTATTGAAACTATGAGCTACGGTAGGCCAGCTTAAGGTCAAAATATTACCATACAAATAACGTGCGACCTAATGTACCGCAGAAGTAAAATTATGCATAGTAATATTTCGTTAGGTATGGTGTCGGACGTAAAAGAATAGCAACCGGGTATCGCAACAGGCGACTAAGGGACTCACCAGAGAATGGGCAGCAGCATTTTCTGCGTTTCTGTGCATTACAACAGCTATATTGCGATCACCAAGTCCGCCTGTCAAGCGTGGTGATTATGACAAACCCCTAAGGCCTATGTCCAGCAGTGGACGTTTTTCAGCTGGTATGATGATGGTGATATGATAATAATATTAGCAATCCTGACCGGAGATCATACAAGACTGAGAGAAAGGGGAGGCATTCGCCCAACATAAAGGAAGCGGGTACAACTCGAACAAGGTTTTCACACGTGTCTAGGATTGATTCGAGAATAGAGAGGCCTATGCCCAACGGTGGGCAAAGTTTGACAGTGAATGATGACAATATTATTACTTACTTTCTTTATTCAATATTCCTGCTATTCTGTCCCACTCACTGTCCATTGCGTTTCTGTTATTGTAATCATTATGATATCTATTCCACAGTACAGGTGTGTTGGCCACCTCCCTGATTAACTGTTCAGCCGTATTGAGAGTCATTTGTTTATTCCCATCCCCAAACTCAAAATGACTATCCATCGTAGGTTTACAACACACGAGAAATATATTTTAAACCTTATTCCGTCACACTAAGGCACATAATCCAACGAAAAGCTATTGTTTATACTTTTATGCCCTTGTAACTTTGTTATGTCGTCAGTATTCGAACGAAACAAAAAACTAACACGAACTGTCACTTATTTTGTCGGCTGTTCCATTTTTAAAATATTTCACTTTGACATAACTGCTTACACATTAAGTTAGAATCTTGTTAAAGTAAATTATGACTGTTTTAATACAGAAATTAAACACAAAACTGTTATCAACGAACGAAGTACGTGATGCGATCGACACGACAGTTGGTGTACTAAAAATAACCGCGCGCTGTTGTCAGCTCGCACAGCCAATGCGAGCGACGCGGCCGCACGACGTCATTCGCCTTACACCACGTTTCTTTACATGTGTGAGTGAGAAGAAACTGTAGATAGAACTTAGCTGCGTATGTGCGAGTGAGATCAACGGTGTCGCGTGTGTCAGTGCGTAAGCGCTAAGACTGTGTGTCGTCATGGTCGAATGTGCGAGCTCGCAACATTTGTTGCGTTCCACGACCATGTTTGAAATTCTTTGACGTTTAAATTCGATCGGCGCGCAGTCGCAAGTGTTTATTAAAATAATTTTGTACGTTATGGAACGTTTGTAATGCGATGGTTAAATACCTAACTATAGCACTGACATAGCAATAAAGCAGGTAAATAATATTGATTAAAATATTAAAGAATAAAAAATATGTCCAATAGCTAGGTACCATATTTAAAAAAAAAAAGTGTAAGTATCTAAGTTTAAGTTAATTTATAAACTTCATTTTAAGTGAACTATGTTGTTCTTATGAGAAATAAAGTTCTTTCAACCTACCTTTTTTGGTATTTCAATTGGATTATTTTAATTACATGCAAAAAATATTGTAGTATCTTATCTGGATTTTAATTTAATTTTAGTTGCATTGTTTTCCTTCATTACACTGGCCTGTTGGTCGAGTGGTTAGTGACCCTGACTGCTAAACCGGAGGTCGTGGGTTCGATTCCCACCCAGGACTAATCTTTGTGTGATGAGCATGATCATCTGTTCTGTGTCTGGGTGTAATTTGTCTATAATATGTATGTATTTAGAAATATATAAGTATGTTTATCAGTTGTCTGGTTGCCATAGCACAGGCTCTGCCTAGTTTGGGATCGGATGACCGTGTGTGAGTTGTCCCAAGATAATATTATTATATTAATTATTATTAATTATTACAACATAGCGTAACACACAATATGGCGTAAATATTAAAAGTAGAATACATGTGTATCTATGTATAATTCTAATATAAGTACATAGTGTTACACCAACGACAACACTATCATTCCAGGTTGCCAGAAAGTTGTTTCTTTGTGTTTATGCTTTTCCCCACACTAGGAAAAGCTCCCGTATCGTGGGTGCGTTTACAAACATAAAAAATCACATACACAAACAGCCCGATCCGGAACAACTATCTGCAGGCCATACAAATATTTATTTGTTCCGTGCGGGGACCGAACCCGCGACACGCAGCGCAGCAGTCAATCGTTCAACCACTGCACCAACCGTGTCGTCAAAAATATCGTGAAATGCGGTAAGGCCGCCTTTTGCACATTTTAAGCATTTTGTATAATAAAGTGGGTATCTATTTATTTTTATTTTGGGAACATACTTAATATTATTTATAATGATGAAAAAGTTATAATCACAAAGGCTATCCAACCTTATTCTACTGCATCATTTAAACTTTATAAAACACAAACAGGCTTATTCATAAAAAAATCTCTCTTATGTTTAGTTGTAATACTGAGCAGATTCTTAATTTAATTTATCAAAAAATATATATATGTTATTATTCTTATTATATCGGTAATACCTTCATGCATAGATTCTAAGAAATTGTAAATTTACTGGAAATAAAAGGCTTTTTTTTTTTTTTTTAGAATAGTAATCTGCTACTTAAACTTAGCATATTATATGGCTAAAAAGTATTTTTAAATAAGCGTGATAATACTGATAAAATACAATATTCACAATACAAAGTATGTCACTATCAAGAACATAGCCTCGTAGATTTGCTTTTGAAATAACATAAAAATAAAAAAACGTTAAAAGGCTTCGATATTTTTCACTGAACTTTCGCAATCAGTCTGCCGGTTGAGCAAGGGTTGTCGCGAAAAATAACAATTTTTTTTTACCTTTGGCTAACACTCTTTGGGTTGGATTCCAGTCTATCCGGATTCAGCTGAATACCAGTATTTGGCGTGTTTCCTTTTTTACGAAAATAATGTACAGGGTAAAGAAGGGCTTAGGTAAGTAGGTACTGAACTCTCTTTAATAATAAATGCGCTCCAGACCAGATTTCAGCCATGACAGCCAGTCACAACGGAGGCGTTCCATCTGCGCGGGAGATATGATAGTGCACAAGTGTGTGCGTAAACACAGATGCACTCCCTGTTTCAATAGTACGACGGGGCGGAAATCCGTCACGCCTGGAGAGAGATCTAGGGCGTCACACCACTGACTTCCAAACGCCGGCTGTCACAGCGAATTTCCTTAAAGAAAAACTCAACGACGTTTAGTGCTTCTTTAAGGCTCAATTCACAGGTCGGACGACCTGTGAATTGAACCCAGGAACCCACACTCAGCGGTCGCATTTGCGATTGCACTTGCAACCGCGAGGTCAGCGGAGCGATGGGAAAAGAAAAAAAAAACACCTTTCACAGTCTATTTCATTTTTTAAGGAACTTACTTGGAAGGAGCTCGTGGCTAAATAATAACAGCCGCATGGGTCAATCTTCATGGTTAAGCAATGCTTGCCGAGGTTGGTCTGTGGATGGGTGACCATCTCAATATAACGAGACTCCTCCGTGTCTCGGAAAGCACGTTAAGCCGTTGGTCCCGGCTGTCATTTGTAGATCTCTGGCAGTTGTTACAGATTGTCTGAAGCCAGAAGAAGCCGCTCACGTAAAATACTGGAATTCAGCTGAATCCGGTTTGAATGGAAGTCGACCCCAATATAGTTTGGAAAAGTCTAGGCAGATATACATATATATACTTGGTATGGTTGAAACCATAGATATCCGTGGTTGAAACGGAATTGATTCTCCCTGTTCCCTGTACTATTATGACCTGTATTATGGTGGAACAGTTCTTCGAACACCGCGCACATATATTATATTGTAAGTCATATTTGAGTCAGTGGGTCATCTTAGGTTGTGACAGTCATAATTTTACATAAAATAGGTACATAAGTAGGTAAGAAAGTAAGAGTAATATCTTTGGTACGTGTCTGTATGTCCTATGTACTGAAACCCCCCCTTGGGGGAGGCCTTTGTCCAGCAATGTACGTCTTTCAATTGATATGATGATGGTGATCACTACATGGCTTTATGAATCCTACTTCCTACTAATATTATAAACGCGAAAGTTTGTAAAGATGGATGGATGTTTGTTACTCTTACACGTCAGAATAGCTGAACGGATTTTGATGAAATTTGGCACATAAATAAGTAAATTATAGTCTGGAATAACACATAGGATACTTTTTATACCGATATTCCCACGGGATCGAGACTTACGCGGGTGAAACCGCGGGGCTGGCACTAGTAAAAAAATAAAACATTTAAATCTGAATTTTTTCCGTTGCTTCAAAGTGTCAGCCCTACAGTCGAGGGTTCCGTAATTACAAATGTTTCAGGCTGAACTATGGGCGCTTTCAGTTTCCATGAGTTCCCTGAAAACTGACGTTTATACCTGTAAATAATGAAACATTGTTGATTGAAGTTTATATGCCCGTTTTTATTATATTCGATGAAACTGCGGATGGAACATTTTTCGAATACGTAGTTTTATTCATGAAATGCATTTCATTTGTTTGGATAAAATATTTTTTTGTTGTAATAGTCTCATGTTTTAAATTATGTTTGAATAATGGGTATCGTGTTTGTTTTGTGTGTAAGCTATATATATTTAGAGTGTAGTTCCATAGAGTAATTTTACTTAATTATTTATTTTTTTGTTTATTCATGCACACACAGGCATGTAATAATAAATCACATTATAATTATGAGTACAGAGGAACTGCTTATTTCTAACGAAATAGAAATGAAAAAGAAATGTAGACAATAGTGTGTAAGAAAAGTATTTGAAGCCTTAAACTAAAGAATCAAATAAAATACGAAAATGTACTTATGAAATATATAATAAAAATAATATAATAATAATATATCCTGGGACAACTCACACACGGTCATCCGATCCCAAACTAGGCAGAGCCTGTACTATGGCAACCAGACAACTGATAAACATACTTATATATTTCTAAATACATACAATACACAAATTACACCCAGACAGAACAAATGATCATGCTCATCACACAAAGATTTGTCCTGGGTGGGAATCGAACCCACGACCTCCGGTTAAGCAGTCAAGGTCACTAACCACTCGACCAACAGGCCAGTCAATATATGCTGAATACTATCGTATACAACGTGAAACAGAATAAACGCAATACCTCTTAAAGGGTCATTGTACTTATCATTATGAACAACTAACGAAATCGCGAAAAAAATATCGATCGCCCCATATAAAAGTATGGGCGATCGATTATTTTGTCGATATTTTGTCGAATTGTACTGAACAGCTGGTTTTTAGGCGATTTCAGGTTTGGTCCCATAGTAAAAGTCATCAAAGTTGTTCATAATGATGAGTACAATGACCCCTTAAGAGGTATTGCGTTTATTCTGTGACAAGTTGTCTAGATATAAGCAATATATAAACTAGTTGGCGCGTCTCGATAATTATATCTGTAAATGACTTTATTTTATCAATGTGTTTATTATGTAAGTAACTTAGGTAATGTTTCGAATTGCGATTCATGATTGTCTGGTAGTATGGAGTTCCTTTTGCGGCATTTTAATTTCAATTCAATTCATTTGTTCAATAACGATTTTTACATCGTGTTTGAAATTACCTTAACTTAATACATAAATTATCATCATCCATATTTAAATCATTACAAATTCAAATTAAATTAAAATCACAATAATAATAAGAATTAAAATAAAATGTTTGAACTTTGGTTTTGTTCGTCGAATGGTTGATCTCCTTAAAGCTCTTAGTTGACCTGCAGGATTAGGTACTTACAAATTATGCTTGCTGTCTCTGGGCAGATCAAACAAGTAAACACTCAAATCCATGTGGAGTTTTCCATAAAAGACCACCTCAGACATTAACCTTGGTTCTCAACTTCTCATATGATTTGACTGTTGAAATCCGAGTTTGTGCGAGTGTTCACCGCGGCCTGGAACGCAAAGGGTTTTAGAAGGAACACGGATGGGTTTTATTCTATTCTGACACGCCCTTCTGCTCCTCCCAGAGCGGAAGAAGTCTGATGATTTACCAAACTTAAAAAAAGGTGGTTAGCTCGGAAACATCAGCGTTATCTGGATTAATCACGTGTGAACGTGTTATTATTAATCACGTGTGAACGTGTTATTATTAATCACGTGTGAACGTGTTATTATTATTATTAACCAATTTGCAAAATAAATATAATGTAGGTACCTACCGTTAAGTTTTCTTTTTTATCAAAAAACAATATTTGCAAAAAATATGTGTGATGGTAATTATAAATAATGAATATAAATAATAGTATTTAAGTAGTTTGTAAATTCGGTTAACAGCAACGTCAACTTTTTCTAGTGATCAGGGCTACCGGGAAAAACATACCTAAGTACTAACCACGGTGTCAACAACAAAAAGTAAAAAAAAAACCTCGGTTTGCACTCCGGGAGTGTCGGCAGAAGTGAAAACTTGAACATTAACGTTGTGTATTTTTGATATTTTGGAATGATTAGGGAATAGTTTCTAACGAATTGCTTTAGTTATCAGTATAAAAGTACTATCATTAATATGTGGTGAAATACAATATTCATTTATTGCGCTATCGTACACAAACATGACAATGTATATTACATTAAAAATTTAACACTTCAGAACTTTCCCTTCAGAATTTTCGATCAGGTCACGTGTCCTGACGCGAGTTTAACATTTTTTACCCACCCCAAAAAGTGCAGTTTTAACTTAAAAAATGCGGTTGTTCAAAAAAAATTGGATACTAAAACTGAGTGGTTGAAATATTTACTTACGTTTTTTTTCTTTGAATAAATTTACCTTGGTTACCTTTCGGGCACGGAACCCTAAAAACTGCATTATGAAATTACATGTCCATGCATTTGCAATCCTTTCCATTCTATATTAATTTTCCTTTCGAAAGACCACCGATCACTTTCCATAACAGCAAAAATAACACAGATCCCGTAGCTATCTCACAGAATGATACCTTTCAATACAATGCTTCTCTTTGCCGATACTACAGAAGATATCTTAATTAAAACTGTAATTAGTTAAAAACAGTAGAGAGACCGTCGGGTGTTGATTTTAATTTCAAATCGAATATCGTAGTCAGTACGTATGTTATCAGAAGTGCTCTGTGGGTAATGGGTGTGGCCTTAGTGGGAGAGAAAGCGGAATCGGGTAGCGAGAACGGTTCCATGCTTGGCATACGTCTATTAGATCGTCAAGATCCGAAGACGTACATATGAAGGTTTTTGACATCGGAAAACGAATTGCGGAACTATAATGGGGCCGGACAGGACACCTGGCAAGGCGCGGTGATAGGTGGAGTAAGACAGTGACCGAGTTGCGCCCGAGGACTGGAAGAAGAAGTGTTGATCGGCCGGTGGCGAGATGGGCGGACGACATTGTTGCCATCGCGGGTAGAACCTGGATGAGGCTGGCACAGGAACGTGGGGATTGGCACAAGAGAAGAGAGGCCTATGCTCAGCAGTGGGCGAAGTCGGGCTGTGGATGATGATGATGATGATGAAGCATAAACTCACAAAATTCTACGACATATCCCATACTTTTATCCCCGCTCCTCTTTCGCTTATCACAGTGCCCACACCCTTACACAAAAGCATCGCAACAGCTCCAACAGCCCTCCACTTCTCCAGACTCTTTTAAACATTTCCCGTTGCATTATTGAGACTCGACTGCTCACTGCTCAATCGATTCCACCTGGATTAAAGAAACTGCGGACGCCGAGCAGTTTAATTCTTCCACTATTTTAAAAGCTTGCGATTCCGTGGTGCAGAGATCTTTGTTAAGTTTTTTTTGTTTGTGAGAATTTGAGAGGGTTATTTGTGTTTTTAGGTCTGTGATGTTGTCAATACGGGAATTAATGCAGGTGATCACAAAGGTGCATAATAAAAGCGCACATAGGAAATCAAGAATAGAACTTTTCTTCAATAACATGATGAATCGCCAAACTTAAGTGGCAGTAGGCAGGGCAAATTATTCGCAAGACAGATAGTCGAAGGTTCTGGAGCGGCGATCGCGTACAGAAAGTCGCAGCGTTAGAAAGTGTAGATCAATGACCGGATGATGAAGGCAAATGATCATCATGTGCCTAGCCTTTTCCCAACTAAATTGAGGTCGGCTTTCAGTCAAACCGGATTCAGCTAAATACTAGTATTTTAAGTGGAGCAGCTGCCACAACCTCTACTACCCATTCACTGGTTAACACGGTAGTTCTTGGCAAGACTGGACTTCTTAGATTTACTGGCTTCTGAAAATCTATAACGACTGCCAAAGATCTACAAATGACAGACGGGACCAATGGTTTAATGTGCTTTCCGAGGCACGGAGAAAACTCGGTATGTTAAGATGGTCACCCATCTTCAGACCATACTTGGCGAGCCTTGAAGATCAACCCATGTGGCTGTTATTCTTTAGCCACGAGCTCCTCCGACTGAAATGATGATAAATGATATTTATTTTATAAATAGAAATTCCTCATAATTATCACATTCGGAACATCGGAAATCGCCTACCGCTTGAGCAGGTGTGGTGTTTTATGCTCATTCCTTTGTACGAGAGCCGTGAATACCTGCACATTACATTTGCTATGTTTTTGTTTAGTAACTTAACGAAACCCACTCGTGTCTTTTAAACGTTAAGCTTAAAACCATGGCGTCAGACTGGTCATAACAATACAAAGACGTGTTTCGTGTTGAAATATGTCCGAAATATAACATGTCATATTAATTTAACTGGTGCCAGAAATCGTTGAACAAACAGAGACGCGTGCCGCCCGACACGTGTGATGTTTGACGAGTATTAAATCTGCCGTGCGGGGTATGTGATGAGAGATAGCGTTTTAGCAAAATTAGCTTTTTGCTTCCGCTTCTTGTAAATGCACAGGACAGGTCAGTGTGGTTCTTCGGAGAGGCCGATGCCAGCTGTGATCGTTTTTTGAATCTTTTTTGAGTAAATTATGAGCTCAATTTTTTTTCAAGTTTTTACTGGACCTACACAGAAATACTTACTTTTATAAGACTAAGAGATTTTTCTCTACAAGATGGCGCTCAGATCAGTCTGATAGTCCACCTCGTGGACTAGAAAAATCTCAAAAAAAAAAAATGCCAAATGCTTAGGTGATGAATATTATGTTAATAATCTCCAAAAAAACACCGTATAGTATACGTAGTATGGGCCCTAAAAACACCTTTGATTAAGCATATCTAAATAAAACATCAATGATACTTAAACCCATATTTAGTTGATTTAAATGTGGTTTATCTAAATCACGAGGTAGATTTATTATTATTTATTAAACCACTTAATGAGCTTACACTTTTCCATAAAAGATAAAGGATATACATAACACTTTTACACGTCAATCTTTTTTAGTTATTTTTAAACTAGATGAGGCCGGTGTTTCCGAGCTGACTATCTTGAGAAGAAACACCGAAACAAACTCAGAGGTCAAAGTCTCTTTTAAAGTCCATGCATCTAATCGTGCTGGTCAAATCATATGAGAACTATGTAGGTTAATGTCTGAAGTGGTCTTTTGAGGAAAGTACCACACAGATTTGAGTGGACATGTCCAGCATTTGTCAGTCTCAAAGTTAGAACTTTATGGAGCTCAATGAATCGACGAACAATACAAAATTAAGGACGTTTGGGTAGGCCGCATAAAGAACTGCCAGACTAATATGAAATGAACTCCTAATCCACATGGTACTCACATTATACCATATAAGAGGACCATGCACATCAGTGTCTGATAGGGCCTTTTGAGTCCATATTTTATATATCAATTTTGAATCTATTTCTGTACAAGCTTCTCTGAAAAAAAAAACAACGGGTTGCACTCTGGGAGTGCCGGCTAAAGTGAAAACTTGAACATTAACGTTGTGCATTTTTATATTTTGGAATGATGGGGAATAATTTAGCTCGAATTGCTTTAATTATCAGTATAAAAGTACTATAATTTATGTGGCAAAATACAATATTCATTTATTGCGCTATCGTACACAAACATGACAATTTATATTACATTAAAAATTTAACACTTCAGAACTTTCCCTCCGTCTTACAAATTTTCGATCAGGTCACGTGTCCTGACGCGAGTTCAACATTTTTACACATCCCAAAAAGTGCACAACGCCGCTAAAGAAGTTTTCACTTCAAAAATCTCTTCAGCTTACTCCTTGAACTGTTATCCGGAAATACTTTGTTTTACGACTTAGCAAGCGATTAGAATAGACTCGGACACAACAGGTGACAATTTAAACAAGGGCTTTAACGTTTTTTAATTGCTCATTTATAGCTCCATAGTTTTATTTTTAAATAACTTTGATCGTAATCTCTTGTGTTTAACTTTCGAAATGTCTCTTAGGTATGTCTGTATTTTTAGAAAAACGCGATAATGAGCTATGTTATATATATATTGAACTTTTTTGTTTGGTAAATAATAATATAGTTTTATGATTTCTTTCGAAAAAATCGAGAAACTGGGCGAATAAGAGTCAGGAAGTGCTCAGTTTTTTTAAAACATTTATAGTCGAGGATGCATTTACAAACTCAAAAACAGCCATACCTGGAACGCTACTATAATTATAATTTTCTTAAGATTTATTAAGATTAAGAATTCTAATGTAACTAAGTATTTTGTTGTCCCTAATCATTTATTTATTTTATTTATATATTTATTATAAGGCTTCTCAACAATGAGTACAATATAGCTTTATAATTTGTACATTGCTAACTTAAGTCTAAGCGCCTCATCACTTACAGAGAAGCACAACATGCACTACCTTATGCGCAGTTAATAACATAATTCATTAAAATTATTAAAACATAGATTGAAAAATAAAAAATAAAAAATACTATTTTAAAAGCTAAATTGTTTACAATGAATTAAATTAGATGACACAGATTAAATTAAAGTAGAAAAAAAAAATCTGTTTGCCATACAAATATTCCCTTCTTGTCTTCATATCACTTTTAGTCCGATCACTTTATAATGGTTACAAGACAGTTCACATGCACCACTAGTTCTACAAGCTAACTACGATCCTGGTTATACTAAACAACCTAAACTGTGCTTAATACCAGAGTGGAGTGTATTATCGACCACCCCAAGTTTCAGTTGATCGCAACTATAAACATGACTACAAATTCAAAGTTCTAAGTTTCTACCGTGAACCCGACAGGCTCTTAGTTCTGATGTACAACAATGCCTTTTTTTAAGGATGGGAAATCGTCAAAGTCAAAGTCAAAGTCAAAGTCAATTCATTTATTTCAACTAGACCATTAAAAGGCACTTTTGAACGTCAAATTTACAGTTTAAAATTAAAATATAAGTGACTCTAGTTGTCCATTCGCAAAAAGTAGATTCTTATGGAGAAGAACGGACAAGAAACTCCATAGTCGTAACTCCAAGAGTCTCCATCAAATGAATTCTTCCGCTCTGGGTGGAGCGGGAGGGCGTGTCAGACTCTTACTGACTAAAACCCATCCGTGTTCCTTCTAAAGCCCTTTACGTTCCAAGGCCGCGGTGACTCTTTCGAACAAATTCCGCAACACTGGCAGGATGTACAACTATGCCTAGGTCTATCATTTTATTCTTAGTTTGATAGTGTTTCTGAATGATAACGCTGTACGGAGGTTTTGAGATGCTTGCCGAGGTCGCTCTGTGAATAGGTGACCGTCCAGTACATATTACAGAGACTCCCACGTGCCTCGGAAAGCACGTTAAGCCGTTTGTCCCGGCGGTCATTTGAAGATCTTTGGCAGTCTTTACGGAAAGCCAGAAAATCTGACACCAGGCTTGTCACAAGGTAGTTAAGTAGGTTTGATAAGGGCAGTCGCTCTATGTAAAATACAGGTACTCACCTGCACCAAGTGAGACGGGAAGCCTGTATTATTACTTATTATAATGATACTGATAATAGTGATAATATATTTATCTGAATCGCTTTTGTGACTGAAAAGTTCACGTTTAAAAAAAAAGGTTACACTATCTATTATTTCTTGCATTTTTAATTAATTATCTAATTTATTTTTTATAGAAGCATTGTCGCTATTCACCGTACAAATGTCACTGTATTGTTTTAATGTAGCAATGTCGCAGACCAAAAGGGCTTTTTTTTTAAAACGCCTCCTGATAGCTTTCATTTTTTAGCACAAACTTATCTGAACTTAATACAATCCCATTAAAAATACAAGCTGAAGTCACAAGTACTCTTAAGAATAAAGTGTACCGGGTCCAGCTAAAAAAAAAAACACAAAATCAAAATCGGTTCATCCGTTCGAGAGCTACGATGCCACAGACAGACACACACACACCCACACACACACAAAGACACATCAAACTAATAACACCCCGTTGTTTTTGCGTCGGGGATTAAAAAGGAAAATCAAGAATCAGAAGTATCGATATACAGCAATAGGTAATGTAGCAGGTTGGATTCGCTGAAGTGTTTAAGCCAATAACTCCCAAACACCTAACTTCTCGGATGACGTTAATATCAAGCCTCAACCGCTGCTCAGGCTACAAAACTCAAAGCGTGAAGTTCTAAACATTCCGCATGGGGCTCGATTCGACTGACAGTTTCTTAATTAAAGTTCTGCGTTTGTTCCATTCAAACCCTTGTAGCAATTATAATAGGGTTGTATTGCTGGAGTTTTTACATGAACTGGTAATGTGAGGGTTCAAGACGTTCAGTTATTTGTTTTGGACAGGTGTTCAAAGGTTAAATGCGAAAAATATAAAGTAACGAGTTTAAAGACGTGTTCAAGTGCATTGTACCCCAGGAGAACAATGAAAGGTTAATGAAGTGAATTTTCATTGTTGTTTTTATATATTAAATATATTTTTTCTATCAATTCAAGGTATCTTTGAGTGGAAATAACAACTAATTTTCAAGCGTAACGTGGAGTGCAATAAATCACACATTTCTTGAGTCTAATGGCTAGTTTACACAGTGTGAGCTGCTGACTAGACAGCAGACAGATACTCGGATTGCCTACTCGTAAGCCAATAGCTCGGCTCGCTTTAGCTGTCTTTACGATGATACAGGTTCCGCTCGTAACTCCCTGGCTGATACAGGCAAGCTACTGTCGGACGCGTCCGAGCGATGCCAGTGATGTCCGAGCTGCTGCCATGTGAGAGTTAGTGGCAGGCGAGTGAAAACTAAAAATGTTGAAGTAACTCGGAAGCAAGCTATTATCCAACTCGCACGTGATAAGATACGTCCATACGATGCGAGTTACTGCACTGTAGTTACTCGGCAAGCTGACTCGCACTCTAGCTCGCACTGTGTAAACTAGACATGAAATGTATGGGATTGACAAACGCTGTTGAAATGTCTCGTCATCAATCCTTTTTATTATGGCATTTTGTCTTGAGCCTCTGTCAGGGTTATAGGGTGGACATCATAGGAAATATCATGTTAAGGTTTCCAATAATAACAGTTTACTATCCTTTTCTAAGATAAGATGTGTATTACAAAGTATTCCCTTAGCCTTGCGTGGGTAAATTATTTATTTTTAATACCGATATAATAATACCTCTACATATTATATCAAACATCAAAAAGGTCGACTATCATTTCCCGTTTTCACAATTTTGCCAGTTTTACAACTGCAATAGACTTGTAAGAGCGCTTACGCACTACGTCTGATCCGAACCCGATCAGTATCCGTCAAAATACTGTCCGAGAAAAGTCGGACCGAACTCGGATGTTGCTTACGCATTACCTCCGATTCAAGTCCCAGGATATATTATATTATTATATATTATATCTTATCTGAAAATAATACTCTTCTCTATAAAGTCACTGGTCTGTGTTCACAGGTGATTCTTTTATTAACTATATTAATAGAAGATATTTAATTTATGAAGCGGTCTACATAAACAATATGAGTCATAAAATTCACACGGCTTAAACATAAAACTGACCTTAATTTTGACAAGAATAAGGTTTAATATCTATTATCGTGTCCATGGTTGTTAATTTCCGCTGAGTTTAAATATCGTTATTTATAGTTTATGAAGTTTGTATTATATTTTAATATAGGCCAGGTGGCAGATAGGTAAAATTATTTAAAGTCAATTTTGTTGAAGTTTTTAATGATTGAGGAAGGAATTTATTTGTCCTTTACAGAGGATTTCATTTTTTAAATACTAATCTAACTGCATAAACTTAAATTAAAACTTTGTCTGCATCGCTATCGATCGGAAGTGAGCCCAACAGACTGGCGGCATTGCCACGTTGTATGGCAACGCTTATCCTCTGTCCGAGGTAAAAGCCAGCCCTTGGGTTACGCGAAGTAAGCGTTAAAGTTCTTTTTATAACGCATGACCACTTGGACCCCACGGTTGAGTTTTTTTAGTTAAACTTTAACTTTAAGTCTCGACAGTATCTGCTAAGTATTTTCACAACTATGTTGGGGTGCAACGAGTACCAGTACTTTACATATAGCGATGGCCAATCTAAACTCAACTGATGTGGCAAGAATGGTGTCAGATTTTGAATTTATGACCATAAAGACTGTCAAAAACGTTTGTATACAACGTGTAACAGAATAAACGAACTTAAGGGGTCATTGTACTCATCAACTTTTACTAAGGACTAAAACCGAAAACGCGAAAAAAATACAACTGTCGAGTTATGCGCACATTAATGTATGAGGCAGTTGATTTTTTTACGCGATTTCGGGACTGGTCCCATAGTACAATGACTCCTTAAGAGGTATTGCTTGTATTCTGTTTCACGTTGTATAAAATGCCCTTTTATAGTATCGTAGAATAAATGCCTTTGCCTATTTACTATGTCTTACTTTTGTTACATACTTATTTCACTAGAGCAGTTAAAAGATACGGGCAGATCCTTTATCCAAAAATTCGGAATCTATGATGTCGCAAACTAAACTAATTTTCCAATTTAAAATAAACGGCCTAGGTCCTTTTTCCACTACAAAATTACTTCCAATATTTAACCCAACAAAGAATCTCAAGGCAGAAACTATAAAATGAGATCCCCTATTCAGATCAGGGGCGCATAAAACAGAAGAGCCTAAGATTTTATGACTTCAAGAGTAACCAACAGCTGTACCTTATCATAAACAGAAAGGGGCCCCTAATTTTGATGGAGTTCTGTTAGGGTGTCCGCAGACAGACGATTGTCTTACAAGCTATGCGGTTGACTTGTGTTATAAGTCTGTATCGGCATCAATGCCTTTTTTTTTGGACGATGAAACACTCGCAGTTCAGCACTCTAAGGCTGATTACTGCTTAACCAGACTGTCCTGTGGTGGCCTCAAATGTATTTAAGGCCGCCAGCCAGGGCTAGCATCAATGCCGCCACAAGAAAAACTAAGAAGCGAAATTTGTATGGCAACAAAAAGAACCGCAGCGCTATCTACGACGAACTAACAGCGAAATCCTGCATTGAGCAAACAAAGTTCTCCGTGCAATTTAAACACATACAACAGTCCGAATATCAACCATCGGGCAGTTGCCCTCCAGACACAACAACCGTCTGGTAGGAGGATCCTCCCACTTTTCAATGGAGGTATGCGGGACTTTACTCTCTGTTCCGCATACCTCTATAAGACTGTTCTCCAATATTACCAGTATCGTTTAGTTAAAACCTGCTTTAAGAAGCACACAGGTGTAACTGCTAACACTGGTTTCGGTTAAGTTACTGTGCAGGATTGGCCGCAAAATCATAGGACAATAGGTCCTATGATTTTGCGGCCAATCCTGCACAGTAACTCAAAGTTTAGTTGCTATTTCAGTCGGATTACTTACTCGAAATGTATTTGCTCGAATAACAAACACGTTAGCTCGATTTTGTTAATACTCTGCTGTTAACTTAAATTAGCAACAATGCATAGACATAATTTATAAGCATAATTTTTCGAAAAGATGACAGAGTCTTATCGACCTTTTAATATACATACTTTTAATATACTACTAATATATACTTTTAATATTCATCTGTATATTAAAATAATTGTATTAAGCGCATGAGTCGTTTGTCTGCAGGCCCCTTACATTTCTATGAAATTGATAGGATACCGGCACACTGCTTACGTAAATTACTTCTATAATCCGGGATGGGTCGATCAAAATGTTAATTTATCACAAGGGATCTTTATAGTTGCTGGGCAACGGAATCTGTTAACAAAGGAGTTTCCGAACTTCGTCCTTTTGGGCACGTGCCTTATTTTAGTTCTTGATTCTATCTTGTTTTTGATTAGTGAAATCTTATATCGGGTTGTTATTTTAGTTGAAGTTGTTGTAGAGCTTTTTGTTTATAGATTGTTTTGGGTGTCAACAACTACTTACTGTTCACTAATATGTATTTTCTGTTTTTATCTTTTCAGGCGTAATGCGTGTTGCGGCTGTAGATATGTGGGATTTTTGGGTACACACCTGAGTTTGGACACAAAAAATGTAGATGTCCCAACTCACCTATTTCTCATCCTGATAACTTTCTTAAGACGAAAAATAATTCATGCAGCCTTTTTCTTTATTTTTGATGTTGCTGCACTAAATAAGAAGCAAAAAATCATTAATTGATGATTCTGTCCTGATGTTTAAATCATGGATTCTTCGATAAAACTAAAAAATTGGAAAATATTATTAATCATCTCGTTTGTACAAATATTGAACTTACTGGTTAGTTTCAACATATTATTATTTATGACTATGACAGCACCGAAGGTTTACTGGTAATCTGTGTGACAGGATTTCCTAGTGCAGATACCAGTCTCCCACAAAGGAATATTTCTATCTATTTATATAATGTTAGTTAGTTGTAAGGCACCTTTGTGGAAGAGAAAATAAAAATGTTTATTAATTTATTTATTTATTAACCATCACACAATTTACATCCAAACTAGACAGAAATACCGGGAACTCATAAACGGAAAGCGTTCACTTGTGCAGCCGGAGTGCGCTCTTTGTTTAAGCTCAGCTGTCTTGTTTCAACCGGCTCGAACTGGTTCGAACTGCTCCGGACTGGATTGAAGCGGTTCTCAAGAATCGATTGTCGATTGTTTGCTTGGGTGCTAAGTAGGAACAGTTTTGAAATTAGTTCAGTATTTTTACTTAGAATTTTGTAGTAAGATTAAGCTTAAGAAATTGTAAAATGCATTTAAATTATCATACTTTTCCTGGCTTGCCTATCTATCCTATTTTGTCCTACTGCTAGGCAAAGGGTCCCTTTTCCCAAACAACTGGGTCCTTTGCTAGTTCAGGCCAATATTTTCTGCTGGATTCTGCGCTCTATGGCTCGCTGGCAAACCTTGAGCTTGGACTTCTGCTGAAGTGTCAAAAACCAGGCTTTCCCGGTATTTTTCATCATTTTCTAAGTGTTAATAACACAGTAAACACAAACAATCCGGGTGTGTTACAGGAGTTTTGTGCTAGTCTGATGGGAACGTGCAGCGTCATAGACGGCCTGATTTGTTCGCACTGCCCCGCGGTCGCACCAAGCTAATGGCCAAGGTCCCGCTCTCGTAGACTAAACCTGGTTGCCGATAAGATAGATGTACTCTCTGGCTCACTAAACGAGTACCCAAAAGTCACTTTACACTTTTATGTAATTGTAATTAGTTGAAATGTATTAAATTGATTTTTTATTGTATTGTATTGTTTTTATATGATGAATGTTAATTGAATTGAATTGCATTAATGAACTGAAATGTATTTGTTATTGTAATTATTATTATTTTCTTTTCTGCACTATCGCGTTACTGTAATGATAGATGTATGTATGTCTGTAATAAATAAAATAAAATAAAAAATAGTTTTAATCAATTCGATCGACAATATCGTTTTACAATCACACATCCGTATCCCACTTTCAATCGTAACAGTTAAAACCTTAAAAACAATATAAACGACATCTATCTTTTATCCAAATAATTCGGGACCCAATTTATAACTCCAAATAAAAAATGTCTATACATCACTCCGCTGTTAAAATGAAAATAATTAATAGGACAGAGTTTTAGTTTATTGAGCGATTTATCTTTACTATAAATTACTTTGGCGCTTATGTTACGTGGCCACTAGATCGGCTGAAGCGGAGGAGAGCGGAGCTGAGTGTTTGAAGAAACAGAATCGCTGGCGCTTATTAATGGACTGTCGGATTATGCTATTCTAGCTTCGGCAGCGGCTTTGCCTGCTTAAAGTGAAAACTATCTCAAGGGAACAAACTCTCGAGATTAAATAGCACTTAATTTATCATGTCCTGGGGGGTCCTTACTTCCGGGCGTATTCTACTCCGTATCACCTACGGACTTACGATTAGTTCCGAACCCGAACTAAGAATGAATGACAGCACGATTTGACAGTAACTGTCAAATCGTGTTGTGATTAATTCTTAGTGGTTTGGTGATACGGTCTATAATACGCCCGCAACTACGCCTGAAACTACGGACTTCGGGCTTAGAGAGTAGTCCCCTTGTTCCAGGATATGGACTACTCGTGTGCTAAGTTTCGTTCAAATCCGTTCAGTCGTTAAGACGTGAAGGGGTAAAAAAAAGACAAACTCACTTTCGCATTTATTATATTTTTAAGTTAGGATTACGCTGTCAGTAGGATTTGCTATTTAAACTATTTTTATGAAGAGGAAATATTTTTTGTTTGTTTGTACCGAATAGGCTCCGAAACTACTGAACTGATTTTAACCATTTTTCCACTAATAGAAAGTTAAATTATCAGGAAGTAAGATAGGCTATAATCTATTAAAATAATAATTAATATCCTTAAGAAAATTGCTAAAATGTAACCAAAAGTAGCAAAACTTTGCCTTCATTCATAAAAACAATGCTGTTTTGGAAACTTAATATGATGCATTGTCAGCAATATTATATTTGACATTATACTTTTGCAGGCACAAAATACTGTATCTTCTACATTTTTATTGAAAAATCCTTTACCTTGTACTCAGACGATGCTGGCCAGTGTTGTTGTTTGATACAAATCATATTTACTTTGCAAATAGATTACAAATAGCTCTTTTACTCATCGTTTTAACTACATTTATTGTAGGTACATAGTGAGTCCATATATCACAGCAATGTTCTGTATTGAGTCGGACGCAAAAGAATAGCACCATCCCATCACTTCCCGTGGGTGTCGTACGAGGCGACTAAGGGACTCACCAGAGAATGGGCAGCAGCATTCTCTGTGCATTGCAACAGCTACACTGCGATAGCCAACCCGCCTGCCAAGCATAGCGATTATGGCAAACGCCCCTTTGGGGGAGGCCTATGTCCAGCAGTGAACGTCATTCGGCTGATGATGATACTACAGCAATACATTAACTTTTCACCGCTTTCTTCACAGCCCCAAACACCCAAAAAGTCAACATTAACCCAAAGATTACGGACATAACAAGCAAACGTTCCCACATATTGATAAACACATATTGATCAGTTCACAACACTAATTTACCTTTGATCATGGGACTTTAATTCGACTTCACGCTTGCTTCATAATATGGTAATTGAGGAAATGGGCTACAAATGTGCTTACCGACCATGGTAAATAGCATGATGATTGGGCCTATTAATGTATCGTTTTTGTTCTTGGAAACTTTAATGGTGCCTGATTGGTTCGATAGCTCGGCTGTGGGTTTTCGATTAAGGGGTTAATATTTGTAAAATTTGATTGTTTATTTTTATTTTCTTAGTATTTTTCAATGAAAGATTCTGTAAATCCTGAATTCTAAGAGTGTTACCACACCAATCGATCGATCGTCGTTCGAGGGATGCCGGGCGATAAACAACCTAGCTGTTCTATATTCTGTTTGACAAGTAAAT
Organism: Mamestra configurata; assembly: GCA_002192655.3. Classification (NCBI taxonomy): domain Eukaryota; kingdom Metazoa; phylum Arthropoda; class Insecta; order Lepidoptera; family Noctuidae; genus Mamestra; species Mamestra configurata. Next base: position 22,273 of record NDFZ01005297.1, read on the forward strand.
CAGTGGTATTTTAATTTTTTATTTTATTTTTTTATGTCTTATAGCCATGACCATATTTTTAACGGCAACCCTATATATGTTCGGAAACATATTTTGCACTTGCTTACTGGATAAAAATCAAAGCAAGCAGTAAGCAAGTGAGTCAAGGTCGATCTTACTTGGAATCCTCTACTTGCCTATATAGGTACATTTATAAGTGTGTTGAAAAACAGCGTTTGATGCATTTTTTTTAAGGATCATAATTATGACTTCTTCCACTCTGGGTGGAGTGGAAGGGCTGTCTTACTGACAGCGTTCCAGGGCCGCGGTGACTCTTTCGAACAAATTCCTTAACCCTGGCAGGTTCTGGCCCTAGCGGGCCCCGTCTTCTGTGCTGACGCGCCATTGACCCGGGCCTGGTGGTGATCGACCGATCGATCAATGAGGGGCTAAATTTCCAATTTAACTATCACACCAAACAGATAAATTATAGATCAGAGAGCTGATTGGTCGCCATTTTATGTCAGTCCACAATTTCTTGGAATGGCTTCGAGAGATTATAGACCATCAAATTTTTATGCGTAAAAAAGTATTTGTCCTGTTGACAATTTACCGAGTGTTAACAATCTCTGAAGGTATTTTGCATTCTTACGGAGTTTGCCATTTTCCGGTAACATAATAATTTCTAGCGCTACTAGTATTTACTGAGTCTTAATTACTGATTTACAAACTCATAATTTTAAACAGTATCACTGATCTGTGAAAATCAAATCAGCCCTCATTAACATTTTTGACAGCACGGTAGCGCAGTGGTTGAGCGATTGACTGCTGCGCTGCGTGTCGCAGGTTCGATTCCCGCACGGAACAATTACTTGTATGGCCTACAGATAGTTGTGCCGGGTCTGGCTGTGTGTGTATGTGACTTTGTATGTTTGTAAACGCACCCACGATACAGGAGAAATCCTAGTGTGGGGCAACGTTTTTAAAAAAGAAAAAAAATAACATGAAAATGGTTTTAAAATTAAAATTCATAAATACTATGATTGAGCAGCAAATTAATGTACCTACTAGTAAAGTGAGCTATTAATTAATACTTAATGGGGGCTTATTAATAGTGAAGCGATAAGCGCTCCCCTTAATAAAGTTACCCTGTGTTTTTAACACTTCCTTTTTTGATAACCGAATTGTAACTATTTGTTCTTTTTTTGGGGACATTTACTATGCACCTCCCGCGTTTTGTGATGTTTTCGAATAAAAATTAGCTCTGCTTTTTGACCCGGGAATCATATTTAAATTCAAGTATTTTATGGTTTGCACCAAATTAGTAAATCTGCTTAGTAATCTTGTGTTTGATTGGCTGAAGTATCGCTGAGAAATAATTAGTAGTATCTATTATTTTGTAAGAATCTCACCGTGAAAACTTAAGTGAAGTGAAAAAGAAGTGAGTTGTCAATCCATATCCATATCAATCCACAAGAAAAACTAACGAAACAAAATTTGCTCGGCAAAAAAAGAACCGAAACGCCATCTATCCTGCCAGCAGCGAACTACTATCGACCCTGCATCGCGGTATCAGAGTTTTTCGCGCGATTTGAACATAATACAACAGTCCGAATATTGATGTCGATTGTTGTCAATTGTTGAACAACCGTCTGGTCGGAGGATCCTCCCTTTGATATGGAGGTTTGTGGGACTTTATAGATACAATCAAGGTAATCAAGTTTTCAGTTAGATGTTTACAGAATAGACCGACGAGAATTGATGTTAAAAAAAAATATTAATCTTAAACCTTTTCTTTCAGGATCCATCTATGAATTCATACTTCATAGTATAGTTGAGGGACATGTTGTAGTGTATACGTCGCAACCAAATAGCTTAATCAGCGGTTGCCTAGCCTTTTCATTTAGCTGCGACCTAAGTGACATCAAAGTCAAAGTCAAAACGTTTATTCCAATTAGGCCATTAAAAGGCACTTTTGAACGTCAACATAACAGTTAAAAGAATATGTGTGAAAATAAAGCGACTCTACTGTCCATTCTTAAAGGTTGATTCTGATGGAGAAGAACGGACAAGAAACTCCGTAGTTGCTCTTTGCAAACAAAAGTTTTACAATAAATGGTACTCACATATTTACAAATATTGCAAACAATTGATTTTACAGTGTGTGAGTTATTTAACATAAAAATAAAATAAGAAACAACTAAAAAAATACAGAAAAAAGTACATCTATATAGTTAAATACATTATGCCAACCATCTTTGGTTCAATGCCGTTTAATGACTTGCCCAATGTCACTTATGTCGCTGATTAAACGGCAACTGCCATTAATTGTATTTTCATCTTCTACACTAAAGATTTACTGGCCTATATGATGGACTACCATTCAAAATTATTTGTACATCACCCACGCCATAAGAACCCATGGTGTGATACCATGAACCATGGCTGGTAACCCCATTAAATTAAAAGCTTTTATTCATTAAGAACAGCGTTGATGACAGCTATTTAGTGAGCATGTTTACATCAACAGTATTAAATTCATAACTTCCTCTAGGCATTTAATATTGTAGTTTAGGAGCTTGCATTGACATTGTCAAGTGATCTGCGTGTAAAGTTGCATAATGCTCCTGAAAAAAGTGCTTTGTGTTGTTTTGTTATAATTACTTGCTTATTTGATTACGAAGCCTCCATTCATCCATCCATCCGTCTGTCTGTGAGCTTGCTGTATCTTACGATTTGTAATAGGAAGTCTATTGATATTTCCACAGATTGTGTATTTCTATTGGAAAACCATACTACGAGTATGTATTTACATTTTTTTTTCTTTACCCTATTTTGTTCCACTGCTGGGCAAAGGCCTCCTCCATATCCTTCCAGACATTCTTTTCTTGCGCCAGCCTTTGCGGTATGCATTCAGATCATCTCGCTACCGCTTTCTGGGTCGGCCTCAGCGACTCCGTCTATCCTCTGGCACCCATTGTGTGGAGACTTTTGCCCAGCGGTCACTATGCATGCGGCTGGTGGGACCCACCCAGTCCCATTTCAGCCTGGCAGCTTTTTTGCCCACGTCAATGATACCTGTTTTGGAGCGCAGCGTGGAGTTCCGTACTCTCTTATAAAAAATAAATTAAAGGTAAAAAGCACTTGGCTAGTTATTTTTATTCCTTATTTCGACGTTAGCAAGTTGGCGTGTCAAGGTTCAAAGTTCGTAAAAATAGTGATCAATGTGTAAGGTAATACGTCATACCTTTGCGAAGTCGATCTCTGTCATAAAATTTTTAAATGCTTCATAAAACCAAAATAACAAAAAAAATAAGGTAGGTTAATGCAGTTTTGTTTTATTCTGCATTGTTTTAGATGATGTTTTTTATTCCATCACCGGCTCTCCAGCTACAAGACAATTTTTAATCATTCAAACGGATTTGTTAGTTTTGACATTTAGAATTAGTAAATAAAAAATTGTCGCATTATCACATTTAACGACGCTGTTAAATTGTTTCCTATACTTATGTTAGTAAATTTGTTTTATCATAAATCGACTTGTTATTGTTAGCTGCAGGGGGTACTATAACAATGTGGCTGTACTGATAGTTCAAGGTTTATTTAGGGTTGCCATTTAAGACTTTAAAATCTTATAATATAAAAAAAATATATATAATATTTTTAATTTGGAAACTCACTGCTATTAATAATACCTATTCAGTAATCAGAATAATTTTAAAACTTATGGATGCTTTGTTTATTGGATAAAATTAGGTTTAGCATTAAGATTATCTAACGATAATATAATAGTTTCGGCTTTGCTAGCCACATTTTTAATTAATTGATAACAACAATTATTGTTATCAATTAACTAAAAATGTATAATACTTAGCACCGTTAATACTAAATTGGACTAGATTTGACATGCTCGTTACTTAATATTAGTGTATAATAATTTAAATAGAAAATAAGTAACCTGTTTAATTTTATTTCTCTTAATTAAAATAAGAGGTCTCGAATTTTAAGAAAAAGTACCTAAATGAAAACTTCCGTATCACGAAAACTTTCCAATTTTAGCAACCCTGTTCCTATCTACTGGTTAGAAATCGGGCAGACAGCGACGAACTTTTATATCAATTTACCAAATTGAATGCCACTGCATTTTGGCTCTTATTTCATCTGCTCAAAATTCAATTGGACCCATAAAAGTATTGTCGGTGTAATTCCATTTATGAATTTAAACTACGAATAGAAACGTAACCGTTTCCGGTATTAAAGTTTTATGTTTGTCACGGGTTTTCTATAAACACAATAAAATAAGATCAGTTCTGATTTTTGGTCTCCTACTTCAGTTTTTTTTTTTAATTTAGAACAATAAAAAAGTTATTAACAATTTTTTTATTGTTAGGAGGCCCCCTCAAGATAGGTGGAATGATGGCCTAACCTTAAAATATAAAACTAAAGTTTACTGTGCAAAATATATTCAATCAATCAAGACTTCGTATAAAACAATTTTTAAAATAAAAATTACATATAAATTTATTTTTGTAAATCTATAAATCATTACTATTGAAAAAAAACAGCTTCTACAGCGACTCACTCTGACACAGCACACAATGGCGGCATGTACGCAAGAATTAAAAACAATATTGATTCACCTGGAGCACGCTGGCAGGTTGCAAATTACGCATTTATATTTGCTCTACTGTAAGTAAGTCTGTCTCGATGACGCTAATATTTTTGGAACGAAGTTCCTTATCGCGCGTTGCGAAAGGGGGCTAGACGGAAAAAATTAAGACCAAAAGTTGTAACGACATTTTTTGCTATAGTTGTAAGCCGTGCGGCGTGCGCGTGTTTCTCTGTCTGTCTCTCTCTCTCTCTCTCTCTCTCTCTCTGTCATAGAAAGCAAGCCAGTGATTTTCGTTTCGTCTTTCTATTTCGCATTGAACAGTGTGGTGTCGCGACGATTATTTTTGTTGAGTGTATACAGGTTTTTTGTACATAATAAATAATAAAAATAATAACAATAAATGAATCCTGATAGTGTTTCTGCACAAGTTCCGGATATTGCTGATGGAGTTAGGTAAGTAGAGATTGTATAAAGACAATAAATATATTTGTTAATAATAAAAAAATATTATTATAATTTAAAAAAAATATTTTTTTATTACAATTCCTAATTCGCTAATTAATCGAAAGGAACTTTGTTCCATCCGGGTGTCCCTTGACATTTCTCAAGTTTTTTTTTAATTTAAGCTTGTATTTACTGACTGCAAAGAAGAAAGTTAGGTTCCCCCTTTTCACCCTTCCATGTCACCCGGTTTCATGTTTCAGGTACCAGAATAAAATCTCTCAAAAACAAACTCAAGAAAATAAAGCACCTCACTCCCGCTTTGACAAAAACGTCTACAATTGATATAGTCAGTTCCCGCCTCGTTCCGTTTCTCATTCCGGATCGTGCGACAGTAAAACCGTTGCATCCGCCTTATTGAGCAATTCTCCTGACTACCGACTTTATGGGCGAGACGAGCTATGCACGATATAGTGAAATAAAATCACGGGTATGCAGTGCCGTTTGTATGCAGTTGTAGTGCAGCGGAGTTAGTGATAGGTGCGGCTTTTTTCGTGGGGTTCATAAAGGTGAACGGACATTGATGGGGTTGGCTTGGTTTTGTAGTTAAAGTCGGTTTTTAGGGTTCCATACCCAAAGGGTAAAACAGGACCTTAATACTAAGACTTCGCTGTCTGTCTGTCCGTCTGTCACCAGGCTCTCTCTCATGAACCGTGATAGTTAGACAGTTGAAATTTTCACAGATGATGTATTTCTGTTGCCACTATAACAACAGATACTAAAAAATAGAATAAAACAAATATTTAAAAGGGCTCCCATACAAAAAACGTGTTTTTTGCCGTTTTTATAGATAATGGTACGGAACCCTTCGTGCGCGAGTCCGACTCGCATTGGCCAGTTTTCTTAATGTGTTCGAGATCTAAATAATTTAGTTGGTTTTAGGACCAATTTTTCCATTTTTAGCCAATTTTTTTTGGGCTTTATGTATGGGCTGGCCTACCCTGACTGTAACAGACTGCACGCCCAAACATACACACTTACAAACATACACACTTACAAACATACACACTCTGACATTTAAAATATTAGTAGGATTAATTTGTCTTGGTCACTTCATGGTGTGTAACATGAAGGTAGGTCGCAAAATAAAACAAAAGAATTGATAAATGCTTGACATTGTATTTATTTGGAAACATTTACAAGAAACAATGTTTTTAACAATATTTAAAGTCCCATACTTAGTATGAGGTCGGCAATTGACATTAACCTATTTTTGTTGTTATCAATTAATTAAAAATGTACAATTCTTAGCACCGTTAGTACTAAATTAGACTAGATTTTATAATTTCGTTACTTAATATTAGTTTATTTACAATTTTACATAGTTACAAAACTGGTGAAAATGGACGCGGGTACTAGAAGTACAAGGAACAGGTTATGTGGAATCCATTGCGGGTTATATACAGAAGTTCTGGAAGAATTGTTTAGAAGACGCAATGGAATTCAAAATTTAGTTTGGAAGTGTAGAAGGTAGGTTTTGGTTGTGTGACTGTTATGTTGAAGTTATTAATAAATATGAATCATACTTAGCAGTCTTCCTAATTCGAGAAGACTTCACACTCACACATTGGATAAGATTCTGTTTTGTTTAAAAAATATTCACACAGTTACCATTTTAGCAACTCATAAAATAAGTCAAAATGAAATATGAATCACGCCTGAGTTCAATAATAAAATAACTGTAGATGAGTACCATACTTAAAAAAATGGCAACTTAAAAAAAGGTAACTACCGCGACCCCACTCGTATAACTCGGGGGCATATAGGTATCTGTCTTAATACCGATTACTACGGCTAGTGCTTGATTTTTAACCGACTTCAAAAATAGGAGGTTCTCAATTCGGTTGTATTTTTTAGAGCCGTTATGTTGGTGCATGGCGCGTCTATATACAACGTGTAACAGAATAAACGCAATACCTCTTAAGGGGTCATTGTACTCATCATTATTAACAACTTTTAAAATGGGATCAACATCGTTGATAAAAAAATCAGCTGTTCAGTACATTTTGTCGTTATGCGCACATAAATGAAGTCGAATATTTTTTTCGCAATTTCAGTATTGGTTACATTGTGAAAGTTGTTCATAATGATAAGTACAAGGAACCCTTAAGAGGTATTGCGTTTATTCTATTACACGTATGAAACATTATTGCCTGAATTCTAGTAGTTGAGATGAAGCTTCACTACCCAGTAACTGAGAAACACGAAGCTCCTTCGCAAGACTGGTTAATTACATCGGTCACACATCAGTGATATAAAATTGACACACATATTTCCAGCAACTTTAATTTTAAATAAACCCTCGACTCCACTGCGGCGCACAGCTTCTCGAAACGACGCATTTATACGTACGCTAGCTGTGTTAAAATAAAGTAGAATATTATCTACAGCCGTCGACGCGCTACGTCTGCTGGTGCATGGGTTTACGACGTCATCGGAACACGCGTGGCTTAACCAGACATGGTAAGAGTTGCCTTTCGCAAAGTATAAAATGCATATAATTTTGTTGCATTTAAATGTTGCTTGCAGTTGCTTTTTAAGGATTGAATGACTTTTTCGCTCTGGGTGGAGTGGAAGGGCGTGTCAGACTATTACTGACTAAAACCCATCCGTGTTCCTGCTAAAGCCCTATGCGTTCCAGGGTCGCGGTGATTTTTACAAACAAATCCTACAACCCTGGCACGCTTGCAGTTGCTGCAGTGTCATTTATTTTAAATTTTATTATTTTCGCCTAGGTATTGACTGGAGAAGGCGAAATACAAATAACGTAGAAAAACTATGGCGAGACTTTAGCCTAGCATTGGAACCATAAAAAAAAAAATAATATGTTTAGTTTTGACCACTGGCGAATTTCACCAAAAACAGTGTCATGGTTATTGAAGATTATTGACACTGATATTTTTATACCGCTGTTTAGATGTGCCAATTGCTGTGTTAAAATAAAGTGGAATATTATCTGCAGCCGCCGACGCGCCATGTCTGCGGGTGCCTGGGTTTATGACGTCATCGGTACACGCGTGCCTGATGGCGCAAAAGCTGGTGCTTGCATAAAATGCAAATAATTTTGTTGCATTTGTATGTTGGTTGCGTTGCTGCAGAGGCAATAATTTTCATTTTTAGGGTTAAGCTGCGCTGCCGAGGTCGGTCCATGGATGGGTGACCTTCAATCAGATATCCAGATAGTATTATGTAGTATTTACTTGGGAAAAAGCTAAGCAAATTGATTGAATTATTTTAGTCTTCGTATCAAAATCTGTTCAGCCTTTTGAGCATTGATTGATGGCGATTTTCATAAAAAAAAAAACATAATTGTTGTGGATTATTGACACTAATATTTGTTATTTGCTTTGTGCTGATCTCGTTAAGATTTAGAAGTAAAATTAGTATTAAACTACACGACTTAATGCCCATTCGTACAAATGTGATCGACAAGTACCAAATTGTATGCTTGCAAATTCATATCTTCCTTAAAAATCTTATACATATGTATTTTTTTCTTTATTTAATATGGGTTTGCTCTTGACTCTAGTCTAGGTCATAGATGACAGAGACAAAGTCGACGATGGAGCGAGCTTACTCAGAAGAAGCCTGTTCACTCTAATTTTGAAGAGATTAGTGTTGTATGCGTTCGGAAACACAGACGCAGGCAGAGAGTCCCACTCCTTTGCTGTGCGCATTATAAAAGACGTTTGGAAATGTTTAGTGCGAATTGGTGGAATTGCAACAAGGTAGGGATGGTAACTCGCAGTGCGTCTATATGTTTACACTTTGACCAACATAATAGTCACACAACCAATAAATTACAATTTATTACACTTTACCATCTCACGCTGTACACAATTAACTGGTTATTGTTTAAAGCAAACATTACAGAACTTAATTCTAATAATTTAGTTACAAACACGAGCGTTAGCACAATTACACTTGATTATCTTGAGCAGATTAAATTACACGTTAGGGTGAGACTACACTGGAAGCTATGGTGGCGCTATGAATCGCTTCTTTAATTGGCAACACTAAACTTTTTGTTGATCAACTGATTTATGAGAAAATTTTAAACTCAGTAAATGTCATAAAAAATATAACTTAGTTGTTACAACGATCAGCGATAAGATTTAAAATTTCAAGTTTTATACAGGGTGTCACGGAGAAGTGTAAATATTGCCCATTTAATTTTGATCGGCTCATGATTACTTTTGCAAAGGAAAACATTTTTTTTATTGATTAGTTGTTCATATAAATGGACAGAAATAGTGTTTAAAATACGACTCTACCTTTCCGTCACACCCTGTATATATGGCCTTTGCCTTGTAGTAAGACAGTAACAGAAAGAAAAAAAAATTGCTGAAATTGAAAATACAACATAAATACACTCGTTACAATACAATTTACTGGTTCCAGGCATTCCAAGAACTGTTGAAATCCAATAAAATTCACAAAATATGTACGATATTCATTTTAGGGTTCAATTTAAATTGGAGAGCATAGCTTTTAATGGAGTCCCACCTTTACACTCAAACTCAATTACACAAAGTACATATTTGGTTACAAAAATAATTTATTTTAACAATAGATACGCTCCCTAGTTTTGATTAAACTGTTATTTTACACTGAGCAGACAGTAAACAATGATACATCAAAACAAATCATATTCTAGAAATGGCAATTATTCTGTCTGTCTTTGTGACTATAAGAATGTGATATTTTAATGAGTTTTGTAACATAAGTTTTCTTTACTATACTGAGTGCCTATTTAGATTCCAAAATGTAATTAAAGATCTTTGTTTAGTTATTTTTTTCAGAAAAATTCTGGTATTTTCAAAGAGCGTACACATTCGCATCGCAATCACAAGAAGTCACAGTCACTTCTCTAATTTTTCTACATTTTGACCGTTTTCTAACATTGATTGAATCAATTTTGTTACAAAACCGTGACCGATCAAAAAACAAAACTCTTGGCTATTGTTTTATATGATCTTAATAAGCAACCTCGCGGTTTTGTAACGATATTTAAAAAAGTTTATTTTATAAAATATTATAATAACCTCATGTAGTGTTAAGATTTTTTTTAAAGATATTAGATTAGATGTTGAGAATTGGATGTATTTAGAAAATAATATAATAAGATAGATATTTAATATTGTCCAATGGAATTATAAAGCAAATAGTTAAATGTGCGATCGAACCTAACTCAATAAGTATCGTTCCTAAACCCTCAGAATCAGAATCAGAAATAATTTATTTGCAAAGAATGTAGGTAACAAAACATAGTTTTGTTGGTGTAATGGGAAAAACAATTGGATCCAGTACATTCTACCGTTCTCACATACAGCCATACATTTTTCGTGTTATGTATTTATAAGAAATTAGAAGAATTTATTTTTATGTTCTATACATTTCTGTATTCGTGAAATATATTTTAAATATATATTAAAACTGTGACGTTTATATCTTCGAATTTGAATGCTTTTTAAGTAAAAGAATTTCCTTCAGATAGTTATGTTGTACCTTCAAAGTTATTACAATTTTATTTTTGAATAGGTTAATTCGAGACCAGCGTGCTCCATCGTCGACCATACCATCGCTTAACATCGGGTGAGATGGTTCTAGAACGAGAGCCAATCAATAATAAAAAATAAACTCAAGCGATGAGAAGAGGCGAGACGCCTTGAATGATATTGATATCTAAGTGAATTGGCGTGAAGCCCAACAAAGAAAGTTATGGAAGGAATGGGGTGTGAATTTTTCCAGGTGTGGGACAGTTCAGGATGACAGCAAAAAAAAAACCACAAGGAAAATACATGATCATTGTTATGGGGGAAAAATAAAGACCATAAAATGCAGTAATGCCTGTTGAATTCGTGGGTAGAAAAATATACACATCCTAATATAGGTACTTCTTTTTGTCAATCAAAGTCAGGCCTACCGAATCTCCTCAAGAAAACTTGACCTTAAGCCACCAACCACCTAATAACACTTCAAGCCACATCAAAATACATTCAAATCACATGTCAACATAGTAACAGTGACACCCAGTAAGACAACTCGTTAGCTTGTCAAGCGTGAGCTTGAAGCACATAATTCTGACAATGTTATACCAGTTGTGAGTACTTGTGAGCAATTTACAACGACTTAACAGAGTTAAATAACTGTCGGTGCGTTAACTGTGGATAAATGTTGTCGTTCGACTTAACGACACTTCGCGTGTGGCCGATGTTGTGTGTGGGGCTAGGAAAATGGCAGGTGTATAAGCGGAGCGGGCAGCGATAAGCGTTAACGCCTTTTATGGGAAAGTTGATAGTACTGGAACATCATGATCAAAGTCCTAAATAACTAAATAATCACGTTTAAACAGAATAATCTACAGTAAATGACATGATTTTTTACGTCATAATTGTTGTTGCTTTCAAGATAAAAGCTTGATTTTTAACAAATTAATTTAGGTCTCTACTCAAAATATTTGAAACATTTTTATTTCATACGATATTTTAATCATATTGTTTGTAGTTTTCAAGAACCTAGATAACACTAAGTAATAAAATATTACACTCGACACATAGGTATTTAGATTATGTAAGATTGAGTGACTTTTACAAATTGATAGTCAAAATCGCAGTTTTTCTGGCCCACATCGCCTCACTTTTCAATTGATCGACAAATCGTACCAACTAGCCCTTTCTCGGAATCAATTAGGGGGAAGTCCCCTAGTGGCGGACACCTAAGGTTATTTATAAATAAAACAAAAAATATTTAAGGAATGTTTATTAAATTATGACTTATATTAGATAACAAAGTTAGAAATCAAATTAAATTAACAAAAATGCAACCTCTGCTAAAAAATAATTAATACTATCAATCAAACTTAGGTAACAAAAAATATAATTTTAAAAAGTGGCACCTAGTACCGGACGAATATTTGTGCCATACCCCTAGCACCGGAAATTTCAAAATAACCTGCATCGATCACATATGTAGCCATCTCCACACTCTGGAATGTCTGCACATGCTTCATGTGCCCACCCACAACAGGATGAGCACTGGATCCAGTCTTCGTTAGTGCCTTCTAAGCAAACTACGCAAATTGTTATGTTTGTGTTAGATGCTTCAGTTAATGGTTCTACTTCACTTCCTTTCTTTCCTTTGGCTTCCACGTTTTTCGCTTCTTTTTCATTGTCTACGCTCTTTCCTTTGGTTTTAATTCCTTTGGTTTGCTTNAAGATTGAGTGACTTTTACAAATTGATAGTCAAAATCGCAGTTTTTCTGGCCCACATCGCCTCACTTTTCAATTGATCGACAAATCGTACCAACTAGCCCTTTCTCGGAATCAATTACTTCAGTTTGCTCACAAACGTTTGCTCTCGATATTTTACTTTTCGTCCCAAACCGTCACAGAACTTGTTAGGTTTCATCCCAAAAGCGACATATTTATGTTACTTTTGAAAATGTCACAATTATTGGTTCTTTAAATCGTTAGAAGTGTTAAAAGGTTTTACAATGACTTGTTAGAATATCAAAGTGTTTTACAAATATGTGTTTTCAATTTAAATACCGATTATTTTCGATTTGTCGACAATTCTTAGAATATAGAAACTTATTACGTTTGTGATAAAACATTAATTAAGTAAAAGAACAGACAAAATAACTGCCAAAACTGTCACTTCTTAATATTTCTTAAATGTTTTTAAATCTTCCTTTATCTACTGCAATTAAGTAAAAATCAAAGACCACTTATAAGAACTCAATTAGATAGGTACTAAACACTTTGATGGTTAACTAAACATTTTGAAATGCCAATAACATACAATTTCGTAGATTAATAAAAAAAATCACCACATTTATTTTTCTAGTCTGTTTTATTTTTTTTTCGAAAACAAAAACTAAATATACGTGCTTAGGCTTATGTACTTTCTTTTGATCAGTCCCGGGGTACAAATTTACAAAATCAGAATGATACTTTTACAAAATTCTCATCACCTCAGAATCTACAAACAAAACTAAGAAAAAACGAGACGAACACTGTACAAACCGTCATTATAACTTAACTATCTACTATTTACAGATAAACCGACCGACGGCATACCAAGCGTATCACATACAAACATACAATTAAAATTCATAAATCTTTTACAAAAATCTTGTTTTCATTAGACTATAAAGGAACACAGTCAATAGCATGAGAATAATGAAATTGCGTAGAAGCGAGACTGCTTTTTGTTGGTCGTTAAATGCCACCTTTTCTACCTACTTCCCTTTTCACATGGCACACTCATACGTCATCTAGGCCTGGGTACATACACAATACCCCCTAAGACAATCGTTAATTATTTTCTATTATTTTCGAATTGTTTATTAGGATAGTTGAAAGTCATACAATTTATGATTCGTATATTTTAATCGCAAAGATTCACAAATTAAAACATAATTTTGGTTGAGTGTTTAATTGTGTTAATTGAATCTTTCATTCGACTCTTTGACTGTCAACTTCATACAGTCAATATGTCAAAAGTAAAATTATTTTTCTAACTGAATTCTGTCTCATTTTTGACCAAAGAATGAGCATTGCCATTTAATGTGAAAATACAGCCAGCCTCAAGGGGTGCTTTGTTTATTCCATTGAAAGCGACGCGCAAGATTTCTTTGAGTTCTTGCCCGAATTTTTCACTAATTTAGAAGTCACATTTCAGTAACAAAGTTGTAATACTGAAAAGTACCAAACGCGAGCTCGAGGCAAATCATAATCTGTCACCTCTTATAAAACGATACAAATAGGTAGCAACCGCGACCAACACAAGTGTCACTTCTACACAGACTCATCACTCTGACGTCAATACTTATTATAAAGGCTATTTACACAGGAGGGGTACGAGTCCGACACGACTTTTATATACAGCTCTCTTGCACCCGATGCGAGGTCGTCACGACTTCGGGTCTCAAGCGGTGTGCTGTTAGTGATGACGTCACGCCTGTCGCTGAACTTGGGCTGCACGCGTTCACGCCTTTGTTCACGCGTCCTAAACTATGATAAGACTGGAAAAGAAGAAGACGGTTAGAAATATAGTTGAAGATATGGAATTAGTGATTCATCATTAGACTGGTCCCATGGGAATTTCATTACATGGATGAACAAGATCAAAAATCAAAAAGTCATTTATTCAAATTAGGCTGAGTGTCAGCACTTTAGGAACGTCAAAGTTCTACATAAAAGCAGTCCCCCAAAACGCCCGCCCGTCACCACCTCCTAATATTTTAGCTAGGAAGAAGAAGTGACGCAACAAACTCCCCAGCAACACATCTGTCTGTGAAGATTTAAAAACATAAATTTATACAGTAAGTTTACAAAACCTGACAAAGAAAAAAAAAATAGTTAAAGATCAGTACCAATACGGCCGGACAAAATAATAATGATATAAAAATAAACATATACATATTATACGAACTCCTTTAATCAAGTGCTAGCACGTTTGGCTCGGTGGTATTCCTCATCCTCTCTCAAAATTCTCTCCAGAAAAAAAGAGTCAGTTACTCGGTGGGTAACGAGACACATCATTGTTTATTTTCTTTTTATAATATTTTGCGACTTTATTGATTGCTCCCGTTTGCCTTTTTAAGGCAATCGTTAATGATGCCTTTTACACTGAACATATTACGCTTGATGGGTGCACCTTTCGGCCGAAGGCATCGACACAGTCGAGTGAAAGGCTGTCATACGAGCCTGACTGAATGTTTCTCACAGGGGGCACTCGGCTGTAATGCAATTGTTGTACTCGAATGGGTGGGTGCTTTGATTTAGACAAAACAAGCTTATCAGTTGCATACATTTTATAGGAGGACATTATTCATACCTGAGTTTTTTTCACAAGAAGTACTTAGTAGGTCCTCGACTCGGAATCGCATAAGGGCTCTCATGACAATGATCAATAAAACCGTTATTTTTTATTTGAGATGCGTTCGCTCTTGACTCTAGTCTAGGTCATATATGACAGAGACAAAGTCGATGATAGAGCGAGCTTACCCAGAAGAAGCCCGTTCACTCAAATTTTGAAGAGATTAGGGTAGTATGCGTTCGGAAACACAGACACAGGGAGAGAGTTCCACTCCTTTGCTGTGCGCATTATAAAAGAAGTTTGGAAACGTTTAGTGCGAATTGGGGGAATAGCCTTACTTTAAATCAATACTTTCGTTGGTTGACATTAGGTTAGTTACTATCTACTCGTTAATTATAGATACTCTACAATTGGATGTATTCATGAATGCAGCAAACTAACATCTAACAGAACTAGATGAAGATAGATCGTGAGGCGAGTTACAACAACACCCGTGTTTGGACAGAAATCAAGTGATCGCGACCACTCTGTATATATATCTCAAGAGAGAGAGAGGCAAGTGGCGGAATTTGTTCGAAAGAGTCACCGCAGCCCTAGAACTCAAAGGACTTAACAAGTTACAGTCTGACACACTCTTTCGCTCCACCCAGAGCGGAAGAAGTCATTTGATGATAATACATCTTTAAAAAAAAAATTGGCTGTCTGTAAAGTCGGTTAACGGAATAGTAAAACGTGACAACGTCATAACAAAACATTGATGAAATTATCGTGACGTTACAATGAGTCATCCTTTTTCGTGCGTGCAGCCGGCGTTCATCGATTTATTAGACGTTATCACGCAAAAAAAAAGAGAGGCAAAGGAGAAAAAGATTGACAGATAATATAATACTTAATATAATATAATAAATCCTAGGACAACTCACACACGGTCATCCGATCCCAGACTAGGCAGAGCCTGTGCCATGGCAACCAGACAATTGATAAACATACTTATATATTTCTAAATACATACATATTATACACAAATTACACCCAGACACAGAACAAATGATCATGCTCATCACACAAAGATTTGTCCTGGGTGGGAATAGAACCCACGACCAACAGGCCAGTCAAACTATACTCACACTAGTTAAAGGTATCCTGTAATCCTTTTTCCTATAATCTGTGTAGTAGGCGCCCCCGTCCGGCTCGGAGCGCACGTCTTCACCGCTGAGCTTGGTGATCTTCCCCGAGGACGGCGGCCGCTGCAGGCTCATGTAGCCGTTTGATACTGGCCTTCGTTCTGGATAAACAAAAACGTGAATTTGTACAATGTTTTTACTATCCTCGCGTCACTGGCACGACTGTGTCTCAGTTTCGAGTGGCCGCTATACGAAGAAGGACAATTTTTAGGGAATATTTATTAGTACATGTATGCAGACATGTGGTAGAGTGGAAACCGCGTATGAGCAAACGTAGTGTGGGACGCCCTGCGGCACGATGGATCGATGATTTGAAGAAGGTGGCTGGCAGCGGTTGGATGCGGACCGCTCAGGACCGGGATGGTTGGCGATCTTTGGGGGAGGCTTACGTTCAGCAGTGGACGGCAATTGGCTGATATGATGTATGCGTAAGTTGAAATTTCAGACTCAATAAAAAAACCGGCCAAGTGCGAGTCGGACTCGTGCACGAAGGGTTTTGTACCATTATCTATAAAACGGCAAAAATCACGTTTGTTGTATGGGAGCCCCCTCTTAAATATTTGTTTTATTCTGTTTTGGAGTACTTGTTGTTATAGCGGCAAGAAAAATACATCACAATGAAAATTTCAACAGTCTAACTAACACGGTTCATGAGATACAGTCTGGTGACAGACAGACAGACGGACGGACAGCGGAGTCTTTGTCTTTTGGGTACGGAACCCTAAAAAAGAAAAACCAGGCAATAAAGGATTCAAGTTCCTTAAAGTGAAAATTCGTTTTCATCCTGGAATCAGAAGAGGCTTGCTGTAAAACAGTTCCTGATGGGTAATAGAGACGTATCTGCTCAATGAAATTCTTATCCAAGTTACTGAAGACCAGCTTCAAAATTAGACCTTTGAAAGTAGTCCCATAAAGGGCTAAATTCTCTCAAGACAATCCTAAGTAGCTTGATAAGGTACAGCGTTATAATCCTAAATACTAGAAAAACAGTTGAATAACTCACCATATAAACTAGGTATGATATCAGGGTCTGCATCATCAGCTTCCCTGGGGTCAGTAGTGTGCAATAACGCCCCCCGCGCCGCCCTTTCCCCTCTCTCGCCCCTGTCTCGAGGTTCAGTGCTACTTGCTCGAGACTCCACTTCTTGTTTCACAGGGGTGGGGCAGTGAGGGGCGCGTTCTACGTACATTGCTTCACTGTTGGTGAAAAAAAATATTAAGGTGCTGATTTAAAGTATGATCAACAAACTTGTTGCAGAAAAATTCTTACTTATACTTAATTCAACTAAGATTTTTGTGTATTTTATTAAATGACATTTACATAAGTTAAAACTGTGCTTTATATTGGTCTGACTATAATTATTATCTATATCTACTAATATTATAAAGAGGCAATATTTATATTTTTGTATTTAACGAATAAACTTAAAAACTACTGGACCGATTTAAAAAATTTTTTCATTGTCAGCGAGTAACATAGGCTATATTTTATCCCCATACTCCCACGGAAACGGGAACTACACGGGTGAAACCGCGTGACCTCCGCTAGTAATAGATACAGGCTAGAATTGTTTTAAGTCTATGTAGAACATGCGTCTTGTTATATTATAGGGCACAAATCCAGGGCTCCAAAACCCCAATAACATTGCATCTAACTTGGTCATCGAAAATAGTTCAATCCCAGGGTCACGCCAAGAACGCAAACGCCATAACCAAGCTACCAGCACACTATCCTGGAACCAGCCAATCATGTGGCAGATCTTCAAATTAACCTAAACCAAGATAACAAATCAAGATTATTTAGTAAACAATTATCCACAAACACCTTAAAATTGCTCATTATCGTCTTGTATTTCAATCTTGAAATATAACACAATAATTGGAAGATACCCAGAATCTGTCCTTTGAATTACTTAATTGACGTTTCTGCAAAACAAAGTAATGATGGGTACCACAGATTAAAATTACGACAAATATTTTCTGAATGCATACCAAAATAAATCCCAGAATCTTCCGAAATTCAAATCTTTAAGGAAATGGTGTCAAGTTAAAAAAAAACATTCTGCTGGTGAATGGTTACGGCAGGTGAAGCAGAGTACTAACAAAGAGAAAGAGTTCAGACCGAGAAGGACTGACAGAGAGAGACCCACCTGGCTTTTGGTATCCCAAAATCAAAAGCCAGATGGGTGGAAGATAGGTTTTGCAATTCTGAGCTGATAGAATCTCACTACGTCTACAGAAAGTCAAGGAAAAATCAAAAGCAAAATAGTCATTTATTCAAATTAGGCTGAGTGCCAGCACTTTTTGAACGTCAAAGTTCTACATAAAGTCTCCCAAAATGCCCGCCCGTCACCACTTCCTAGTGGAAGTGGTGACGGGCGGACGTATAGGGAAAACAATAGATTTAGCTAGAAAGAAGTGGCGCAACAAACTCCCCGGCACTTCTATTCTATTTTATTTCTCTATGACAATTCCATGGTTCTCGTCTTGAATGCGTAAATGGTCACCAATCTAATTATTGACCATGCCAAATTACCGGTAATTAGCCGCAATGCTCTATTGATTAGAACGGACAAAGGTGGCTCGGATACGGTTTTGAATTATGGTGTATTGGTAAAATCATGGGTACCAAGGTATTTCCCCAAAAAAGCTGAATTACTTCAAAAATATGACCACTGTGTTTCATACAAAAATCATAACTTTAAACATACAGTGAGAATGATTTTTCCTTTGCTTTAGAACACTTAAAATTGCCCTCACTGTTTCTCCTAACTGTTTTTCGAAAAAAAATCCAACATTTAAGAAAGAAAGAGAAAAAATGTTTATTTGAGTCTCGCACAAGGCAAACAAAACAGTAAAACAAATTAACAACTAAACAGTAATCATTAATTAAAATATCGACTAACAAACATGGATATTATCTGTGCGAGGCCAAAATGGTCCCTATCTCAGCATACTCGTATGCTGCGATACCTAAAAAAAAATTACACCTTGGTATTTGACGTAGGTGTTTCCATTATATTATTATTTCCAAGAATAAGAACGTTCCTGTCCTAATTTGAATGTTTTTTTATGCACCGTAAAATTAAAATAAATAAGAAATACTTTACAATACTACGTCGTAATTAACTTCAAAGTTTTACAATATACATTTTAGTTTTCTGACATGTTTTACATCAATTTTAGCGATGAACCCGCCTCTAGAGTGGCGTGTTGCGTGCCTTTAGTTTTGAAACACACTCCATTAAACTTCAAGAAAACTTCATAAGTAGGTATTAGTTCAATTTTACCTCATATATATGTACCATAATCGTATGAACTTTTTGCAGGTTAGGCAGAATAAGTTCTTTATAATAATCAATAATCATTTTTATTTGTGCAACATAGGTAGTGAATACAATTCTTAATTAAAGTTCATAGATCGTTATTTTATGCCAAGAAGCGTACAAATATGGTCGCATGCGAATTAATCATGTGAGAGGTAAACACAAACAATTTGATATGTCAAAAATAATTAAATTAATATAATTAAATTAATTATATAAAAAATAATTGAATTAATAAAAAAATATATAAATTTAATAATAATAAAAATATGGAGTAATTTCTACAGTCAATGCATAAATATATAATTATTATAAATTACCATTAGTCACAATATTCAATAAAATGTTTCAACAGTCAAGTTTAAGTCTAAATGATTTACTGATTTACTGTTTTTTTTTTGATGAACTATTTTTTTGCCATCGTAAGAGAGATCAGAAGAACAAATTGGTCGATTTGGTGACACTTAGGGGAGGTATATATCCAACAGTGGACGTATTTTGGCTGAAATGATGATGCGAGAAACAAGTCTGTTGATATCTTTAGATGAAAATAACTTATTAAAATCTAGCTGCTGACACGGGGAAATATTTATAAAAAACGAATACGACTGAACCAATAATGCGGAATTCTTGCAATAGCAGTGCTAAGTTTGAAAACTTATAAATAAATAATAGCGTGCTGTTTGAGTAGTGTGATTTTCGCTTTGGAACTCATTTTCTTAGAGTTCGTGGTTAGAAATCTAGAAATATTTCAAAAAAAAATAAAGCCCACAGAAACAAATAAATCACTAATTTTGAAAGGAGTGAAATAACTAGCTTCAATAATTTATAAAGTGTTTTTGAATTTAAAAGTTGTCATAGCAAAAGTTTAAATAAAACGGCCATTTCGTAGGTTAACCCTTACCTAAAATAGTATTGATTACCACATGCGAAAGTAACGAATTTCACAGAAAACTTTTAACTAACCACTCCTTAGTCACCTAAAATCATCCAAAAATATCCATTCCACCTCATGTCATACAGTTCAATAACTCCTATATACCATTTGCTGGCGGTTGCGACTATTACCTACAAGCACTAGTCAGACTTCAGAAATCAAATTACAAGCCAGAACCAGTCTGATTCAAAATCGAGAACTTGGAATCGATTTAACTTTACTGGTCCTCGGAGACGGAATGAAGCCGGTGGATTAATGCTTCAACTACCCACATCATACGAAGCGTTGGTACTTATTCTAGTTACAAATAATGCGGTTGAAACTGGCACAAAGTAATATTTAAAAAATATAATATCATAATGTACAGCCTGACTTCGCCCACTGCCGAGCATGGGCCTCTCTTTTTTTTCCAATTTTACGTTCCTGGGCCTCTTCTGGGTTTTCCCGTCATGGCAACACTATCATCTGCCTTTTTTAAACTGCCAATATCTGCCCGCATAAATTACTATACAAGGCGCCATTTTAGTCGTCTGACAACGGCAGCCCAGTCATTTTACTCATGTCATCATTATGAACAACTTTTACTATGGGACCCCATATGATTCCCATACATTTCTGTGCGCATAACTCGACAAATTATACTGAACAGCTGAATTTTTGTTGGTCCCATAAAAAAAAGAAAATAAAGTAAATCCGTTTATACTGTCAGAAATGACGCACAGAAATACTTAAAGATAATTTTCTTATCATCTATAATTAAAACAAGGTAAATAAAAAAACCTTGCATCACTATCAGCCCATGTCAGGCCAAGATCGGACATTAATTAAAGACGAAAGTAATTGTTCATAATGATGAGTACAATGACTGGGCTGCCGTTGCAAAACGACTAAAATGGCACCGTGTACAAATACGAACATAACAATTCGAACATGGAAACCAAACATGGAACGATGTCAAAAGGCTGTTGACATAGTGTGACCAGCAAACCAACCAACAAGATATGAGAGAACAGATAACTAGTTAAAATTGTAATATTATTATGGATGTTACTGATAACGCGTAAGTCCTGAGGGCCAATAATAATTCTACTATCTTTTCAGCACCGCTCGCATTCACATCTCACGTTGCTTAAAAAATAGTAGAACTGGCAACATTTTAGGCAGATACGATAGGATTTCCGTTGACTCGCTGGGAAGAATATTACCAGTCATTTAAATAAGTATTCTGACAACATTGATTATCTGTAACAATACTGTGTACTTGAACAAGCAACCAGACCATTTGAAAAAGTTACTGGAGAGTTGGAACATACCTCAAAGGCGCATGCTTAGCCGGTAAATGTCGATGTCTTGCCGCGTGCCGTTTGTACAATACCGCTAGTACGCCGCACACCGCAGTCGCTAGGAGAGCTGACATGGCTGCAATTGAGGCTAGCACCGGAGACATGCCGAGCGCACTGCCTTCACCTGGGGACAAAATATTTATGAGGTATTAGCGAACAATCTTAAATTGTATTTTAATATATAATATAATCTATACTAGTATTAGAAAGACGAAAGATTTGTATTTTTGTATGTAACGAATAAACTTAAAAAGTACTGGACTGATTTGAAAAAATCTTTCAGCAATGGATATCTACATTATCAGCGAGTAACAAAGGCTACATTTTATCGTCGTACTCCCACGGGAACGGTAACTACGCGGGTGAAACCGCGTGACGTCCGCTAGTTGTATTATAAAGAGATGAAATTGCTTGTTTTTGAGGTTGAAGAATTGATACGATTACAAACATTTCTTCTTTGATGGAAAACAACACTATTTTCAGTGTCATTGGTTAAACAGAGTACGAGAACTGATACAAGAAGAAGCTGGTACTTCATTGATCAAGCCAAGTTCCGTTCTTTTTATATATTACATACAGTAATAAAAGAGGCGGACCATGAGGATTGGTCAAAGTAAAAAAGCCATACAATGCTACAATTGTTTGGTACTCGATCCGTTAATCACAGAAATAAAATAGGCTTCCAAAAAACGAAACCATTTCATTTAACACAAATCCCTAAAACACATATTATAACATTAGTAAACTGTGGTAATTAATACTAGTTATAAATCTAAAAAACCACAAGAGATTTTCAAAATCTAAATTAAATTATAAAATTTATAACAAGCTAACTTTTAATCATTTCAAACACAGCGAAATGTGACAAATACTGGTGTTTTAAACAGTTAATATAAAAACTATGAACACGCTATTTTAAAATAGAAATGTGAGTGTTACGACGCGATATGCTAATCCCCCGGGGTAGGCGTTAAACAAACAATAAATTACTATGAACAAATATTTATTACGTTTTTTGTTAAAAGCTTTAATAAAAATGTAATGTTATATTTTTTTAAAGTTGGTACTGTTGATAAACAACACTCATATTTTCAGCTATTTATCCACTCGAATCAACATCGACTCAGGACTATAATGTAATGTAATGTAATGTTGTCATTATTTACCTTTTCTGTAACTAACAAATAGCTTCATTATTGTGTTACAGCATAGGTACATTTTTTTCATTTTTATTTTTTAATATGGGTTTGTCTACTCTAGTCTATGTAGGTCATAGATGACAGAGACAAAGTCGATACATAGTTTGCGTATTAATTATTTATGCGTTATATTTATTTGGAAGCAACACAATAAATATCTACCAATATGAGAAATACCTGAAGAAAACTTCACAGTTTCAAAGAAAAACTAGGAAAGAACATTAATTAAAATAACAACAGATTCTCTTCGAAATCAAAGACAAATATGCAAAGAAAACAGAATAACTAAATTAAAACAGCTAAGTATCTGTTCATAACTCAAATGAGGAACTCAAAAGAGAAACTTGTAATGAAAACTATAAAAGGAAAGTCCCATCCGATGTTTCCTTAAGACATAACTTTGGAAACATAGAATAATTGCAGTCCTTTTGTCTGATTTGAACCATATTTAGTCCCTCAAGTTTTTTTAAAATTTGATCAAGACTTACTTCAAGTTAAGCAACACTTTCCGAGGTTGGTTCTTGGATGGGTGACCAACCATTACATACTAAGAGTCTAAGTACACACATGTGAAGACATTGATCCCGGTGGTCATTTGTACATCTTTCATAGTCGTTCTGGGTAGTCAGAAGTCAGGAAATCTGACACAATTCTTGCCAAGGGGTACCGTGGTACCCAGTGACCAGATTGGCAATCGTTTCATATAAAATACTGGTATTCAGCTGCCTCCGATTAGTCTGGAAGTCAACCGCAAAATAATTGGGAAAAGGCTGAGTAGATTGAGTGAGTGAGAGCAGATTATGAATGAAATTCAGATTATATTAGGTTTTTAACTCAGGCTGTGCACTAAACTAAACATGCAACGTATACTTTAAAAAAACCAAAACGGTATAAGTGAACCTAGTTTCAAATTAAGTGCTTTATTGACCTGTCCAACGCAACCTGTACTTTTATAAAAAATTGCAGTTGTTTCTCCTTGTGTCTGGTTACACCACAACCCAGTACCACGGTAACACCTTGGATATGGGGTATCCAAGGCAAGTCTCGTATCAGATTTCTTGGCTTCTGACTATCCCTTACAACAGTCAAAGATTTGGAAGTGACCCGGGACAAACAGCTTGTCGAGGCAGGGAGCAATCTCAGTATGGTAAGATAATCTACCATCCTGCCAGGGTTGCGGAATTTGTTCGAAAGAGTCACCGCGGCCCTGGAACGCAAAGGGCTTTAGAAGGAACACGGATGGATTTTAGTCAGTAAGAGTCTGACACGCCCTTCCGCTCCACCCAGAGCAGAAGAAGTCATTTGATGATTTCCCATCCTTAAAAAAAAAATGTGTGCGTGTACTAGTGTACACACGTAAGAAGTGAAACTTCCTTATGACCTTATTTTTCGAAAAATGATCTACTTTTGTTTTCATTTTTACTTTGTAAAAACAAAACACAAAACAACAATAACAACAACAACAAACAAACAACAACAACACACAACAACAACAGCTACCACAACAACAACTATCTCTAATACAAAAAACGGTCAAGTTTTTTGGTGGGAGTAAGTCCGCTTAAACGACATGCTATCCCTACTCCGCTGGAGAAAGTACTCTTCGAATCAACCGTGGTAGGGACAAGAAAAAGATGGCGCGTAACGGAAAAATGTGACGCGTAACCGAGAAATGTGACGGTAATTTTTTTTCCAACGCCGATAAAGAAGTTTCACTTCAAAAAGATAGTCTGCCAGGAAGCAAGGGCGCAAGGGTCGACAGGCTGTTGGTCCGTGACCGATAGCCTGTCTACCCTTGCGGCTATCAATATTTAGCCATCAACGTAAACCTAGCATGGTGCAACGTACACCTTAATAAACACAAAGTTGTATACAAAACCTAGTTTCAAATGAGGTGCTTTATTGACCGGTGCAACGCAACCCGTAGTTATTAAAATTTGCGGTCGTTTCTCCCTGTGTATAGTGAAACCAAAATGGTCACGAACCGTGGTCGGTGCATAAAGTTGTATGTAAGTACGTTTGTACTATGCTTTAATAAACTAGTCGTGTGGTTTTCGGGCGCATGTTTTAATTGGTCACTTCACGTGGTTTTCATATAATACAACTAATAAATTGATTTTGTAGAAAGAAAGAAATAAAACTAGTTTATTTGGCACACACTGGTACACACAATGCCAGCCTTGACCAGCCCGGTACTTGATTCGGTGCATTCTCTTTTCCCATACCCTCATCTGCAGTGATTGCAACCGAGGTAGGTGATCATGCGCTAGACCAATGGCTAAACGTGCTTTCAGAGGTACGGGTGTCTCACGATTGCAAGATCATATATGTGTCAAACTATTTATTTATTTCCCACCATACAATCTTTACAGGTTTATCACCTAATGCGATAATGTAGACAACTGTTTTTAACAACTACAGTTACACAGTTCTACTAATAATATTTTCGATCATATGTACTTATTTCTATTTCTACTACAAACACCATATCTATGTCACAGTAGGACCATAACTTATTTCGACTACTATTAGATCATCTACATCTGCATTTGACATCATCAAGTCAATTTGTGTTAGTCATGCAGCCAAACTAAGTAGCCATTGAGATGGCACATAGCTTGAAGACCAGATATTCGATAGAGTTGAAAGGTTCTGGAGAGGTGACCGCGTACCGCAAGACGTAGCGTTGGAAGGTCTCAAGGTGGACCGATGGTCTGTTGAATGCCACGAGAATCTGCTGGATGCAACACGACCCTACTACTACCTTACCCTGCTACTTAGAGCCCTTGTCCACGCACGTTTGTCCACAGCGCCCGGATCCGATCCAATGTCGACGGAAATATCACCCAAATGCGGTGTAACTAAGATGTCGTAAGCACGTGCATTTAAAATGGAATTTACGTTAGAACACCGACAACTTCTTGCCATGTTATTTTACGAACGAAGACGCAGGCGACAAAAGAAGTTTTGGGTTCACCTTCTTCTGCAAAAGAGATCCTCGAAGGAGCATTTATACACTTTACGATAAATTACGACGGCATGAAGATAAATTTTTCAATTATTTTCTTTGTAGTGTTTTATATATTTGTATTACATGTACAATGTACATCGGATCAAGCAAAATCCCCGGAGCCCGTCAAAAGAACGGATGACGGATCTCGGACGTCGGACGTCGAGTGGACAAAGGTTCATTTAAATGTATAGGCCGCTTCTTCGGTCCGGTTTTTTCTCGGATGACGGATCCGGCGAGTCGGACGCTGTGGACGAACGGCGGAAGAGGAGGCTAATGTCCAGCAGGGGACGTTTTTCGACTGAAATGACGATGATGATAATGCTGCCAAAACGCAAACTTAACCAGCATTCCACAATAAATCTTGGTCCTTTTACCACAACTCAATACTAAGAACCTCTCCCCATTTCTCAGAATAAACAACCTAACCGTTTATTAACTCATTCCGCTATCGGTAATTGTGAAATAAAACCCGTTAGCGTGACCAAGTTATAAAAACACATTTAGCTTTGCGGATATCTAGGAATTAAGCGCCGGGTTGCCATGGTTTTATTATGGTCCTTACCGGGCTATTGGCGCAAAGAAATTGCATTGGCGTTTCGTTCTGTTTGAATTATGGTTTGAGTTTAAGTTAAATTGTGGTTACAGTGTTTTTTTTTGTTCATAATAATATTAATATTTCTATTATTTTAAACACCTGTGTTAAAATGTAACGTGTAACTGTTTTTTGTCCCAAACAAATAAAATAAAAATAAAATAATGACCAAGTTACTCAAACTGTTTGGCCCCCGTTCCACCTGCAAGCAACTCGCATGCAAGTTTATTCACTTTATACATCAGCATCCGGTTGAAACGAGGCTTTGGGATCGAAGGAAATTCCTAGGCATAAATATATTCCTATCTGTAAAAACGCCATGAATGTTCAAAATGAAAGCCATTGCTATTGATTATATGTAAATGTGTGTGTTACACAATTTTTTTTTCATGATCACCTGTTTCAAATCTTTGTTTAAAATTTAAATGTCTGCCATTCTTTGGTTAAATTAAATCGAAACAACCAACTACTACTTTGTGTATTAATTAAGATGTTCTATTAAGTTTCTTTTTGTAAGTTTAGTTTATTTGTTAATATTAGTTTTTATGATGATGGATAAAAAAAATGGTGTTGGTTTTCGTATCAATCAACTTTATCATCTTGGAATATATTTTTAAGCTTCTCATATTTAAGTGAACTGTGTATTTTCTTTGTGAGAAATAAATTCCTTTAAACCGAACTACTACAATATCAATGAGTAGACTTCGTCGAATTCCATAAAAGGAATTTCTCAATACTGTTTGCAAGTAATAAAAACCGTGAACTCGATACAGAGAAATACATTATAATGGTTTAAGAGTTCGAATTGGATCACAAATAAGTAAACAATTTCTGACTTCGGGATTCATGCACAAGAAAAGACAGAACAGAAGGTCCATTTAATGCAACATTTTGATATGTTCAAGCTCAAAAAAGGGTTCAGTACTAAATTTTATTGCGCTTTGTATGTTTTTCTATTTTTTGGTACGTCTTATAAATAATTACGGCTTGATGGATTTTTATAGAGGTTTCATTAGATTCGCCTTGAAACCGGAGTAACAAAAAAAAGGATTTTGTAGATTGTGTATTTTTTTTAAATAGTGATGGGCCTCCCGTATTATTTTTTTCAATTAAATTTATTCGTGTGAAGTTGGGGGATTTTTGTAGGATTGCAATAATTTGTGTTGCAAACTCATCTATTTTTAAAACCTTGAAGCTGCGGTCATTAATCCAGTGAATACCAAACTTGTATGATGTATGACAGATTTTTTGACACTGACACAGAAAGTCTCGTGATATCTCTACATACATTTTATAATTAAATTCAAGTTAATTAATATTAAGGACATGTTTTAAAATATTGATTATGTATTAATTTTATCAAACATTGATTGTATACTTTTTGCTGTGCCCTACAGGGTCCGTAATTAAGCATGTTGTAAGATCTTCACACATTATGGAATGCAAATAAAGATATGAATATGAAAATCTTAGTAGAGTAGAGTAGAGTAGGGATTCCATTTTCTGCTCTTAGACTCCCATTCGGTCCGTTGTGCGTTGGTGTCCTGGCTAGGTTAGCCAGCCTAGCTCCGCCCAGAAGCATAGAAGCTTCCTGGGAGCCTCACAGGCTTCGCGGAGCGACCTCACTGTTCCGAGGATTGGTTCACGTTGGGTATCGTTGGGCCTTGCATTCCAGGATGACGTGGGCAGCTGATTCTTCGGCGTCAAGGCAGCCCCTGCAGAGCGAGGGCTGTCCGTGGCGCCTATGTTAAAGAGATGTTTGTTAAGGGGGCGATGGCCCGTAATTGTCCCTATTATTATTCTGAGGTTATTTCTACTAAGGCTGAGTAGTTGTTTTGTTAGTTGGGAATGTAGACTTGGCATTGAAATTTTTGACTGATATGAATATCTTTATCATTAAATCAATCAACGAACCTAGCCGCGCCTTCATGAGCTCTCACCTCGGTTTAAGCCATTATTAATCCATATAATTTTGTCGTCTGACAAAAATAGAAAGAAGCTACTAAATTGCCGTACCACCCGCTGCATTATTTAGTAGCGCACGGTTGCATCCTACAACCATACAATATAGATACGTTTCCAAGTTAGTAAACCTTCTGTATTGATCTATTTCCTAAGCTCAACTTTATGTGGGCGTCGTTCTGGAGCGTGAGAACCGCTTATTTGGGAGAAGCACTTAATGGCGATACCAACAGATTCTGAACGAAGAAATAGCAAGTCTAGTGGGTATTGTGTTCCAGGATCGGATGTAGAGTTTTATGCTTATGAATGTGTGCGTTTAAAATCTATGGATGTACAGGATGTTACAGAAGTGCGTGTTCATATTTGAGGATGATATTCTGAATCTGATACAGTGTAAAGAAATACTAAAAAAATAGTTGTATAAAAATACTGCCTACAAAAAACGACTGAAAGTTCCAAACAGATCACTTTTAAAGCAATATTTAAGTTGATGGAGTTTTATTTTAATTCAGTCACAGATTTGAAGTCAGTAACTGCATCTAAGATATCTGAAACGTTTTTGCTAGAAAGATAGCACAATTAGCCTTCTGTTTTTTTTTTAATTTTGCCTTCGTTTCTTTACTGTATAATGGACACAGAAGCCACGCACTTCTGAAACAGCCTGTATGTGGATTCTATAAAGTTTACTGTCACCATAAAAACCATTTTGTTTGGTTTACGTGATTGTATGTCAATGTTGCATCTGTAGTCAAACAGAGTTGGTACAAGGATTTCTTCGAATATCTGGGCCCTACTATGAAGTCTTAAAACGATCATGATTCCTTCAAATATCTATATTTAAATTAGAACAAATTCAAATAAATTGAACATAAATATGTTGTAACACAGTCTCACGAATATTGTCTATGTATTTGTCGGATGAATTTCAATACTACACCAGGTTTTGGAAACCCATTCTGTCAGGCCTTCCGAGAAACTCGGGTTCCTCTATATTCTCCGATGAGTAAGACTGAGGTGTACCTATAGACTTTTAGGGTTCCGTACATGAAGAGAACTTCCGCTATACGTCCGTCCATTTGTCTGTCAGCGGGCTATATCTCAGAAATCGTAATTAAATTACAGACAGTTGAAGTTTTCTCAGTGTGTATTTCTATTGCAGCTACAACACATTTAAAAAAAAATGAGTGTCCACTTGACTTATTTGATGATATGAGTATTTACAGAAGTTAAATTACTACTAAATACTGCGACCACGGCTTACTCGTTCATCGAAAATCTTTAATAACATCAATTTTAACCCCCGACACAAAAACGACGGGGTGTTATGAGTTTGACGCGTCTGTGGCATCATAGCTCTCGAACGGATGAACCAATTTGGATTTTTTTTTTTATTTTTTTTATTTGAGATCAGTTTGCTCGATTCTAATCTAGGTCAGAAGTGACAGAGACAAAGTCGACGATGGAGCGAGCTTACTCAGAAGAATCACTCTAACATGAAGAGATTTTTAATTAAACCAACTTACCAGTAAACTTAGCCTGTCCTTTCAGCGTGACAGTCTCAATCGTGGACACGTCACTTCTTCCCTTCGCGTTGACAGCATATAAGTCAATCCTGTAGCTGACTCCTGGTGGTAGACCTCGGATCTCGAAGTACGGAGGGGTTCGGTTCGTCGATACGTTGTAGCGCACCTGAGAAATAATAGTAGGTACTGTTAGTAGTGAGTTACTCAGAATTGAGTCTTTTGCGAATTGAGGTTATTGCAAATACGTATCGAATCTGGGAAATTCGCAGTGGTATTGCTTGCTCTTGAAACTTGGATATTATTTATTTAATTTACAATTTATGTACCCACAGAAAGTATCACATTTAACATTATAATTATTAGTACAAAGGTACTGCTTAATTCTAAAGAAATTTCTTCCAGCAGACCTGCGAAAGGAGAAATGAAAAAGGAATATAGACAACTAGCTGTCGCCCGTGGCTCCACCCGCGTTAATGTCGAAAATTATCCCAAGGGAACATATTCCCGGGATAAAAAAAATAAGACTATAATCTACCTCTGTGCCAAATTTCATCAAAATCCGTTCAGTAGTTTTTACGTGAAAGAGTAACAAACATCCATCCATCCATCCATACTTAAAACCTTCCGCGTTTATAATATTAGTAGTAAAAGTAAATAGTAGATAGTGTGTGACTAATATTCTTGTTCGCGAACAAATTGTGTAGCCTTGATAAACTTAGGTACATGTTGGATAGATAACGTCAATGGGCAACAAAAGTGGGGAAAACACGGTTTTTTTACAAACGCTGATTATATTTCATTCAAAATCTTCCATGCAGTCAAGTTAGAATGCTGATTGAGTTGAAAAGCACGATAAAACTTACGATAAGTGAAGGCAGTTCCAGCAGTTCCATGAGGAAGGTCTGTGGCAGGCCTCCGTCGAAGTTCTCAACGCACTCCACGTTCAAAGAGTCGATGCTCTGGTTGGCCACCGAGCAGTTTTGCAGGTGGAATGGACGACCTAAGTGAAGAAAATTGATAAATATTTTGACTGAAGATAATGCGAAAGTTAGGCAACAAGTTATAAGAATATCCAAATACATTTTGATGAAATCGGTATCTGACCAGTCAGACCTAAATTATTTAATTATTAGGTTTTTAAAAGAACCTAACATGAATGGCATGACGGGAGCCAAGTTCGCTCGCTCAATCCAGCTCCCGTCATACCTTTCGAACCTAATCTATCCGTGTCGGAATGCCGTAAGCTCCCTATGCCCTACGTTTTGCTATTTGGCTAGGCAAGTCATTAAATGATATAATACCGGCTTAGGCTCCCATGCAAAAACCTATTTAAACATGCAAAAAGTGCAAGACAAATTGACGTTTGACCGAGACTAAGAAAACCCCGGAATCGATAATTTTACTTTCGACGTTTGACTAAATAGTAAGGTACAAATAATAACACTAATAAATCGAGGTTAGACTAAAAATACATCAGTCAAAGGCCGAAATAGGAACCTATTTTCGGATTTGCCGAAAGGTGTTGGTCAAACCTAATATAAACGATTCATTCCGCCAAGAGACTGTACAACGACCTTTGACTATAACATAGATATTAATATCGACATTTTAGACTCCTCAATTGTAGCTGTGGGGATCACTCCGGATAATTCTTTAAACTGAACTGCAAGACAACAGAAGTTACCCCGTCAAATAACCAATTATTATTAGTGAATAATAACAAGGTATCTTCTGGCAATTTAGTTCATAGTAAAAATCCTAAGGGAGGGCAATACACTTTAAAATTATTTAATCAAAACATTCAAGGTTGCTCTTCCAAATTACTGGAGATAGAAATGTTTTTAGAAAAAACCAAGTTTGATGTAGTTTGCCTAACAGAACATTGGTTAAAAGACCACCAAGTAAATTCTATTAATTATAATAGTCTTGAACAACGAACCTAAACAAAATATGTAGTTTGCAAAGAAAATCAATAAGTTTCTACTGTAGAAAATACAATGGGTTATTATGAAAATTTATCTTAGCTATAAGTTATGAACTTTCGGCCAAAGAAAACCTTGACCATACTTTATTAGATAATTATATATTACTAGCTGCGCTCCGCGCTGTTACCCGTGGTTTATTAAATACTCCACGTGAATGTCGAAAGTTATCCGCAGGGAACACACTACCGGAATAAAAAGTATGTGTTAATCCAGGGTGTCAGCTTCCTGCATAACAAATTTTATCAAAATTTTTGCACGTGAAGAAGTAACAAACATACATTATACACACACACAAACTTTAACCTTTATAATATTAGTGTGAAGAACCAATTCAACTGATTGACCCATTAACAACATAAAAAGTTATAAACACAAATCACCTATTTTCAAGTAACACGTTGCTAAATAACAATAGCCGTATGACAATGTATCTATCTTTCAAGTTAAGCAACTCTAGCCGAGCACAGTTTATTCGTGCCTCGGAAAAGACTTTATGTCGTTGATCCCGGCTGTCATTTGAATGAAAAGTTAGATCTTGGATGGTACTTGTACCATCCAGGATCTAAACGAGGCCAATGTTGTGCACGCCACTAAGGAGGTGACGCATGTCCTGTGATGGTGCTTCACACTGGCACTGCGTTTGGGATGGGTGAAGAATGCCCCATTTGGCCAACAGCGGCCAACCTGGGTCCGCATTCGGTTAAGAGATTTCTAGATTGGCCACTGCAGTTCACATCCAGGGGGTAAATGTTCTGCTGGGGTGATGAAGTGTGCAGGGGTAGGGTGTTTGTGCCTCTACAATGCATACCTCTCGTCTGCCGCACTGTCCACCGGTGTAGTCGTAAAGAGTCCAAACCAGACCACATATAAACATGGAGATAAGCAATAACTTACCAGCTGCCACCAGAAAAGAACGTAAGAAGACTTTTTTCTTCTTTTTCAATCTTTCTATGTTTAACAAGACGATCAATAACTCACCAGCAGCAACCAGCTGGAACAGACAGGGCACTTTCTGCTGCCCCACAGCATTTTCTCCGTAGCAGGCCAAGGTCCCGTACTCCATGTCAGTGGTTGGAGTATAGTTGAGGGTCGAGGTGTGGCCGTGACTACTGTATAACCTGGACACAGAAGAGCATGGTTGTGAATGGTTTAGGAGGTGAAGAATTTAAAAAATTGCTCAAAGAAAGATGCAAGATTGTGGGAGACATGGAATTGTTGTATTGAAGTTATTCATATATAATTATTACAATTCCATTATAATTTGGAAAACTGGTAAGTAAATGAGGTTAAATGTTAAGGGTGAAGATTATCTACATTTATGAAATTTTCCTTAGTCTTGCTAAAAATATATACCTATTAGTTAATTATATTGGTATTGGTAATGGAGCACAAGTCTACATATCTAGTTCTGGAAAAATACAAGGTCCACGTAAATTTTAATAAACTCCCAGATGATGATGGTGATGACTATATGACTTTAACGTTGAGCTGAATATTCTTCAAGGTTTCACTTAACAATCTGGTTTTATACACCGTGAAATTTTAATGGTTGTTTTCCCGCAGCGAGATGAGTTTGTCTTGGTAATACAATCGATTTATGAAAAATAATAAATTTAAAATCAAGAAATGCCAAAATAATAATTGTGATAAACAAAACTCGAAAGCGACTTCAAATCAATAGTTAAACATCTCAATAGTTTCAAAGAAAAAGCGGCCGCGGTCGTTGCCCTTCGCGTATCAGCCAGCAGATAGGTACTCCTGATTTGAAACACAACAGGTACCGAATAAGTTAACATAAAAGGAAGCCGCGCGCGACGCGCAGGGCCTCACTGGCCGTGTGCTTGAAGGCAAGTTAATGCCGTATTACTACGCGCGAGAGTTTATTTTGCTCTAAACATTTATGAATCGCTTTTTACTTTATCGGCGCGCCGCCGCTCTGCCGACAAAGTTAAAATAGCGAACGGCGGCGCGTGCGTGAGTTACTACTGCTTCTCACGTTTTCGAGTTTATGAATATTTTTTTAAATTATTTCAAAACAAAAACATTTTAATTTTTTAAGTTTAACTTTGTTTGTTACTCATGGCTAATCATACTACCGCGGGAAAAAAATACATTAAAATTTCAGCGTGTATATTCCACAGTAAACACTACTTACAACATGTTATGAAGTCTAAAATTAGCACACTACAGTACAATACACTCTACAGTACAATATCTAATTTCCACTCATTGTTTACGACTTATAAAGCAATATCTAGGCCAACTCTGTGTACTTTCAATGAGATATTAAATATTGAAGATGAAAGGGCGAAGTCGGGAAACAATGGCAGTTTGAAGTTTGGTGTCAAACAAAGTTGTTCCTACAATAATTTATTGATACCTTTGCTGTTCTAGTTTAGTTTATAATGATGTAATGGTTCGAACTATTTGCAATCGTTCTGTTAGCGGGGCTGGCTATCTAGGACACGCCAAATGAAGTTACGTTTTGTTAAGATTATTGTTTTCTTCTCAAATGTCAAACAAGAACCTTATTTGTTTTCTGTTTTTTGAAGTGAAAACTTCTTTAGCGGCGTTGTGCACTTTTTGGGATGGGTAGGACACGTGACCTGATCGTAAATTCGTAAGACGGAGGGAGACAGCCGGCGCGGCGTAGGAGAGGAAGTAATATCCCCCTCTCTTTCTACCGCGCGGCGAAAATGTATGCCTCAATGCATGCATATGAAATTCGTGCGAAATGATTCCCAACCAATTCAAAATATCAAAAATGCACAACGTTAATGTTCAAGTTTTCACTTCTTCCCGGAGTGCAACCCGTTTTTTTTTTCACGTCATTTTACTTTCTTTTTTCACGAAAGTTAGATGACAGCAAGACGTGTTTAAATTGTATTATATTGATTTAAGTATTAAATATCGGAAATCTTCCCGTTTTGCAGTGAAAATAGATTTAGTCCGTTTTATGCCTACATTAAAAAAAAACTTGTAGTCAGATGCTTTATATAGTATGTAAGTATAAATAGTCTGAATTCACTTATTAGACTGGTACATCGTTTTGCAACTCCAAACATCCGACCACCACGATGACGAGAACTCATCTCTAATTAATGTCATATTTATATTGGCAAGCGTACCTACTTCGTCGCCAATGACGACATTGTCACCTACCACCAGGTGATGGGCAGCACCAGGCAGTATACTGTCTCTCTTGACAGTATACTGCCTATCGAATAAAAAAAAACAATTGAAGATCAGTTCTTACTTGGGAGGTAGTTCAGTTTGTTCCCCAGAGTTGTTGAAGGTCCAATGGAAGGAGACCAGCGCTGGGTTGGCGTCCACGGAACAGTGCAGGGAGACTGTCTCTTGTTTTAGTGCACCAAAGAGTTCACCGTCTCTTCTTTCAGCGCAGACCGGAGCATCTAGGAAATAAAACAATGTTTTAGCAAATTATTTAGTATGAATTTTTATTTTATTTTTAAATGTCAAACATGTGGTTTTGAAAAACATTGGTTGTCTGTAAAGTCGGTTTATGGACGATAGTTGAATGATCGTAACGTTACAATGAGTCATCCTTTTTCGTGCGTGCAGTCGGCGTTCATCGATTTATTAGACGTTGTCACGTCAAAAAGAAATGCTATTGGATGTTGCATTGTCACAATCACAGCTAGAAAACGCACGTTTGACAATTTTTTGTCACAATAATTTTGTGATATTTTCATTTGTGAAACTAGGACTAACTAAATAACATTGCTTTGCAAAACCTTGAAAGCAAGTTGAAAGTATTAAATCCGATTTTTACAAGTTTTAGTTTCAACAGATTTTATTAATAAAATTAATTAAAGTGTTAAAGAAAAGAGCTACTAAAATCAAGAGCTTTTTTTTAAGCCTGGGAAATCATCAAATGACTTCTTCCGCTCTGGGTGGAGCGGAAGGGCGTGTCAGACTCTTACTGACTAAAACCCATCCGTGTTCCTTCTACAGCCCTTTGCGTTCCAGGGCCGCGGTGACTCTTTCGAAAAAAATTAAGAGCTACACTTTCCACTAATCCCTCATTACAAAACCGAAGAAAACATTGATCCCCAGCAAATTACTCCAGACATAAACAATAACGAAACTCCGGACAAAGTATGACGTACGATATCACGTCGCGTCGTATAACAAGGCCGGGGAAACTTGGCGATCGTTATAAAACTGCTGCTCGAACACTTGGCCGGCACTTTTAATGATAAAGTCCAAGCTGTGACGTAATGGAACTAGTTCAACTGAGCTTGATAGTGTTGAATTTTAGGTGAAGCTTGTGAGGTCGAAATTGTTGGGTTGACCTTTTCATAAAGAAAAAGAAAAAAATTGATTGGATAGAACGGCCGGATGGATCCGTAATATATAAATATAGTTTTTAATACTAGTTTAATTAATT
The DNA here is from genome assembly GCA_002192655.3 of Mamestra configurata. Lineage (NCBI taxonomy): Eukaryota > Metazoa > Arthropoda > Insecta > Lepidoptera > Noctuidae > Mamestra > Mamestra configurata. Next base: position 58,665 of record NDFZ01005297.1, read on the forward strand.
GTCTGGCTGGGAATTGTGGTCGCTTTGGCAAAATAAAATATACGAAAATATCATGTTGCGCCAAGACTTAGTAATATATAGCAAGGGCAAGAAGATAAGACAGAAAAAGGATTGAATTGCCACAAAACGACATACCCACATACATAATTTAATTTATCTTAAACTTAACCCTAAACGAGTGTTAGTAGTTTTTAATTTATATTAGTAAAGACACGATAAAAACAAAAAAAAAATAACAAAAGTACGATTTGGTAAATAAAGTAGATGTATGTCGTGGTTGTGGCAAAAGGACTTCCACTCAGCATAATGCTGTGTCGTGGGGAACCCACAGCACGGCGCTGATTTTCAGTAGTCGCCTAGGACATGACTGATGGTCTGACTCTCTGGTCTGTTCCAAATCAATGAGAAAATTGGCAGGTGCCTACTACTGTCAACCGTGCTTAACAAAAAACATCTGTTATTATTAATAATCATAATATCTTGGGACAACTCACACACGGTCATCCGATCCCAAACTACGCAGAGCCTGTGCTATGGCAACCAGACATCTGATAAACATACTTATGTATTTCTAAAACATACATATCATAGACAAATTACACCCAGACACAGAACAAATGATCATGCTCATCACACAAAGATTTGTCCTTTGTGGGAATCGAACCCACGACCTCCGGTTTAGCAGTCATGGTCGCTAACGACTCGACCAATAGGCCAGTCATACTAAAGATCATTTCACATCATATTCATTTGTTGCGTTCCACAAGATAAAAACAAGATGTTTACAAAGCTTGGAGCCTAGAGCCGTTGTAGACTCTGTAAGGGCACAGCAAAAATGTTACTGTGATGTTGGTACTACTAATACTGCGGCCTGTATAAATCAGAAATAGTTCAATTTAAACATGCAATCAACTGCCAAGAATACAGTTTCTATGTTATATTTATGTATGTATGTCCTTCAAACATACCCAATTTTCAATTATCAACAAACTCATCATCATCATCTTCCTGCCCTTATCCCATGTTACTTGGGGTCGGCGCAACACGGTTTTTTCTTCCATTCTGTCCTGTCAGCCGTCACGCTATCACTAACTCCCTTTTCTTTCATTTCAATCCTAATACAATCCATCCATCTTGTCTTTGGCCTCCCTCTCCCTGTCCATCATTCATAACTCTTTTAGTTACGTGCATTTCATCCCTTCTTATCAATCAATTATTATCAACAAACTATAGATACATTATGAACACAAAACTTAAACCAAATACTACTGCTTCACAATAACAATTTTAAGAATATTCATTTCATCCAATCTTCGTGAGACAAGTTCTACGCATCTGCCATTAAACCGGCTCCTGTTTATAAAAGGAGAATTTTGGGCTCCACTCCTCATTCATTTTGTAAGTAAATTGCATTTTCTCAGGTTTTTATATCACTTCCTGTGGTTCATGGAAACGAGGACGGTTTACGGTCCTCGAGGGGAATTTTAACCTCCCTTTGTCTCCGAGAAGCAAATTTAAATATAATTTTCCACAGTTTAAGTGATAATATTTTGCGGGTGTTTTAGTTCTGTGTCCCCTTAATTGCTGGTTTTTGGTGTGGAAAATAGTTGCTGTTGTGTTTGCTGAGATTTTATTTCCAGTCTGGTAGTGACAGTTTGAGAAACAATGGTTACAAGGGTTTGGATTTTTGTGCTGTGCTCGCAGTTGGGAATCGGGTGTTTCGTTGCTTCGCTACATGACATGTTTTACTCGCTTACAATAATTTATAATTTATTTTTTATTTATGTATTCATAGTTTAACTTTAAATATTATTGTCCCAATGTAATTGGATCGTAGAGTGATGACCTGAAACACAGGTTTAAAGTAACCTAGATCGGGCGGATCGCTGTTTAACATTGCAATTCCGAACCACCGTTAATTGCATGTTTAATAAAAATATCTTAGATTAGTTTATTTTTAGGCACTATTATTGTATGGAAAATATTATTACTGTTGACTAAATGTACATTTTTGTCGACGTTTTTATTTGAATAAATTTTCCTTAAATTATAAATTAAAATTAAATGATTCTGAAGACCTGGTATTTACAATGTTGGTTTTTATGTAAAGAAATACTGAAAATAAATACTTGCGCGCAGCTTCGTTAGCCAAAAATCGAAAATCATCCTAAGGGAATATACACACATGGGATAAAAAATCTACATCCTAATTTACTATTCAGCTCATGTCTATCTGTGTAATAAACATTCTAACTACAGACTTTCAAATGCATTGACGTAATAGTAGGAAACGATACGGATAGAAAGCACTGAAATTACCTTACATGAGGTAAGTTCAAACATTTCAAATAGCTACCGAAACCAAACTTACCGTGTTTCCACCAAAAGTGATTGTACAGAGACCATTCAAAACCCCGGAACCAAACCAAATATTCAAACGTTGATTGTTCTACAGTCACATTGTACTCTAAACTTCCAATTACATTGTTTGAACGGGCTAACAAAACACTTATTACTGGGTTACCAATTCTGGGGCCATTATTCCCTCAAACGTCCGCGTAACATCTTTCCTAAAAGCATTATTCAAAACGTTGTACTGTCCAGGTCCCAAAGCAATCTATCTGTCTCTAAAATTTTGTTAACCTCGAACGAATTTTGAGTGTTTGTAGAATTAGACTCGATATTTCCACAAAGAAAGAGAATATGAGTAGAGAGGTATACGATTACTGATACGATTCCGTGCACTGACTGGACAGGTCCACTCAAATTTGAGTGGTTTTTTTTTAAGAGAACAATCTGCATGGTCGAATATGATGTGACATTATCTAATGTCTGGCCTTTAAAAGAGACCTCTGAATTTGTTTGGGTGTTTCTCCTCAGAGCTTAAAGAATGGCTAAATAAAAATGTTATTATAATTTAAACGACTTTTTGAACGATACATTGACATCCTAATTTAATTGTATTTTTTTATACTTTGACATCTCTCTTTTTTATTTGACATTGAATATTATTTTGACATTAATCTAGATTATATTTTTAACTGACATACCTCATAATGTAATATTAATTCGTAATTATTAGTCAAATACTAACCTAATATTGTTTTTATCTTGTAATTATTTTATGAAATGTACCTAATATTTGTGCGCCCTACGTGGCAGAATGTGATGAGACTATTTATTTAATTTAAGACCATTTAATGACCATATTCGGACTAATAAATGAATTTGTTTTTTTTTTTTAATTTTGAACAACCAGATAGGAAATACTGACCACATCTAATTTCTTTCCATTTTATTCTTTGACTTCTGTAACCGTTTATTTGGACTACAGAAATAAATATAATTTATGTACAGGATGTGAATTTTTAAATTGACATATATTCCAAAAAAATAAATAAAGATCTTTTCGTGTCTCTGAAAAAGCATAGTTTATGTACCATGTCCAAGGTATCTCCCATTTTGTCACTTGACCCTTTTCGTTTTACTATTTAAAGGGTCATGCAGCAGTGACCAGATTTTATTATGCTGTTGAGGTGTCTTTTACTTTTGCTGGACGTAACACCGTTTTATGTTGTGTTTTGTTTCAATAAAAGCCTTTTTTTTCTTGCAGAAAATACTTTTGCTTTGTGGGTCAAAATACCAATAACTTACATAAATGTCTTTTTTCAACTCTCCTGTCGCATGCTGGAAGAGCTGTCTATAAAAATAAGCACACCATTTCCACCTATTTTCCTTTTTATTATTTTTGTTTGTTTATTATAATTAGACTGTGACATTTTTCTATATCTTTAGAAGACAAGATATTATTTTTCCGATTATGACAGTTTTAATATCTTCTACAAATAAGCTGCCCTACGAGTATATCGAATCTCTAGTGACACTCTCTTCCTGCACTAAATGGTACTTACTGAGATAAAAGTCGAAATGTGTTGGTTGCACAGATGGAGGAAATGCTAACACATACAGTTTAAATGTTCGATATTTCGGTTTTATTGAATGGTATTTTATTTCGTTTAAAACATACAGTCCAATCATACAATCTAAATAAACCAACGTTCTCCATGCTAGTCTTTCTTTTAGGTGACTCTGCCTAAATTATCTATGAAGGAAATTGCAGAAATATATGACAAATTACATTCCAGCATCAGTCACAAACTCACAATTATACACTTACTCATACAATCAATATGTATAAAATTCTTTCATTACTGAGTGACTGAGTGATTAAGTGACTGTGTAACTGACAGGCAACGCACAACCGAAACTACTGGTCGTAAAAAATTGGCATGTAGGTTCCTTGGGGAGTGTAGGGGAGCACTAACAGAGGATTTCCCGAATTTTTTCGGGAACGGGAAAAAACGGCACATGCAAGTACGAAGTTGGGGGCAAAAGCTAGTCATTTATAAATGTTAATAACTTATCCTTAGCAACTTAAAATTTAAAGATTAAAAATCCTTAAAACAATTTAAAGAAAGAAAGAAGAAAGGAAACATGTTTATTTGGAACACGCGATACACAATTACACTTAACGTAGCTACTAAATCAAATGTAGGTACAGACAAATAATACGAATACTCACATCGGACCAACAGTGTGACAGGGTTGCTGGTCCCCTTTCCTTCACTGTTAGCTGCCATGCAGGTATAGTCTCCAGCTGCAGCCCTGGTCACACTCTGCAACACCAGGCTCTGTGCGCTCAGGATCACTCCTGCACCCTCGTTGTGGAAGATTTCGGAGTTCTAGGCAAAAATTAATAAATAATAACGTTTATTGGACAAAATCAGAACTTAGCCTACTATAGTTAACATACTAAAAACATAACAAACATGAGGCTTCTAAACTAAATGAACTCCTGATTTCCAAACTAGGTAAAACGGTTCACCCTTGTTTGATAGAACAACGTTTGATATAATATTACTAAATCGAACAACGTTTAAGAAAATCATCACTTTGTATAATATCGTTTGACAGAATTTTCAGTTCATCGAATATTTATTTGTTATAACAACATTTGCGCTAATGATCAAAAGGTATAATGTTCATTTGATGTAATGTTCAGATGGTATAACCATGTATTTAACACTTAACCAAACCTTAAAATATTCTATGCATGGTCGAGGGTTGGGCTTGGTCGACGGAGCCCCGCTTAGCGGGGCTCCTACTTCTGGGTGTTTTATAAAAAAATAACCACGAAGGGGATGGCGGGGTCTATTCGCTCGCTTCGCTCGCTCACACGACCCCGCCATCCCCTTCTAACCTAACCTATCCGAGTCGGGGTGCCCTAAAGTCCAGATTGCATCCAGTTTCTCCTGGTAACAATAGTTGAGGGTGGCAGGTGTATAGGGTATAAAGTATAAAATTTGTGCATTTGAAAATTCGGCGAAATGAAATTAGTTCAAATAAATAATTACGCTAAATAAAAAATTACCAATGAATTATTCGGTCAAATGAATAATTCTTCGAAATGACTTTATTGCAACTAAATGTCGATTTAGTAATATTATATCAAACGTTGTTCTATCAAACAAGGGTGAACCAGGTAAAACCTGTATCTTGGAAATCAGTGCTCTTCCAATGAACATAACAAGGACTCTTACTTAAGAGTATCTAAGATACATTTAACTATATTTAGTTTGTCTTTATTCGAAGTCAAGTTTACGTAGTCGACGTCAAGTTAACGTAGCGAGTGTAAGAGTTCACCACGGGGGCGGCGGCGTCAGTTTGAGCCGTTCCTAAAAACATGCGGGGCAGTCTTTGGGGGCTGCCGATAGATGTGAAAACTAAGCGAAAGCTAAAGCGTTCGGTGACGATGACGCGAGTTCCATGATTTTTTTCACCTAAAGCGTTCAGTGCTGACGACGCGCGTTCCATGATTTCTGTGCACCCAAAAAGTACACATATATATATATACACAGTATACATTTAGCTCATGGAAAGCGTTCGGTGACGATGAAGCGAGTTCCATTATTTTTGTTCACCCAAAAAGTACTCAACACGCCTAAAGAAGTTTTCACTTCAAAAATAAATGAAGCAATTCTCTGTTTATTCTTTTGATAGTCAGCTTACAATATTCTATTCCATATTTTCATAGCAAAATACCGTTTAAAACCATTAAAGTAAATTAAACATAACACAAATACTTGAGCAACAACAAAGCGACCCCTTTGCAATGTCCAGAGAGCAAAACATACAGACAGCATTACAAATAACTTTGTGCACTTGCGGTTGCCAATGCATTACAGTTATAAATTAAATGTCTTTTAACAGTGAATACCGTAGTACGTTGCATTTCCTGGAACCTTTATACATAAAGGAATTGCAGTTTACCTGGAGTTGAAGCAAGTAATTTTATACCGCATGAATATTTTATCGTGCATACATGTAGAGTACTAACGTCTAATGAATTGTTAAAGTACATACGTTTTTACAACAGGATAAAATTTAAAGGTTCCATTATATTTAATTTTTAAAGGATTTTACAGACAGGTGTGAGTCGACAAGGTGTCAAATATAAAATGTTCTGCAAATATAAAATTAAATGAAAACTAATTTTCGCACTGTTGTTGCATTTTTGCGTTGCACCTGTCTCGGAGGGCCTCAAAGTCAAGAAAGTCGATGTTTTTAAAATTATGTATGACCCATTTTTCCTATAGAACGTATAGTACCTACTATACGTTTTTGATATCACTCCTAATAAAAAATAATTCAATTATAGATCCGAAAAATATCTAGAAACGAAGCTGAAATGACACTAAGTAGGATTACAACGAGACTAAATTGTTTTATATCAGTCTCAGTACATTATTGTTTTTTGTTAATCTCTCTTATACGCCACTTTTACTGAGTAGGCGTATCTGCTATGATTGCCAATTAGATTATCATTTTCATTCTTATTTTATGTCAAAGTACTTTTGCTTATTTGGATCTCAATTATATTGTTAATAGCTATTGTATAGCCAAAGCTCTTGCTGATATTATACCATGTTTTATGGAGACAAACAAAGGGAAAGCCTTTCGGGCAGGAATTTATCATCACCAGAAATCGGAATAGGTAGACTATATTTACCTAATGTTTGTGGAAGTAAGTAACATAGAGTTGATAATATCTCCTCTAAAATCCCGGAATCATAAACATGACGATTGTATCCCGGTATTTAAGAAATTGCAAATTACTTATTGCGCTTTGAATACATTTTAACAAAATTATTATACTGAAGTATCTTATTTTATTTTTAGAGTTCCGTACCTACCTACTATAACAGTTAAAATAAATAGCTTTGTTTTCAACTCTTTCTTCTTTTAATTCATCAAATCAGTAATTTGTAACTATACTCAAAGTCCAGTTCATGTTTTTGTAATCGATTTTAATTGTCATGATTCCAAATATTCTGGGATTTTTACCATTTCTACCAGTCTAATTTAGGGTGGCATTCTATATTATTATAATGATTGTAAAGTTCTCAAATTATTTAGAATCGACCTTAGATTGATATTTTTGTGATCATTTCGGACATTTTGTCAAAAGTACTGCTGGTAAATCGTTGCTTTGTCTAAGCCCTCTATACCTATTTACACCAATGACTACCCTTATGCCATAAAACTATGAAAGCAAAATAAAGCAGGTAAGATTGAAGGACAAACTTAACTTTGTTGTTGAAAAAATGATTTCCCATACATCAATGTACGTCACGGTCAATTTTTCAACCGAAAATATAAGTTTGTAATCGTAAAAAACGATTTTTCGAATAATATAACTATAAATTCCCAATTTTCTGACTTTTTTCCATATATTTTTAGTCTAAGATCTATCCTTCTCGCCAAATTTCATGAATTCTAAGTCAACGGAAAGTACCCTATAAATTTTGATTCCCTAGAGAGTGTCGAAATATATGTTTTTTTTGCGGCATAAACAGCAGTATCTTTTTTTTACTTAAACTTGAGAAGTTTAATTTTTTCACAGCTTCAAGGGACTATAGACTTGAGTATATGGTTAATTTCAACTCGATACCTTCATGCGTTCTCGAGATAAAGGGTCTTGAGAGACAGACAGACGTACGGACGGACAGACAACAAAGTGATCCTATAGAGTTCCATTTTTGCCTTTTGAGGTACGAAACCCTAAAAATTATTGATACACTTACTCCATGACAAACTTATGATTCATGGCATAACACTATAACCAACAATCCGTTGCTAATTCTAAGTGAATCACAATGATTCCAATTACTCACATCATGAAACCAGACAAGGCGATGTGTCTTGGGATTAGCTTTGACAGTGCACTCGAAGTAAACATCATCACCCTCCTTGATCTCATCAGGGTTGAGGTTTGAGCCCATCTTCAGGTCAACTATTGGGACATCTGTGAACAAGACAATAAAATTATCATAAGCAATTAGGATTTAATGAATGAAACGATATTATCAAACGATTATTCCACCTAAAAATGCCGCTTGCAAAAGTATGTTAAGTGGGTTAACATTGTATAGGGCCTCTAAATTAAAAACACGTATTGAACTTTTAATAAACACAAATGTCTTTACTTTGGTATTGTTCGTCAAATCGTTGAGCTCCTTAAAGTTCTTAATTTGAGCCACACGATAACTGACAAATGCTTGCACTGTCTGGACTGGTCCACTCAAATCTTTGTGGCACTTTCCTCAAAAGGCCACCTCAGACATTAACTACATGGTTTTTATATGATTTGACCAGTACAAATTGTATGGACTTTAAAAGAGGCTTTGACCTCTGAGTTTGTTTCGGTGTTTCTTTTCAGGGTAATCAGCTAGATAATAGGCCTCATCTAGCTTAAAATGACCAAAAAAGATTGACGTATAAACGTGTTATTTTTAACCTACTTACATAAGAAGTATAATTTATCTTTCTTTTTTTTTGTTTTTGAATTTATTTATTTCACTATAGACAGCGACGCGGAGGAATACTTCGACGCCTGAGTGTACTTTGTTTTTGTAATGTAAACCTAAGTAGGTTTAGTAGATGTAAATAGTTCAAATAAATAGTTTTAAGATAGTAAGGTACATACAGGTAATAGTGTAATTTATCATAGTATCATATCATGCAAAATAAATATCATTTATCAATATACCTAACACTAACCATTGTACAAGTAGCTAGTAACATAAAAGAAATTGATTTTACTGTAGTACATAATACCACTCACATTAGTAACAGAATATGAGCCATCGATACAAGAAGTAGTAGTAAGATAAGTTTACGAAATTCAAGACAAGTAAAATATTTCTACGTATCACTCAAGGGACCTCAAAAGAAAAGTGTAGACGAGTTTACCCAATACAATGAAACAAAAATTGCAATGTTATTGCAAAACACGAATTTGATCGAACAATTATGTCTTCAATTTCAAAACATCTTTCGACTAGACACTCGAACGAATAGTAATAAAGCTAACTACAATGTAGAGAAAGAAAAACAGTGTTTTAACAAAGAAAGTTCGAGAACTTGAAAGTTATCCAATCACAAGTTGATATCAGAATTAGTGAGATGACTTGAGTGGTATTACCAACTTGATAATACAGTGGTCGGGACACGTGTTCGGAGACCACTTTCTTGGATATTTACTTTAGAATTAGTTTTTTCATTAAAACTCAAAGTTGCTTCAGACAAGCTCGAAGATATTTGTAAAGTTTGTTACTAGAAAATAAACGAGAAAATTCATGTTGTATAAGTTGTTACATATCATAGTTTGGAACGTAAAACTTTGGAACGTAAAACTTAGGTAAGACTTAAAATAAGCGCAATCAATGAACAAATTGCTGTAGTTAAACTTTATGCACCTAAGCTTTTCAGTTTAATTTATGTAAAACATGAAAATAAGGTCTGCTCTATCCTTAGCTTATATTTGAAACTAGGACTATTAAAAGCTAACAGTAATTGCAGCACACTACATTTAATTTACCACGGCAAAAACTGCCTATAGTAGGCGCCAGATAATCGTGGAATAACGGTCATTGACCCACCTACAATTATTGACATTTTTAATTTGAAAAACGGAATTAATGACACAAAGCTGTCCCGAATCATCATCTCTCGTGATCCTTAACATTGTCTAATAATGAAAAACGATTCATATTTAATTGTTCAGGTACCTATGAACAGTTATTAGGGAAAGGTCAATATACTTTATTCCACATTTATCTGGCGCCTACTATAGTAAGAATTAACACCAAAAATAAGAAAAGAAAGGTTTTAAACCTGCATGTCTTGTTTTTCATTCTAACAAGACGAATTTGCACACAGAAAGAAGGAAAGAAAATACCGACGTCAAATCTCAAAATCCATCATCGTTTCTATAATCAAAATCCTTTCAATTCTGATTAATGCTTACAGCGAGATTCCATTTGTCCTCATTAGTGAAATGTAAATTTTCAACAGAATCCGTATGTACACGTATGAACACGGGCATTTCCAGAATTTTGTCTGATTTGACATTATTTTGAATATCTCAACTTTATGTTCCTTTATGCTTAGTTTTATGTGCTCTTGTATGTAACCTTTTGAGGTGACCTTTTGGGTGCTTTCTTACTCCTATTAAATATTTTATTTTGTAGGTATCGAATCGTAATTTATTTTTTTGTTATGTGTTGTCATTTTATCTATTCAAGCAGATATTTAGTCTACATTACGATACGACACTTCTACAGTACGATATGTTACAGTTTTATGGAATATAAATAATACACTATTAATACACATACTACATAGTTTATTCTTTTATAGTGCCAACATTGATACCAACCAGAATAGATACCTATTTAATTAATTAGTATTAATACCTCTCTTACTTTTTAAAAATGTTTAATGAACGTTGTCAATATTTATTCATTCATTCAACATCCATAAACATAAAATGCCAAACACCGGCTTGATGCACTTCGATAAGAAAATCTATTTCATTTCAAAAATCCTAACGAAAATGCAACCCATCTGCTCAATCAAAACCCTTCAAACCGTCATCAATACTCACAGTGAACATTGAGCCTCCATTTATCCTCAATAGCAGAGTCCTGTATGTGTTTGTTCTCAGCGCGGCACGTCAAATATTTACCGTCGTCCTCTACCCCCGGCACCAGGCTAAGCACGCTCAGCGTCTCGTTGTTCTCGGAAAACTGTGAAAAGATGTGCTTTACGTTAAATTGCATTAGATATTGCATTGCTCTGGAAGTGATTCTGGTGAAATTTTGTAAGGTTAAGGGGATTTTGCTTTGTGGGTAAAAATATTGAGGTCAATTTGCATCTTTTATAAAATATATTTATTTTCGTAGACAAGTCCGCACGGGCACTCACACAACAATAATAACATTATGTTCAAAGGACAACAAAAAGAACAGAAAGCTTATTTAGCTTGGAGTAACAAAAAGCTTATACTTTAAGTAAGTTCTTATAAACTACAAGAGACAACGTTGTCTTGATAAGATGCCTCATTATGGAGTTCTCATCAAACCTATCAGCAATCACTTTAAGGAGGCTGTTGCTGCTGCCACGCAATATGGCGAGATGAAACGCACTCTTCTTTTATGATTGGCAGCAGATAAATAATAAATGATGTTATATTTCAGCAGAAGGTGGTAATGATGCGCTTTACGTTAAATTGCATTAGATATTGTATGCTCTGGAAGTGATTCTGGTGTTTGGTGTTGGGGTTGGTACGGTTACAAACAAGTAAGATGAAGTTTTGTGGGGTTGAGGAGATTTTGTTTGTGGGTATGAGTTTTAGTGCGCTTTTAGATCAATTTGGATCTTTTATAATTGCACTAGCTTTTTTCCGACATTTCGCTTGCGTTGACATGGATTTTTGAAAAAAAAATTGCCTCTCACCATCTCTAGGGTCTAAAAGATTTTTTTTACAAAAATATATTCTCATGCATCTATTTTAAGGGTTTAGAATAAATATAATTATGTGAATAAAATATAAGTCACTTCGCGCAACAAGAAATCTAAAGAAATATAAAACTAGACTTTAAACCTCTAGACTTCATTCTCAGAAAATCCGATGCACTCAATAGAATATCTATCAAACCGCACTCCTGATACTTCTGTGAATAATACGGATTCCTATTAAATTAACTTCAGGAACATTTCTATCTTGCATAACTTATGTAGATGGATTCATAGAAAGTTCTCATGAATGGTGTTTTAGTTCAGTTTTCATCATGAGTAGTATTCTGATCACTCGTGTTTCCGAAATCCGAATGCATGATATGCGAGTGTCCCCAGATTATTTCGAATAGTAAGTGAATATAGTGCATTAAAGGATACATGAAGCGGCAGCTGCATTCAAATTACGACGAATTCAAATTACGACACGGTTGGCGCAGTAGTTGAGCGATTGGCTGCTGCGCTGCGTATCGCGGGTTCAATTCCCGCACGGGACAAGTATTTGTATGGCCTACAGTTAGTTGTTCTGGGTCTGGCTGTTTGTGTATGTGGGTTTCTATGTTTGTAAACGCACCCACGATACAAGAGAAATTCCTAGTGCGGGGCAACGTTTTAAAAAAAAAACAATGATACTGTCTGCAAGTGCAGTTAACTCACATTTTTCGCCATCCTCTTCAGCTGTCTGTTGTTCTTCCACCACGTGACGTAAGCCTCTGGTCTTGAACCCGTCGTCTTACATTCCACCTCGTATCTTTTATCTGCTGACACCTGCTTCTCTTTTGTCAGTATATTCACTGTTATTGGTTTCACTGTAACAAAAATAAAGTACACTTTATGAGTATCATCAAAAAATTCACTGGCAAAAATGACATAAATAAAATGCTGAATACGCCGAAGTGTCAAGTATTTAAAATATTGATAGCAAATTGGAGGAAAAACTACAACCCATTTTTTGCAACATAACATTCATTATTTTTACGGGATACCAACATAAAAATAGTAAAAAAAGGCAGCGCAAAATAATAAAGTATTATATTACTTTTGTTTGGACTGCGAAGTTTCAAACGGTCCAATCTCGCCTCTTTCATGGCGTTGGCAGTGACAGAATTTGGTAAAATCTAAATAATGAGATTTAAGCAAAAAAAATTGGTTGCCTGTAAATTCGGTTTACGGACGATAGTTTAACGTGACAACGTCATAACAAAACATTGATGAAACGATCGTAACGTTACAATGAGTCATCCTTTTTAGTGCGTGCAGCCGGTGTTCATCGATTTAATAAACGTTGTCACGTCAAAATATAAGGTATCTGAGTGGTATAGATGCACATCCACATTTTGCATCAATTTTCTCAATAAAGGCTCATAAATTGCTTATTTTCATTGCTGCTGGACAACCGCGAGAGCCATTAGAGGAACATTCCATCTGCCTGTTATCAAAACTGTTGAGGTTACGTTGGCATTGGTGTCGGTGTTGGCACTTCTATTGGTCTTGGTGATGTTGTTGGTTTTGGTGATAGTATTCGTGTGTCTCATGTCTTGTGTTGTATTACTCTGTACTTACAATTTATATCTAAAATAAGAACTTTGGTCTCCGGCTGCGCAAGGTTAGTGTTGGAGGCCTGACAGACAAGCCTGGCGTTCAGATGCTGGCGGCCAACATTGGGGAACGTCAGCGTGTTTACCGTCACTCCGTCTGGACGCTGCTCGAAAGAGTCGTCTATCACCACGTTTTCTAAGTACCACGTTACTCGTGGCCGTGGTCTACCTGTGGAGTAAAAAGTTTATTAAAATGGCTCAGTAAAAAGTTATTTCGACCAGCATGCAGCTTGTCGGGAAATAGTCGTAGACTTACTTTTCCCTACATGTATGTTTACGAGAGTAACAAAACGGTATCAAAATGAGCTCCTTTAATCTAATGTCAATTTTTGACGTTGATCAGAAATTCAGTAGTCATAGTAGGCAATCCAAAAATAGACCAATCTCTGACTTTACCTATTTTAAAACTTATAAGTACCTACATTTTTTTGTCAATATTAGTTTGAAAACAACAAAACCAAAGTCTACAAGAAAATCGATCCCCCTGTCGAAATAGACACATTTGTCGATAATTATCTGAAGTTCGTCGTCGCCACCATTATTCTTATTGACAAATTGTCGTTCCAATCATAACGGGGTTTAATGGCTTCATTTTTATGGTTTTTTTTTTCTTTCTGACACGACTCGGCTTTCATCAAGAAGTGAAATATGTTAAAATCAAGATGACGATTTGTCTTGTGAAATATTTTAGATTTCATTTAAGCATGATTACTTTGAGTTAGTACTGTGGCTAGACAAAATCGATTGACAGTGAAAATGTAATTTGCAAATACATCTTTTTCTAAAATATAGACAACTAAATAAAATAACAGTTTCTAATTGTAGACATACTGTTTTTTTTTTTTTTTTCACCATTACATCTCAATTAATATATATCCGTATTTGCTTTGAGTGTGAGAGAATGCATTTCAGAAGTGCTATTCTACAACGTGTAACAGAATAAACGCAATACCTCTTAAGGGGTCATTGTACTCATCATTATGAACAAATCGACTGCCCCATACATTTATGTGCGCATGACTCGACAAAATGTACTGAACAGTTGTTTTTGTTCGCGATTTCGAGGGTGGTCCCATATTAAAAGTTGTTCATAATGATGATTACAATTACACCTTAAGATGTATTGCGTTTATTCTGTTACAAGTTGTATACGAATGTTACCGTGAAAACATACGTTAACTGAACAGTTGCCAATCCATACAATCAAGCAAAAATAGACAGTAATTTTAAACTCTTTCCACCTAAGTTTTCATAGTGCAATATTTATAGAATAGACGCACAGTTAGCGCATTCTCTACCAAACGGAAACCATCTATGGATTATAATATCGTTGCCTCAAAAATAGATTTACCGTTATCGAGAACATCATAACCATTTCCCATATATTTCCCATCATTAACGCCCACGAATCCTGTGTGTTTATCATTTATGGTGCTATTGTTATTTTGGGCCCAAATTGTATGGGATCGGAATGTTTTATTGTTTAACACTCGAAGGCTACAATTATGGCTGTTAATTGGTCGGATGGCTTTAAAGATATGTTATTGATTCGTTTTGTTTTATCAATTATTTGGGTCATTAGGGTTTAGGGCGATTATTGTTTATGAATTTTGAAAATCGGTTTGTTTATTTTTTATTTTTTACATTCAACACTTGGTTCTGGGTGCTTAATTGCTTATTACTATTAATAGTTCGTTGTTTAGCTGTTTGTTACAGATATTTATGAATTAATATTTCAACCACCATCCACGTTATTCCTATATCCACATGTTTCTTCAAATATGTCAACAGTAAATCAATGATTCTGTTTAGTCTTTATGCAACTATGTTAAAGTTGGCTTCCGATCCAACCAGATGCATGTAATACCAGTATTTTAACCTCCACAATACCGCCACTGGGTACCACCATACCCCAATGGGTATGGTGGTACCCAGTGAAACCCGTGAAATTAGACATTAGTCTTGCCAATGCAAGACTAATGTCTAATTTCCCGGGTTTCACCTTCAATAACGACTGTCAAGGATCTACAAATGACAGCCGGGAACAATGGCTTAACGTGCTCTCCGCGGCACCTTGACTTTGACTTTGACTTTGACACCGAGAAATCCCGGTACGTTCTAATGCTTACTCGTCTACGACAGACTTCAAGGGTCGTCAAGCGTTAATAAAAATGACTTATAAAACTAATAAATTGTTCTCCATAAGAATCTACCTTTCCGAATGGACAGTAGAGTCACTTTATTAACGTAATATTATTATTTTACTGAACTGTAAATGATGACGTTCAAAAGTGCCGTCTGATGGCCTAATTGAAATAAACGTTTTGACTTTGACTTTGACTTTTGACTTAGTTATAATAGGTACATATTTTGTACATTTAACAGCATGTATTGGTTTAACTAGACTTAGTTTCAAAACATGTTTTCTCTTCAAACCCAGCCATAACAAATTGTTACCTTCTAACGCACAATCATCATTTGTTTACAAAATGTTCATTCCCACATTACATGTTTCACCTGGTTCTCTACGTCTTAGACATCTCGTTTCATTTCCCCTTATGCCTCAGTGCCTAAGGTTTATTCTAGTTGACAGTGAGCTGTATTAGCTTAAGCCTGACGTTTCCATGTTAGACCTAGATTAAACAGCCTCTCTTAAAGCCATTTGCTTCCAGTAAATACGTTTGTTTAGATAATTTCCTTTTAAGTGGATAGGTTAAATGTATGTTGGTTTAAGCTTGTTTTGTTTTGTCTTTTGAATAGGATTTTTGATTTGTTTTTTTGCTGTAAATTTTGTAGATCCTGGTAAAAGTGATACAAAATTATTTTCCAGTCATTGATTTGTTTTCTTAGAATGCTCCTAATATTCACCATAAAATTTTATCATTTACGTTTTCATCATAAAATTCCTAAAATTGTAGTTTTTGACCAAAAATCAATTAGTTAATTTTCCAGCTAGTATTTTATTATTACTATGAAAAATAAAACATAGGTACTATTCAAGTATCAAAAGTCTGCCTCAAATATAGAAGTTTCAAAAATGTTTATGAATTAAAGTCTATTAATATTATTCTACAAACTTTAGAAAACTAACTAATTATTGAGTTGAAGTAACTTCAACATATTAATTGGTTTACATACAGAGGATCCGAATTAAACTCTGTTGTATTTCATGAGAATATCGTAAGTGATTAAAGCTAAACTGCTTGGCAAGAATCGGATTGACCTTTAGCAATTAGCTCTTTTCATCAAAAGTTTATATAGAGCAACAGGTTTTAGAGCGATAAACTCAGTCGAAAATCCAGATGGATAACGTATCATTGGAGAGGCATAAGTTCAAACAGAACAAAAATCACTATATTTAGCGAAGCGTTAGTATATTTATATCTTGGGACAACTCACACACGGTCAACCGATCCCAAACTAGGCAGAGCCTGTACTATGGCAACCAGACAACTGATAAACATACTTATATATTTCTAAATACATGCATATTATAGACAAATTACACCCAGACACAGAACAAATGATCACGGTCATCACACAAAGATTTGTCCTGGGTGGGAATCGAAGCCACGACCTCCAGTTTAGCAGTCAGGGTCACCAACCACTCAACCAACAGGCCAGTCGCAGTTTTAGTGTAAGAACTTTGCTTACCTCTTTAGAGAAAACAGTCGTTATAATACCTAATGTTATATTTAATAGAATATAACTTACCTCCTTCGACCTCGCAGATGAGGAGGACGTTGGATCCTTCATTGTAAGGTTCCACTAGTTTCGTCCGGTCTCTTCTCTTTGCGTCGAATATTGTTGGACGATTTGGTGGGACTGTTGAAAATGAGAAAGATCATCAGTTTTATTTGATAAAAAAAAACTTTTCATTCAGTTTGGGTCAAAATAATTGATATCAACCGCCCGCATCCAAACCTTTTTCTGGCTAAGTGAATTAATATTTAATCGGGAAGGGTCCTTATAGAAAGTTTTCTTCTTCTACTGCCATCCTTGTCTCATGTAATTTGGGATCACTTCAGCATGTTTTGCAGTTTCATTTATAATTACTTTTGACTTAGTCAGGCACTCACTTTATCATCTAAAGTTTCTTTTATTTCAGTCATATGACTTCCAATTTTAACTTCAACCTTCTTCATCGAATCTTTATCAAATACCATAACATATGCTAATGATTTATACTCACTTATAACAGTAAAATTAACTTTGAGGTTTCTAGTAGGTGAATTCTTGAAGTCTACCCTGCATCTATACACGCCAGCGTCACTGGCTATCACATTGTCGACCATGAGAACTGCTGGAGTGGCACTGCCTCGGAAGAAGGCGCGGTTCCCGAAGACCGTGGGAGAAGACCAGAGCTTCGGCTGGTTGATGGAACGGCCTCTGATGTCGTAGCTGGTAAATGAAAATTTTAGTATTAGAAATAGGCATGTATTTAAAAATTAGCCAAATGAGAGTTAGGGGTCTTTCAGCTGGTAATACGATGATCATTGTTTGTAGATATAGTGAAAGAATGCCGTTTGAAACTGAAACTCTGAAAAAAAAAACTACCAAATGCTCTGTATGTTCTTTAGTATTATTTTGCTGTGGTTATAATTTTACGTTTTAAACCCAGAGTCCGACAGAGTTGAGACGTATCCTAGTTTTTTTGTCATGTCAAGAATCTGTTTTCAGACGAAGTATCGAAAAGTTATTTTTATCCATTCTTACATGTATGCCGATCAGTTTGAGCTTATTTGAATCGTCCTGATGGGTATTATGCATAGTTGAAAACAAGGGTCTAATGATGAAAAGCACAAAGGTGGAAAGCGGTCAAACTTGTTTGTCACCATTTTTGACGCAGAGTTCGACAAAATTGAGACCTATCCTATTTTTTTTTTCATTTGAAGTAGTGTGTTTTTTTTTCGATTTCGATGGCTAACGCATAGATATTCTTATTTGTGGTTGAGTATTATTTTCTTTAGACAACATATATAAGTAATTCTTTATCCACTCGTACAAGTATTCCTGTGGTGTTTCCGCTCATTTGGATTGTAATGATGGGTAACATTCGCTGTAGTTGGTAACAGGGGTCTAATGATGGTAACCATAAAGGCGAGTACAAGCCCACCACACATTCCCAACCACTGCAACTTCTGAAAGCCAGAATCAATAGTGGCGACCACCAGAAAAAATGCCGAGTCAATGAAGCCCGACGCGTCCCAGAGAAATGATTTAATTGTCTTGGATCCCGCAACTAAATTAATAAGAAAAGTAAAGCGACGGAGTAGGAAAAGATATAATTTCCACTTAAAATTTCCACATTTCCACATAAAGGTGAGTAGTAGCTCTCTTAGTTGACTTCTTTTATATCCATCGTGTTTGTCGGGTCATGTGAATCATACGGGTGGGTACCATTCATCTGCTGTTACCAACAACAATGAATAGTGCTCATCAGAAGGATTCAAATGAGTCCAATCACGACGGTTATACTAGTAGTCAACTAAGAGATCCACTATCCACCTTTCTGGTCTCCATCATAAAATCCTTGTAACCAACCACGATGAATCGTGCCCACCAGAACGATTGAAATGAGCCCAAACACAATGGTTATGCTAGCGAGTGGGAAAATAGCTATTCTATACTTTGCTTGAACGAAAATTCAAAACCATATTATATTTGTGTTCGACAATGAAATAAATAAAAAAAACGTATTTCTCTTATATTTCAGACGACACAGAAACCAGGATATGTGTGATTTCTGTCGGAGTTGGGTAATTTTTGTATGGGCCGTGACCTGAAATTTCTATTCCAGGTTGAATGTTCAGATAAAGCGAAAATGTTAAGAAGTTGGGATCAGCCATTGATAAGATTACTGACAGCAGCTGCTATCACCGTTTTCTAATGCCAATAAAAGCGTTATGTTTGTCAATTTTTATATTATTTAGATTTTTTGCCATCATAATATATTATACTACATATATGTATTCGAAATATGTTCCACCGTAATCATCATCATTCACCGCAACAAGCAAATCAGCTGAGTACCGATTACCAATAATATTAATGACTCCGATATCATCAATTCGTGTATCGTACTAACCCATTAGTGAAAGTGTTCCTTGTTGATAGAATAAACAGTACTCAATGTGCCAGCACATAACCATCACTTGGTAGTAATTTGACTGCCGTGTTGACATGTGCAACTTCTATTTATAGATGCTCTAACTTATTGAATAATTTATTGTAAGTAGTTGACTGTGCGAGAGAAGGGTCAATATGTTTTGATTAAGTTAGATCTGGATAGCAACTATCGTACTGGGTGGTCGTGTGTCACTCTGATATATATAATTCTATACCAGTATGACGTAGTATTCATTACCTCAATTATGTATAGTAATTTCTATGAAAAATGCGAAAAAAGGCCAAGTTCCTACCCCAAAAATTCGGCCTATAAAAGTGATGAGTAATAAGCCAAGCATTTCAAAACTGCAGAATATTCCATGACTCTAACATGTTTCTTTTGAGTATACCCGTGAATAGAGAGCTTGGACTTTCTTGACCGTATAAAAATGATGAAACACTCGAAAACTCTTTTCCTTAAAAATATGACCGTATTATCAACTTGGCAAGTGTTTTTCTATCACGTCGATTTTACAATCAATTGAATAAAACTTCATTAATCTTCAACTAGGTAAGAGTAATAAATGGTCCAAGTTTCATCAAGTTGTGATTATTACAAGCAAAGTTATGTGGGTGGTAAAACAGCTCGAAATGTTTCGTTTTATATACACGCTGCGTGCGTTATTGTGGAACTTGGCCTGGCGCACTACCGTGTGCCTAGACTAGTCGCAAATATACCAAAGTTGCTAGTTAAAACATAACGATCTCTCTCCTGAGATACAAGCCTCTTCTCTGTGTACGGTAGTAGGCCATGATTCACGTCGTGAGCCCAGTACGGTTTGTTGAACGTCAATCTGCCTAGCCGTTTCTGAAAAAAAGTTGGCTTCCAATCTAACTGGATGCAGCCGAGTACCTACCAGTATTTTACATGGAGCGGCTGACCCCCACAACCCAGTAACTGAGTAACAGGGCAATTTTTATCTAGTATTATGTACAATTCTGTATTATAATCTACATAATACAGAATTGTATTGTGTAGACGGGAAATAAAATATTAATTTTTGAAGCCAAGCAATAGGTACTGACAAAGCTTGACATTTCAAAGCCTCGGGTTCGTTCAGGTATGGTTTAAAGTAGGGAAAAATAAATGTGGGAGTGTAAGTTGAACATAACACAACAAGACAGGTGGGTATTGCCAATGTTCATCCGATGACCGTTGTGTAAAGAAGAATGCAGTTGGCCATCCAGCTTCTGCTGCAAGTCTGCGATATCATCTGCTTATTTAAATTGTAAAATCTGCCTAATCGCCATTTATGCCAAAGCAGTCTGTCCACTGTACAACTCTCAATAAAGTCGAAACCCTTCTCATACCGTCAGTGATGAATATATGTAAGATAAAACAGCTACCAAATTTTGACCTGTTTGCTGTCTAAAAATCAACTTACGTTATAAAGTCACAAAATATTCTGCTTTTTGTGTTCAGGATTAGAAATTTCCACCCAAAAAGTTAGGGCGTTTTTCAATTCATAATTGTATTAAAACTTTTGAATACAATTACCGAAGTTAATGCAATGATCAATGTCTTGAAAACTGTCCAAAACAAAATGGCGGCTTTTAAACTGCCTTACCTTGGTCTTACATCAAAAAGGTGGCAAAACAAAGTTGAATACATCCGATTTGGCCACCTTATAAAACACGAATAATTTGATGACTTGTCTATTTTGAATATTTATTTTATTCTATCTTTGAAAAGGTTGTTTATAAGAGGACCGATATATTTATGTTAGTATAATTTGCGAGCGGGCAATGCTGAATCAATTGGTGGTTTGAATTAGTTGACGGGATATCGCATATTCGATTTTTTGAACTTTCAGCGTTTCCACGCTGAAAGTTCAAAATCGAAGCACGCGGGGAGTGTGCGATGCGTTTGGGGAACTAGATGCTAAGCCACACCTTTCGAACTATTACAAATTATTAACATACCTACGCTCTCAGCAATTACTTTCTGCAATGTATCCTTAAATAATGTATGTACATGCTTTATCCTCATACCTGTACAAAGGCTGATCACCATCGGACTCCTTGAACCACAGCACCATCACGACGTCGTCATCGGAGTGGAGAGGCTGGATGTCGCACGGGAGTGACGCCTTCTTGCCCAGGACTCCTTGCACGTCAGATGTTGGCACTGTGGAAGAAAGATTTGTTTTAATTTATGGTTTTACATTGAATAATGTTCTCAGAAAAGTACACTTTTACATCATAAAACAACACAAACTAAAAAAATCGCGGCTATGCATATTCCGTCTATAATGTTCGCACTAGACAATCATACGCCTCCTCCTTTTGAGAGGGAATGGCCGTAATCCACCACGTAGAACCAGTGGGAGTTCCGCCGTGTCCTCGCTGAGGCGATCAGCGGCGGCAACCTCTCGCCGCGTCTGGCCCTGGTTGAATCCATGGTCCGGTGCGAGGAGGCTTGGGAAGCGATCACCTCCTTCTGCGAAGCAGTAATGCTAGCGAAGGAGGAGGCGGGCCGCGCGAGGGAAAGGAAAGGCCTTCGCCCCAACCGCCGTAACAGGAGAAGACGCCCCGGGAGTCGGGAGTCGCAGGGCGATCCCCGGCCACCGTAGGCGCGGGCCTGCGGACGGCGAGCATTGGGTGGCTCGCTGTCCGATCACCACCAGGCCCGAGTCGATGGTGCATTGTGTTTCACGTGCGCCTCAAAGAGATGTCAGCATAAAAAAAGGGACCCGCTAGGGCCAGAGCCTGCCAGGGTTGCGGAATTTGTTCGAAAGAGTCACCGCGGCCCTGGAACGCAAAGGGTTTTAGAAGGAACACGGATGGGTTTTAGTCATAGACACGCCCTTCCGCTCCACCCAGAGCGGAAGAAGTCATTTGATGATCTCACATCCTTAAAAAAAAAACCCAGTGGGGGTTGGTTCTAGAGATCTTGAGTAGGCAGATGAATAAAATTAAAAAAAAAAGTTATTGTTAACGAATGAAATTATTGCATGTGTATGTACATACATTGCAGCCTCACATGCCAAATAACAATATTACTAAAAAAATACAGCAACCGTGAATTTCTAATCAAATAACGCACATATTATTTGCAGTAGATAGCATGTCAGTACACTGCCATAACCAAAACTCAAGGATCGAAAAATATTGCTGCCGTTATAAACGAGTACCTTCATAACTCCACCAAAAATCATGACCTACACTTACACACGTTCGATGTTATCCTATAAAACCACATCCTAAATACGAATATAATTACGTACCCTCAAAAAATTCTCCTCATTTCCCGTCACGCGATTCTCGTTCTAAACGTACAAATTATAATGCCTATAATTGCTCACGCGCTCCCTCCACTCACACAAATTGTGGTGCCTTGGGCCACACGCTATACTCCTCGTTATTCCGTCACGGAGTCGTTTTGGTGCAAAAGTAACATGAACATTGCCAGTAAACATGCCAACTTGAACAAAATGTTCTTTGATCTGTATTGGATATGATTTGTTTAACAAACAAACGCTGATAGTTCGTAAAGGTCGATTGTGAAAACTTTTTGCGATGCTCCGAACAGTTTTCTTGCTTTTATTCAAAAGAAAAGTGTCTTTCAACAAGAACGAGAATAAATTGAACGATTGGTAGAAAAATATAGACAGAAAATGTTTTAGGAATGAACTGGGCAGATACTGACGTGAAAATAAACTGTGTATACTTTATATTGCTGTCTATAAACTTCTAATAAAGCTGTTATATCGATTGGGTTATAAATACACTATAAATAAATACAGGTTTACGACTGAGGAAGATTTTATTGATATTCGAAAAACCTATCTGAGATTATAGGTACGCATACGCCCACAAGAAGTTTTATACAAAGAAAAACCTTATTCTGAATGATCTATTTTCAGAAGTAGTCTAATCTTAGGAGATCAAACATCAATCATCAATTTGGGAACGAATTAGGAATTTATATAATTTAATTTGATGAGAGACAAAATATTATTCAATATATGTAAGGTCTTTGAAAACGAGATATAATAACGTTTTATTTAATTCCTTGAAAGCCTATAATATTGAATCAAAATATCAACTTACACCATTTGAAGGTCAAACACATAAAAACTACCAATAGTCGTAAAATGTCCATAAAATCACTGAAAGGTCCCAAATTTAATATAATTCTAACACTAGGATCCCTCAAACGCGTTCTATACCACTATCTGGTGGGCAGCGATCAGTGATTAAATCTTAACTTGAGGCTCTTAACAAATGACATTCTATTTTTGTTTATGCCAATGATGCCGATGGCGACAATTCTGCTAAGGTCAAATGTGTTATGGAAAAACTTTTGAAGTGATCACTTCTTATGGGAGAGTAAACCGCTTCGTAACGTAAAGCGTTACGGCGCCAGTTTGTCTGGCTTCTCTTTCTCTCACGCATTCGGCAGCAATAGGCAGGCTCTTCCTCTCTCACTCTAATCTACAGCGCTAGTCGCATTTCTGACAGACGCTTCCCATATGAAATAGTTCAACTTAGATTAGTTTTTTTTTTATTTACCCCGAAGGGAAGGTTGTTTTGACCATATTGCCTAGTCTTATGTCCTTGTAATTTCTTGTGTTTTACATTAGAATGCGGATGTAGCAGTTATGGAAAAACGTGTGAGACCAAAGACAACGATCAAGGATTTTCTAAATTTTGGAGTATAAAACCTTGTTTTAAAAGTTGAAAAAGGAACAATAAAAGCCAAATAAAACAGCAAATGACATTCGGTAGTGTGGCGAAGGTGATTGTCAAAACGTCAAAATGACAAGCGCTGTCGAAATATTACGTGATCAATCCTTTGTATTTTGGTATTTCGATAGTCGCTATCGCATATAATGTTATTTTGTCTAGAGCCTCTACAATTTGACTGTTTAATCAATGTCGATAGCGTAGTTTCAAAAGTTTCTGAACAATGTTTCAAAAGATAAGGCTAATATTCTTGAATATTCTTAGGTTAATGACAAAAAGTAATCGTGCGCGCAAATTCAATATTATCTTCTTCATTGTCTTACTCTTTAATGCTTGTGTGTTTTTAGAATCTCCAGAGGTTGTTCTTTTCTTGAAGGGATATAGTAATACTTAGAGTTTCTTGTCTTAGGAGACTTTGATGTTTCGTCTCAGCAGTATTTATGAAAGTTAAGGAAGTTTGGCTAAAATTCAGTTTTTCAAGAAGTCGTAGAGGTTGAAGAGGTTGTTGTTTAAAAAAATCTAGATATAATTTTATTTTATTTTTTTCTCCGCCCGCGTGAATGTCGAAAATTATTTAACAGGAAAATACTCCCGGGATAGAAAGTAGCTGTCCAATATGTTATACCAGACTATAATATAATCTACCTCTGTGCCAAATTTCATTCCGATCCGTTCTAATGTAATTGAATAATGTGAGTTTTTTTGTGTGTTACTTCTAAATCGCTCAAACATTTTTGATGAATTATGGTATTGAGATAGATGGGACAATGGAAACCTATATTAACGCGGGCGAAGCCCTAGGGAAATCTTCGTAACTATATTATGATAATAATAATAATTTATTTCAGAACATAATTCCATATAAAATTATTAGTAAGGCTTAAAAAACTGTGTTAGTACCTCAAAACTACTTTTTATCTTATCTTATCAGAACTATGCACCTAATCCCAGTGCCGCACAATAGGGCACTCCACCTTTTCTGTTATGGCGTTTAGAAGGCCATTGGGGCTGCCCCACACACGGCACTTCAGGGAGGCCAATCTGTTGCACACAATAGCCCTAATGCAGTCGGTGTTGGCCTCCACAAACATCCCTGACGCACTAGAGTATTAACAAAAAAAAAAAATATTTTTAAAAACTATCACACTGTAACGCATTTCCTATACCCTTATCTGGGCCATGGTCTACCCATGTTCCATATTTCATCCAAATCCATTCAGCCGTTGAAGCGTGATTGATTGATGAACATCCAAACATGCAGAATTCCACATTTGTAATTTAAAAGTTGAATGTAAGGACTTCCTTCCTCTGTCACTCAACGGAGGCAGTCTCTAAAAAAAAAACATTTTTTTCGCGAAAGTTCTATACCTATTTCCATCTTAATTCCCACATTACTATGCAAATCAAAACACTCAAGTCTTGATTCTCCATGTCGTCAATAGGCTAAAAACTTTTCGTGTAAGCGGCGGTGGGCCGTGTTGACCTACATCGTGTATTCAGCAGCGCAGCCTCGAAACACACTACGCGATATAAAATATGGCTTTTATTTTATTTAATAAAGTTGGGCATTAAAAAAGTGGAATTTATTTCTTTAATATTGCGTTTGTACAGCGCTTCTAAAAATTTTCAGGGCATATTTTTAGGCCAGTGGGATAACATTTCATTATTTTAGGAAAAAAAATCCTTTGTTGACTTCTAAATTATTCAGACGACATTGTTGTCATCACAGGAAGAACCAGGATAAGACTGGTACAGGAACGTGGGGATTGGTACAAGAAAAGAGAGGCATATGCCCAGTAGTGGGCGAAGTCAGGCTGTAAATGATGATGAAATTATTCAGTCAATGTATCCAATTTTTGCTATTATGATTGGTAGAAGATACAACATCTACAAACAGAACTTCAACTAGATAGTTCAAACAAATTGAAAGCAATACAATTCCATAATAATAGTGAAAGTATAGAAACAGCTCCAATCTAATCGTAAATTCTATTCACACAGCATGTTTAAAAAACATGACTGCACCCAGATCGGAGTCACGTCACCGCTTCCATCCGATATCGCAGACGTAGCCTCCCATCCCATCTAGAACCGATTGTTTTTCTTTCATCGTAAAAATAACGCGAAGCATAAAAACATCGCTTGATAAAAACTCGTACTACGATAAGATAGAATAATTTAAATGTAATAAAAGCCGGATATTGGTATATGTTACCGAAATCTGTGGTTTCTTGCAAGCGAGTCACGTTTGAGTCTCGATCGTTACCTATATTTACATTCCCGTTTACTTTATATTAAAACTTATTTTTATTAAAGCTTATTTCTATTCACGGTTGGTTTTCTTTCATGAAAATGTTTTTTGGTGACATTTTTCTGTTTTCTCTGGTTTCTGTGTTGTGTTGTGTTTTATTATTGTCCTTGCTTTCACCGAACTTGTTCCCCAAATCAATAAAGTATTTGGATTTAATTAGCTTATTCTTTGTCCTCACTTTGAACCTCGTAGAAATTGTATTTTTTTTCTCGTCAATTCAAAAGTGACTAAATGATTTAGTTGTAAATAAACGGTTTGAATTCGATATGTATATTTTTTTATACATTCGTGTGCCCGCTAAAAATTTCACTATGTGTTTCAACCTACCAAAACAAACCATGGTATGTTTGATATACCATCACAGTACGTAATAACCTAACCAATTTACCAACCCAGTAATTACTATAACACTCAAAATAAATCAGAAAATGGCTTAGTGTGACCCCACTCGTCTAGCACAGTGAGGAAATGAACTGTGAGAAAAATTACCCATTTATCCATCAACTTATGTTTTTGTTCTCCTAGTACTTTTGAACCACAGATTATGTATAGCACGAAAGCCTTATCGCCGCTTTATTTTATAATTTGATGTTTATTGTATGTGAATGATTTCACGCGATGTGTTTTTTTGAGCTGGTAACTGGTAAGTGTCAAATACGTATTATCATAGATTAGATAAATTCAGGCCTGTTCAGAAATAGTTTCGTTGAATATTTGGATTTTTTTATAAATTTTGTTATTCGTTATTAGACGTTGAATTCAATTTATAACAACTTTCTTTCAACCTATTGGTACTTACCGGCCATATCTCGACAAAAAATCAGAATTAGATTTCGATTCAAAATTCACGTTATCTAAACAAGTGAAATTATGCTATACGATTAAAAACCACTAGCAATTTAAAAATATGGTGAAAAGAACTAAAATAAATAGATAAAATCAAATAAAGAAATTTATTTTTTATTTCTTATAACAGAAATATAGGTATTGTTAAACTTGACTATTTTCATGATTAAATAACATAAAACTCTGTAGCCCCAACTAAAGAAATTGAGTTATCAAACAGTCTGTGGAGAATTTTAAAATAATTGTAAGCGACTACAATATCTGGTTGCCTGTAATACATTTCTGAATGGGATTTATTTTTGCTGTTTTATTTTTTGTTACTGAGAAACATATTTTTTTAGTTTTTTGTCATGCTTCAGGAGTTAAAAACCGGATGCAAAACCAACCTTCAAGAATTTTGAAGTAGTATCAACTACTAGGTGATAAAAATTATGTTTGGCCTCATCTAGTTTAAAATTACCCAAAAATACTGAGTTGTAAAAGTGTTATGTTTAACCTACTTACAAAATAAATATCATTTATCATTGGTAGTTGACAGATTCCGTAGAACTTCCAACGAATTCGTAGGACAGAAAAACCACAATCAATTAAAGTATTATATTAAACCACATTGTTTCGTATCCCTTACAAATTCCAACTGTATAAAGTTGCTGGGAACTTTCTCGTATATTGCTGAGTTTGACAGCCTGTCTGAACCCTTTGAAGTAACATTTTATCAGGAATTGACAAAAGCTTGCGTAGTACAATATTTTGCAGCGGTTTTTACAACAGGCGATGATATAATACATAGATATTTTTCTGAGGACAATAACGATAAAGATTTTTTTAATTGTAATGTTGTCAGCCTCGTTCCCACTAATCTGGCTAATTACTACCTTTTGCCCGCGACTTCGTACTCGCATATCCCGTTTTTCCCGTTCCCGTATAGCCTATAGGCTATAGGCCTATAGGCACATTCATTATGCCATCATATCCAAAAAAAAAATTTCATATCCGACTGGTAGTTCCAGAGATTAGCGCGTTCAAACAAACAAACAAATAAACAAACTCTTCAGCTTTATTATATTATTATAGATATGTGTTTGACAACCTCGAGACCTTGAGGTCCCAGTCCTTTGATAGGCGTACAAGGGGCCGAAGCTAACTCGCAGAGGCCCCGTTAGACATTTCAAATGGAATGGGGCACCAACCGACGGTTATCCCTGTATGCACTAGGAAAGTACACCCAAGAACAATCCCCGGTTGGTCTATTGCAGAATATGGAAACAAAAATGAAACGCTATATATTGGGTGGTTTAGTGGACTGGTTATCGTACACTTATATTTTTATTAGTATAGATTAAGGCCTCGCATTTGACCATTATCTCACCTGATGGTAAGCAATGATGGTGCACGGTTGCCTAGATGTAAACTATTCACTGTTGACTTAAAGATCCACAGGTTTTAGCTATTAGGACACAGGCTTCATCCGCTTACATCGTTGACGGAGCTCGCTAGGGTCAGTGCCTGCCAGGGTTGCGGAATTGTTCGAAAGAGTCACCGCGGCCCTGGAACGCAAATGGCATTTGAAAGAACACGGATGGGTTTTAGTCAGTAAGAGTCTGACTATCCCTGAGTCTGACAGTCATTTTATAATTTTCCATCCACAAAATAAGACACCGACCGCCTAACTGTACGTATAATGAAAGTAGTTTAATAAGAGAATATTTATCAAGGCAAAAGCAGTCAACAATGCCATAACTTATTGGGTAATTTCAGGAAGTATTTCTAATCCGATTAGCCGAACAAGATAGTTTTTTTGTTGGTCACGGAAAGATTAGTAGAATGTCAGTATCAGCATATAAACACTTATAACGAACAAAAGATAATCTCGTGTGGGCAGTCTTACGTCTACTTACCTACTCATCGCCTACGTGTACATTTTTCTTGTTTATTGACGACCTTTTATTATTAAAGATTTATGTGTTAACGGTGTATTTAGATAATATTCTTGTGCCCACAACTTTTTTGGGCATTATTCAGCGAATACAGTCATTGTTGTGTATAGTATTGTATTTTTTGATGCTGTTGTAACTTGACATGCCTACTGTGTGCTAAGAGTAGCATGGGGCTTATATTTAAATACTAAGTCTTCATCATCTGCGTAGCCTTTTCCCAACTATATTGGGGTCAGCTTCCAGTCAAACCGGATTCAGCTGAATACCAGTATTTTACGTGGAGCGCCTGCCTACCAGATCTCCACAACCCATTAACTGGGTAACACGGTACTCCTTGGTAAGACTGGTGTCAGATTATCTGGCTTCTTATTATATTTGATTATTAAGTACGTGTGGCATATCCTGAACAGTTAACCTTTCTATTAATTTGCTGACGATGTATATTCACTACAGAATAGTGTTTATGTGAACCTTTGTTTGATCAACCAATATAATTGAATAAGCTTGAAGAGGTCACAGCAAAAACGAAAACTGGGAATGGTAAAGAGACATACATAAAGATATCTACAAAGGAAAATAAATACGGTAGTCGTAACCGAGAGCCTCTCGGCCTAATATATTATGAGGTCCAAGTATATTCTTCAGCATTTGAAACGGTAGCGATGTGATATGTATGCAAATTTTTCAAGTAAATCACTGGGGTATTTACCCACCGGAAA
This sequence comes from Mamestra configurata, assembly GCA_002192655.3. NCBI lineage: Eukaryota > Metazoa > Arthropoda > Insecta > Lepidoptera > Noctuidae > Mamestra > Mamestra configurata. Next base: position 88,852 of record NDFZ01005297.1, read on the forward strand.
GGGTACACGTTTTAGAGGGTACAAGTTTGTTCTTTTGTAAATTTTGGACCAATTAAAATAAAATTGGATGGAGCAGATGATGGATAGAATGCAATCTGGTAATGTATAATAAAATGAAAATAGAAACATTTTTCTTTGAAAACAGTAAATAGAATTATTAGTTTTAATATTTCATGAATCCATTCAAATTCTAAATGTGAAAAGCTAAGTTTCGAGACGTAGGTACTACAAACTTTAGTTAAGGTTTATTTCAATGTTAATTATAATAATTAGAAATACCGCAGATAATTTTGAAGTCACTGAAGTCACCGAAAAATCCGAAATCGAGTTTGACGCAGTTCGTCAAGTTTTGATATAGCGTGACCGAAAAACTTTTCAGACATTTTAATTTTATCGTTTCAAAAAGTTGTTAATAGCATTTTATGAAAACTCTCCAGTGTCTACTGATTGTAATAGAATTTAGTATTCGCAATAAAAGACAAAGTACTCGACGATAAAGAAAATTAGTCGTTCTCAAGTTTTTATTGTTCAGTTTTTGTTCTGATCTCAAAACTTTGTTCGTTTGTTGGTGGCAGTCAAAGTCAAATTTATTTTAAAGAATGTCTCGTATATAGAACATACATGAAAAGGTCAAAATGATGTCACATTAAGAAAGTAATTTAACTAATAGAAAATCTTAAAATAACTTCGATATAAACAAAGAAACATGGCACATAAACGCCAGACGTTTACGTCACGTTTCTATCAAGGATAGCAATTAGGTAAGTGTCAATCATTATTTTGAAAGCTGACCTAATAATTTTTATATCGTCACTTAAAATTGCGCTTGTGATGAACTAAGTATCAATGATTTGAGGCAATTTTTGTACAGAGAAGCTTTTAAAAGCTGTGAAGTCAATCTTAATCAGTTCTATCATTTCTATAAAAGATGAAGTTAATACAAATTTATCACCTGCCTAGCCTTTTCCCAACTATATTGGGGTCGGCTTCCAGTCAAACTGGATTCAGCTGAATACCAGTATTTTACGTGGAGCTGCTGCCTACCAGACCTCCACAACCCATTAACTGGGTAACACGGTAGTTCTTGGCAAAACTGGAGTCAGATTTAATGGCTTCTGACAATCCGTAACGACTGTCAAAGATCTACAAATGACAGCCGGGACCAACGGCTTATCGTGTGAAGTTAATACAAATTGCGACATCGAAATTGACTGTTTTGAACCTCTTAAAGATATGCAATTAAACACAAGAAATACAACGACGTAAGTGCTAAATAGCTGTACCAAAGATTAAAATCTCAGCACAGCTATAATTTATAAAATACCCCAAGGCGTTACCAGCCTGTCAATTACATATAATATTTTGCAAACAATTGCTACAATCTTTTTGCACAGACATACGGCATGTCAATTTTTTTTGCTTGAGGACTGTTTTCTAAGTCCAAGGTTCTTAAAGTGACGTAGATTAGAATGAACCGGAACTAAACGAATACTGATGGTATCTTTATGGCAATAGCATGAATGTTGTGTGGTCATATCGATTTACTGGTATGACATCATAAAGTTCGTTGGACATGGTTTCCGCTTGTACTGATCATCTTTCGGAATTCTACAACTGAACGATTTTTGGGAAGCAAAAACGAATTATTGATAATAATAATAATAATTTATTTATTTCTTACCACAAATAACAGAGAAAGTAGTTCAATAGTCTACAGACACAATTTTATAAATAATTTGTGGAAGACTGGTGCCTAAACTAAGTTTTTTACAAAACCTGTATGTCAGGTCACCATTATTCAATGGAAACAACAATGTGATATTGAAGAAACATTTCAAACACAAGTTGCCGTACTCGTATTTCATTAAATCAGTGACTGAATGTAAAGCCAAACATTCAGTTCCAAGGAAACGAAGAATTTAATGGTTTAAAATTGCCACTTACAGTCTGCCCTAATATTCCTGTGTGTTATATTTGCTCTGGAGCATAAAAATTACAGACTGCAAAAAATTGCTCACAGCGTGAGTAGGATAAACTCCGCCATATTGAATTGGCGTTGCATTTGCGTCAGGCAAATAACGCACTGTAGTTACATCCTGATCCGTTAGCATATGTTTGATTGGCTTTACGCTGCCTGCCTGTGACTATTGAACTGACTGACTAGTAATATAGTGTCATCGTATAAACTGTATAGCCTTCGAGAAATGTCTATCAGAATCAATTGAAATCTTTTCCTCATTTTCTAATCCAAGATTAAATTGTTCATAAAGCTTAACAACTTAATTTATTTCCTAATTCCTTGTTCAAGTTTTGAGTAAATATTGTTATTTATAGTAATAATTTCATTATCGGTACTGGGAAATTGCTTTCTGGAGCAAATATTGCTATAGTTAATATTGTATTCTTGGTAAATTAATATATTTGGCTGTTAGTAGGTTTTACTATCTAATTAATTTGGGTGGTATTAGTAAACAGTAAGCTTCTCAAATAAGCTGTATAAAATTAAAATTAAACATCGTTTTCTGATCAGTTGATATTTCAGTGCAACAAATTACACTGGTCTACAGTGGTTTTGTTGCCCTAGATATGAAAATGATTTTGGGTTCATTTATGCACACAATTCATGAAAGTAAACAAAAAAAAAAAAAAAAATCTTTATTTTCATCTTACATTACAAAAATAAAAAAACGAGAAATAAAATAACAGACATATTTATAATATCAGTATTATTTTGAGAAATTAGGATACATCGAAGTTAATAAAGAGGAAAATGTCTAAAATATATTTTATATTTCCATAAAACGCCTTTTATGAGCTTTTCTTTTATAATTTTTCAGGGACAATCTCTTTTCAAAGACCAGCAGTAATTATAATTGTTGTAATTAGACGACACGATTGGCGCAGTGGTTGAGCGATTGACTGCTGCGCTGCGTGTCACGGGTTCAATTCCCGCACGGAACAAATATTTGTATGGCCTACAGATAGTTGTTACTTTGTATGTTTGTAAACGCACCCACGATACAGGAGAAATTCCTAGTGTGGGGCAACGTTTTCTAAAAAAAAAAAAAACCTTTCTTTTTGTAGAGCTGTGTTATTAAAGCAGCTACATATCACTTTTTAACGATCTTTCTTCTTATTTTCATTTGGTTAAGGAGAAATCGCACTTCGAAAGACAGCCGTAACCAGTACCCTGTAGTTGTACTGGACTTTTAACGTGAGTTAATTTTTGTTAATTCTAAAGATGTTTTTTTTAAATTTCAAGGAACACCAAAACAAAATATTGAAATACGTTTCTTCAAGCCCATAAATAACCCACTAAAGACAGCGTTCACTGAGTTAATTGACATCCAATTAAATTAATTAGGCTGCTTCGTTAACTTATTCCCCTTGAATGCATGATCCCAGTCTCACTTAAGTAAATGTTTAAACATTTCTAAGCCAGATAACATTACTTTATCATTAACATTCAGCATTTCACTTTTATCTTGCGTATTATCAACAAAAACTTCCGCTGTGTTTCACGCGCGCCTCAAAGAAATGTCAGCATAGAGGACGGGGCCTGCTAGGGCCAGAGCCTGCCAGGGTTGCGGAATTTGTTCGAAAGAGTCACCGCGGCCCTGTAACGAAAAGGGCTTTAGAAGGAACACGGATGGGTTTTAGTCAGCAAGAGTCTGACACGCTCTTCCGCTCCACCCAGAGCGGAAGAAGTCATTTGATGATTTCCCATCCTTAAAAAAAAAAAGTAACTGTCTTGCGATTATGCGATTTTCATTACTTTGGCAAAAATCGTCCATGTGTAGAATTCCTTAAATGATCTACTGATCTTGTTCGTGATTCAGTGTGGCATTTCCTGTCGTTAATGACTCAATCCTTATAATTATCATAATGATGAGTTAAACAACCTGTTTCGTGTATAATTTTAAGGTTCTAATTTTATTAATATTGTCGTTAATCATAATTTTATATTAATTCGATTGACGAATAATTTATTGTCCTACTAATTGAGCGAACATCTTAATTTTTGGAAAATAAAAAAAAAAACATAATTTATTATTTATCAGGGTATCATTAGTCAAAACTCGTATTGATCTAATTAGTTTTGACTCTTCAATATACAAGCCTATAAATAGTCATTTATAGAAACGCTAATTAGATTTCATATCACGCAGGACATTTGAGAGAAGCACCAATAAAAGCAGTCATCAAGATAAACTTAAAATTCAACATCTGCATAAAAACGTGAGAACTAAATTATTATTTAATTTATTTTTTTTGCTACAAAATCAATTACCAAACTAGAGTTGCGAGTGCAAACAATATTTATTTTTATTCTGAATTGATACTTAATTACAAAAGGATGTTGGCGTTAAGAGCTGATAATAACCGGTTGTTAACACCACTAGATAAACTATAATTTCAAACTACCTAACTGCTTATCATGTGTCTAAAATAGAAGGTGAGTAAATTATATGTTCATAGCACCTACGGAACTTTGTTTTGTTGCCAATCAATTACGACACCTGTTTTTGGAACATATTATTATAAGAAACATCCGACTATGCTGTAATTAATATAAAAACTTGTTGGTTTTGTCGGGTTAGGCAGGGCTCAAATTAAATAGGCTAAACCTAGAAAACTGGTTAAAGATATCTTTGTTATGATTACAATAACATAGTCTACGCAGTGCATGTTTTTGAAACGTTAAACAGATCATAAATCACACTGGACTGCATTCTCAGCTTCCCAAAGTAAAACATACATCCATTCATCCATTGTTTTTAAATATATTGTAAATATGTGAGCACCATGTCCCTTACTAGCAAACTTAATTTTATCTCTGCTGATATTGCTTTGTTGTACCTATTAGTGTATAAGTGTGTGCTGTATATTAGTGTAATGTTAGATGCATTGTGCTCACATGGTATGGTCAATTGATCAATGTACCTATGTATACAAAACATTGTAAAACATATTTGAAAAGAGTAACTATGGAGTTTCTTGTCCGTTCTTCTCCATAAGAATCTACCTTTTGCGAATGGACAACTAGAGTCACTTATATTTTAATTTTAAACTGTAAATTTGACGTTCAAAAGTGCTTTTTAATGGTCTAGTTGAAATAAATGAATTGACTTTGACTTTGATACTAGATCATAAAACCACAATCCACACAGCGTTCTAGAACAATTTAAACCGACCAAAATATTTTAAGACACTGAAGTCGTCCAACGTTCTCCGGGGACTTCCAACAATAACCGGCTGAACTCGGCCGTACGGTTATAATAAAAGGCTTTCCTCGGCGCGAAGCAAGTCTTATTATATTACATCACTCGTGCTGAGATTCCTTCGTAGCTGCTTAAGGGAGGGCCAAACTGTACAACGAGTTTTGAAGCACCACTTTTGTCTTTTTCTGTTAAAGTTACATGTGGCATGTGACTGTTCTAAATTAGCGTATCTGAAAAAATTTTATTATCTACAATATTTATCCCACATTAAGTATGAAGGTCGGTTTTTCTTGTACAATACCTCCCTAAGGTTGAACATTGACTTACACAAAGAATAATAGGTTAATGACATTTTTATGTACAAGAACTTTTTGTAAACAATTACGACTAAACAAAACGCCATTTGGGATATGATTTTAACTCTTTTTTCACTACTATTAAATATATTGCTAGTCCCTTAGAAATATTTACTTGACATTTGCATTCTGGTTCATACTTATTTCAAATGCGAGCTATTTTATTGTGTTATGAAAATAGGAATTGCTAAGTATTCCAATGCTTCTTGCAAATACTGTTGGAATGCATATAACTGTGACAATGTGATTGATCAAGTTGTATAGGCTTTAGTTCGGTATCGATGCAAACGATTGAATGTTAATGACACTGTCAATCAACTGAAATTATAGCTCAGTTACCAGACAAAAACCATAAAAGTTACCTACGTATATACTATTGTAATAATTGAGTTAAAGATTTGTGTCCAAAATTCTAAATGTATAAAAGAATATAACGTAGAACTCCAATTTATAGTACTAACAATTTAAACTAACCTGTCCATGGAGATAAATTAAATAAATAAAGACTAAAAAACAAAAAAAAAACTAACTCGAATGGGTTTCTAGTAGTACAGGCAGGTGTATCGATTGTGTTACTCTAATGCCTTAAAATATCTTAGACGAGGAGGTGACTAGATGATGGCCTTGTCCATATCATCTTTAAATATTGATTAAAGTCCTAACTAAAATTTCAATTTTTTTTTTGTTTCTCTTTCACTTTTAAACAGCTAAACAAATTTAGATCAATTTTGGTACAGGAACAGTTAGAACCCTGGAGACGGTATTAGGCAATTTATTTTTACAAAAATAAAACTTCTAGCAAAAGCGAGTTTTAAATGAATGCAGTATTGATTAAAATACAAATTGTACTGGACGACAACCGTAAAAAAAAAAAAATATATATCACCCACATTTTAAACTTCCATGTATGAAAGCAACTAGGTACTTCCAGTTTAGTTTGACCATATAACACACACTTTCCAAGCTTTAACACCGGAACATAAAGTAGAACTTAGTGTACCTCGGACTTTGCAAACAGGGTGTAACACACCCTTAAGCCGGGTGTATTCGCGGCTCACACCGCTCTTATTGAGGCTTTTCGGTACACCTGGCGAGACTGTATCGAAATACCGTGGAGACCGGTGTTCTGAGGTAGTGATAAGTCGTGCTAAAACTTCCTTTCTTTCTTTCTGTTTTTCCTTTGATGAAATACTTTGCTTTAAAATACGTAAAATAGTTAAAAGAGTGCTTGTTCCATTTTTAACTGATATTTGACAAGACTTTCAAGATAAGATCAGATAAATTTTATTTGTCAAAAACACGTGTAGGTTTAAAATCAGTTCGAACGATTACAGAAAAGAAAAATAGTTTCAACATGTTTTTCCTAGAAACGCGTACAAATTCAAAAATACAATTATAATAAAAAATTCAAAATACAAACATCAAAGTCACATTAAATTAATAAAAATAATAATAATGTCTAAATTACGTCATTTTATCTTACGTAATTTTCAAATTCATTCAACAGCATTTTTCTCCACACCTTAGATATCGTTTTATATATTATCTGCGATGCAATTCTGTAAACATGTCATCGTGTAAACTTAGGTGAAGTGAACTAACCATAACAAGATGGAATGACAGTTCCCTTCATACTCACTCGACCTAAGTTTAAACGGTGAAATATTGATAGAATATATCGGTTGTATCATCATCATCATTACAGTCGAAAACAGTTCACTGCTGGACATAGGCCTCCCCCTAGTGACACCAGATCGACCGGTGAAGTAAATACTGTTGTACAATTGCTGTTTTTGTGATCTCGTTATAGCTACTAAGAAGAAAAATATTGAGTCATAACAATTTATTTTAGGTCAAAGTTATTAGTCTCAGTACAAAATAAAATCACGTACTCAAAACTCAAAAACCTCAAATTATATATTTCAATTAAACCATTTACAGGCACTTTTGAATTGTCAAGGTTGGTCAGTCAAAAGAGATGAAGCTATTTGCACGTTCCAAAGCGTAGATCTCTATGGCGAAGAACGTGCAAGAAACTCCACGGACACTCTTTTAAATCATTTTTGTTTTACAATGTTTTGGTTACATCATTTTTATTGAAATTAAACATACAAATATGTGAGAACGATATAGAAAAAAATGCACGATAAAAGCGTCCGCAGTAGGAAAAACAACGATTCAAATTACAAATCATTAAATAAACCATGGCAGCTGAAAGATGACCAGTCTCAACTGACGGCGTCCGTTCACGAACATGACGCACGCGTCAGCACCATTCGTCTCAACCGTATTGAAGGGAGCCAAATACAGGGCAACTGTTAATATAAGTGCGGATATTAAAATATTAATAATATGTACAGTCGTTAATTACTCTTTTCAATAGCCTTTGTCCGTAGGCAGTGAACTAAAATTACCTGTCACTGTGTGCACCTATATGTATAGAATTAGAAATTGATGATACACAATGACTTCACAGTTTGCGAAATACAATGTCCATTGAAGAGTATATTGTTTTGTTTTGGATGCAATGAATAATACATGTGCATATAATTTACTAATAATTTCAGAATTACAATAATCTACTTAATAAAAACCGGCCAAGTGCGAGTCGGACTCTCACACGAACGGTTCCGTACCATAACCCAAAAAAAACACGTTTCTTGGAGCCCCCTTAATTTTTATTTAATTTAATTTTCATTATATATTGTGATAGCAGCAACAGAAATACATACTCTGTGAAAATTTCAACTGTCTAGCTATCATGGTTCATGAGATACAGCCTGGTGAATGATTGATAGACAGTGGAATTGTAGTAATATTAGTCCCGTTTTTACCATTTGGGTACGGAACCCTAAAAATAGCACTTGATTTAGAAGTTTGTTTGCAAATCCTTCTCCAAAAAGATTTACGCTTACGAAGGTGTTACTTTTTTTTTTTAAGGATGGGTAATCATCAAATGACTTCTTCCGCTCTGTGTGGAGCGGAAGGGCGTGTCAGACTCTTACTGACTAAAACCCATCCGTGTTCCTTCTAAAGCCCTTTGCGTTCCAGGGCCGCAGTGACTCGCTCAAACAAATTCCGCAACCCTGGCAGGACGAAGGTGTTACTTAGCATCATCATTCTAACTGACCGAATACTTGACAATCCAAAATTACCTCAAAATGGATTAATTGATATAAATGCTCTCAGTTTATATTCACTTCAGTCAATCTCTTGTTCTTAAACTATGAGATTTAATCATTCTAAATTACATTTGACATTAACATCACTGTCAAAAAACTCTTTAGTTTCTTCAGCAACTTCAATAAAAATATTAAAGTCTTTGTCAGTCATTTTATTCCGTTCCTCTTTCTTCGTAGTAGTTCCCTCTTTTCAACGGAAAACATTATTGCGCTGGCTTTGCCTTGCACAGGAACTTGTCTTCCGCTTCTATTAATTGTTTTTTATATCACTTCTAAGAAAAACATGGTGGTCCCTTAGTCCATGTGGAGCCACACCGTTAACTTATATAAATTTCTTGTTAAAACTTCCATAAAATCTATTGTTACTGTTCATTTTCTTTTTAACAAGTTCAGTTTTGACCTTAAGGTCGACCATTATGAAATAAACAACACGTACACTGGTACCACAATTAATGGTTTCGACAAAACATTATCATCCCACTCTGTAGCACCTACACAGTCCGGGGCCATTTAACATTTGGGGATTGTGTTAATTCACTCATTAGAAAGATTTAAGGTGAAGAATTGGTCATGTATCGGACGTTATGATACTACAAAGTGATTCATACTTATTATTTTGGTAGACAAAATATAGTTATATGGCTGAATAATGAACATGACATTAAAGGGTATATTTTTTATTATTGGGAAGCTCGCGTGAAGCCCCCAGATTGTTGCTATAAAAACACAGACTGCGGCAGGAAATTCTACTCCTTACTTTGAGGGTTGGAAAACACGGTATTTTATTTCTTTCAAGAGGTTAAACCACTTGTATTCAAGTACAATATTGTATCTCCTATTGGAAGTTACTTGAAATGTGACCTAATAAAAAAAATATCAGTTGAAATACTCTTCAAATTCAATTGCTTTATTTTAAATACATAATGTACAATTATTTACTATATATACAATTAAAATAAAAAAGTAAGTCTAAAATATGGCGTCGAAAAATTCGTCTGCATCGCTGACCACTGATAAAGTACCCAAAAGGCTGGCAGCATTGCCACGTTGTATGGCAATGCTTATCCTTTGTCCAATGTAAAAGCCAGCCCTTGGGTCACGCGAAGTGTCAACTAAGCGTCTTGAAAGATCTTTAAACAAGTTATAAGCACTCGGACCCCACTTATACTCCTCATCATATCTAAATAATTAAAACTTGCCCACAATCACTTAAAACTGACACACTTTGTCTTAAAGACCTTGAAACCAGCCAACACAAGACAAATAGCCACAAACAACGAAGGCATTGTTCGACATTGTAAAAAACTAATTGTTTCTACACTCTTGTGTTGTGACGGCAGCTCGGGCATCGATCAGCACCCACATGGTTATGCGGTACAGTGTCATTGAGATGGACTTACGAAATTCTTGGAAGTGTGGTTTGAAAAGAAGGAGGAAGCGGAAAGAGTTTGAATAGGGTACGGTAAGGAAGAAGAGGATGACCTAAGTTGATGTTTGGTAGGTATTAATATACGAACTATTATAAATTAATATTTTTATTTTTATTAAATGTAATTTTTAATTTACAATATCACTATTCTATACTATCACTATCATTATTGCAGTCACAAACTTGCAAAAACACCTCTTTTCCCCTTCTTTTTGACAAGTTCATGATATTGATTTTCTCCGAGATGATTTTGCGACTCGAATTTGAACGTTTTTAAATACAAGAGTTCTGTTCTTCTGAGCTTCCACACAAGGTGACTACGGGACTCACCAAAAAATTCAAAATTCAAAAGTCATTTATTCAAATTAGGCTGAGTGCCAGCACTTTTTGAACGTCAAAGTTCTACATAAAGACAGTCCCCCAAAATGCCCGCCCGTCACCACTTCCTAGTGTTGTAGCTGGGAAGAAGAAGTGGCGCAACAAACTCCCCAGCAACACATCTGTCTGTTAAGCTTTTAAAAACTTGAAATAATGGGCAGCAGCATTCTTTGTGCATTGCAAAAGCTAGACTGCGATCACCAACCCGCCTGACAAGCGTGGTGATCATCCCCCTTGAGAGAGGCCTATGTCCAGTGGACGTCTTTCGGCTGATATAATGGTGATGATGACATATGAGAGTTGACCTTCTGGTGTTCCATTAAAGCCAGCAAGTCCGCTTATTTATAAATGTTTAACTTCAGTACTAGGATATGCTTGAGTGGGTTTCTTGCTATATCTGTTTTTTTCTTGGGCTTACTGCTGACTTACTTTTGTCCTAGCACGGAATGTTCCTTGGTATCCTACCGTGCAACGTTCTACACTAATCCATCAAATTTTGCGCGAGCCATTTTTAACAATCACACAAATTATGGATGGTTTTTAGTTCCAGACAACCGACGCTAACGCTAATCTCTTAAACCATTATCGACCACAGAAGATTTCATAACAGCCTAATAATGATTGTGATTAAGGTGTATAGTCACTGTATGCAAAAACAACATTATATTCGTAGTTGGTACATTTCAAGTCAAGGTTGCGTGTGTCATTCATTTGATTGATACGCAAGTCCATCTAGTAATGAAGATCATTTATTTGTGACTTAAGAATTTTTTGATAGAGTGATTTTATTCTATAATAAGTGGTATTGTTGGATAAGCTCTTGATATTTTACAATACATTAGATTCTAATATTCTATTAGACGTTAAGAATGCAAAAAACTCGGGTTGAGGTCTATGAAAAAACGAATATAAAAACGTTATTCATTTTAAGTGTTCAAATTCTTATGAAATGCTTGATCAGGGTCACTTTTGCACATAAAACATCATACGAATAAGGGTCATGTTCGTATGAAACTCTTAACAGGTGTTTGTATTGAGGGCCTACGTAGGCTTAGATTTAGATGAACCTAGTGTAAAGAAGGATCGCCAAACTGAAGTGGCAGTGGGCAGGGCACATTGCTCGCAGAACAGATGGTCAATGGGGCCGAAAAGTTCTGGAGGAAGGCCTCCCATAAGGTGGACCGATGACTTGGTGAGGGTCGCGGGTAGCGGATGGAGTCGAGACGCACAGGACCGGTTAGTGTGGTGACACTTGGGAGAGGCCTATGTCCAGCAGTGGACGTCTTTCGGCTGATATGATGATGATGATGATGTAAATATAATGATAGCGTATTATTTTTGTCAATTCATGAGGACCCGTAAGTAATAATACTTTAAACTTTATTCAAAGCGATGAAATTTTAAAATAAAAGGCTTTGGAATACACAGACAGTCAACAGCTCAAACTACCTGTACCTAACAATGACATGACTTCCAAATCACCAAATATTATTCTTGGCTTTTCAATTCTAGTCGAACGATTCTCTAGTCCCAGCTTGAGTACCACTCTATGTTCAAGTAGATTTAGTCTTGAAGTAATAGCTCTAAGACTAAGTTGCCCTTCGCAGAATTGATAGGTCTAGTGTGTTATTGTTAAATACGAGCTTTTATTTTGGCTAGATAGAAATGGTTTGTAATAAGGGGGGCACGTTTCTCTTTATTTTGGACGCTTGTATTCCAAGAAGGTTTTGCCAAAGGTGTGCCCTGTAGTACATCCACATTTCACGAATTTTAGTTTTATCTGTCACCCTGCTTTGTCTCCTTATGGTGTTAACACACCAATCGATCGATCGTCACACAAAATTTACTATTCTTATTTTATTTGATATAACAATCGGTCTTCTCATTTGAATTTATAACTTTGTTACAAATTAAAACTTTTAAATTTACTAATAACTAGCTGACGCCTGCGGCTCCACACGCATGAATGTCGAAAATTATCCCAAGGAAACAAACTCCCGGGATAAAAACAAAATATTCTATGTTCTTTCTCGGGACTCAAACAATCTCTATACCAAATTTCATCTAAATCGGTTCAGCCATTTGCGCGTGACGAAGTAACAAACACAAACACACACACTCACAAAGTTTCGCCTTTATAATATTAGTGTGAGTGTGATATAAGTGTGATAAACTTAAAGTTGTAAATATCTGTCCCCCTAACGGGACAAAGCAGAGTGACAGATCGGAATAATTCCTTGTGTATAGAGAGCCTTATGCCAATATCTGGTCACAAATGAAACATCCAAATAACATATTACCCGATCCGGGAATCGAGACAAGTACCTCATGCTTAGAAGCAGAGCTTACAACCACTAGATCAACGAAGTGTTCTTCAGTTTCACTTTCTTAGTATCGAAAAAGAAATCTTGAATCAATCATAATAATATAACGTTAGCTGCAGCTCTTATAATGTGTCTCATACAAATTGATCTGTTTGCATCCATTTTGCAAACAAACCTCAGGCTGAAATCTAAATTTAAATATTTTTACACAAAAAAAGGTGGCAGTCACCAAAAAGATTTTTTTTTGGTTGCTTATGAAATCAAGTCTTACCGAGAATTTATATCTGCAGATTTATCCATAAACAACATTTAAACCGTATCTACTCTTAGCAACTGTTACTCGCAATACCCAATTAAGTTTCAATTTAATAAGAGATTATCGCTCGTTAACTTTGAATTAGGAACTAAGGGCTAATGCCAAATTAGATACCATAGAAAAGCATAGACTAGATCCTGTTGCTAGTTATAATCGATTTACACGAAACGATAGTTTAACTAGAAAGCGCAATTAAAATGTTTAATGGGAACTTGTTGAGTTCAGTTTATTATCATGGTTTATTAAATTATTATCTAGTGTTTGCAATCTGATAGCTTTTGAGTTAATGGAAAACTTTACTTCAGTTGAATGCACTAATAATGGTTTAATTTTCGCTAGCTGCACGCGGTTAGAATGTAGAGTAATTTTATAGCTGAGGACATTTGAAAATAAACCATAATAATATATTATATTAATTACTAGTTTGTTTTCATCATCATCATCATGTCAGTTGAAACACGTCCACTGCTGGACATAGGCCTCCCCCAAGCGATTATGGCAACCCCCCTCGGGTTGCCATAATCGCCACGCTTGGCAGGCGGGTTGACGATCGCGGTGTAGCTGTTGCAATGCACAGGGAATGCTGCTGCCCATTCTTCATTTTGCGTATTTCGACGATGACGTAGTCCAAGTAAGTAAAATGACGTCGGTTTGTAATTTTTACGAAACTTTGTTTTGTAAGACAAATATTGTCTGAATATCGGCGGCGAAAGCGTGCAACATAACTCCATGTAGATTAACTCATTAAGGGTACAATTTCAATCCTGAAGGTACCTTACCACAGTATTTGCTTACTATTAAGTTTTATTTTTCATCAGTATTTACGTACTATTAAGTTTTATTTTTGATCAGTAGTTGCGTATTATTAAGTTTTTTTAATTTTAATAATATACAAAATAATACGACCGACTTCCTTTATTTTTTGGTAAAAAAAAATGTATGTCTACTTCTCTTTTTATTCTTTATGTCTACAAAAAGCCACGTCGACCATTGCTCTCTTTTGTTATTCCGTTGAGCCAGAATGTTTCAGCACTAGTTTACGTCACATGGTCTTTGTCGCCACTCCATTCAACTTGTTGGCCGCTGAATTATTAAACCCAATCAGCAGAAAACTACTAAAACGACACTGTCACTTCTAAAAAAACTGTAACTTTATTTCAGCTTTGCTTTTGGTAGATAACATCAGCTAAAATAGAAATAATACCTTGCAGGGAACAAGGTTCTTCTCATACGACGGAGGTACGAGAATTGTTCACGGTGGGTTCGCGAACCATGATTTCGAGAAAGGTACCTTTGTACGTAATGTACCCAGTAAGTACACGGGTAAATGACTGTTTCCTTATTAAAGGAGAGGTCTAATAAAAGAGAAAAATAATAAAATTATTATTTTACATTAAATTATAATTATATATTATAATATATTAAATTAATATTCATAACATTGTATCCTTGGATATATAGTTCGAACATTCGTCAGCATAAATTCTGACAAGTTCGACACTTAGAGGTGCAGGTGATATTCGACCAACTTGCGAAGAATCAGATATGGTCTTATTATTGAAATTTATTCAGACTTCATAGGAATTACCTTTTACAAAGTTAAACAGATGGAGCAAAACATGCAGCATATTTGGAAAAGTGTAGATTCAGATGAAAATGATAATTCAAAGCATATTGTACATACATTCCAATAAGCTTTTCAGCAAATCATTTCAGTATTGCAGATCGCTGTTCATTTTGTCTAGTCTAGTGGTTACAGTGTACTGATGACTTCAGGGTCTTTGGATCGAGGTGAGATTTTTTTCGAAAATAAATTTATACCGAAAGAGTACAATTATAAATTTACAATTGAAAGTAAACAATCACTTGTTAACTTTCCACAGAAAATCTAAAATTGCTCTCACTGTCTCATGGATTCATTGCCAAGAATAAGGACACGCCAGTTTGTATAAAATACTGTGACAGTAATTAATAGGTTTTATGTTTGACACGTATTTTGTGCCCATTCATTTCAAGTCTTTGCCACAAGGGCGATTCAATATCTCAAGAAAATCTTGACCTTAACATACATTACCAAATTATTTATCTATATTAAAGCATCACCCACGAAGGTTAATTAAAGCAAGTCGAAATCGTCTCGACATAACTGAAATTAATTGAACGGGAGAATTTATATAAAGCGATACTTCTTCTCCTGTGACAGGCATTAGTCTGACGGGATGGACCAATTTAGGGGTGAAAGCGATTTTTAAGATATTTATGGACACAATATTGGAGTAAATAGACTGTATTGGGAACATCAAAATCGTCTTTTTCGGGCGGATAGGTTTCATTTTTATAGAGGAATGGCTGGAAGATATTCTTTAGGAATTTATTTATTTATTAACATCTGTTCAGATTATGAAAATTGTATATACTATAAAGTAAGTCAGGAACTTATAATCGTCTTTGAAACCTTCTGTTTATAAGGCCCCATTAAAATAGATAGACAAACTTTTAGAAATCATTTAAACCACCAAAATAAGGAAAACGATAAAAAGAAACAAGAAAAACGCATTAAATAGGTACTTACGAGAAAAGCCCGGCCAAGTGCGAGTCGGACTCGCGCACAAAGGGTTCCGTAAAAGGCAAAAAATGGGAGCCGCCTTAAATATTTATTTTATTCGGTTTTTTTAGTATTTGTTGTTATAGCAGCAACAAAAATACATCATCTGTGAAAATTTTAACTGTCTAACTATCACGGTTCATGAGATACAGCCTGTTGACAGACGGACAGACGGACAGCGAAGTCTTAGTAATACGGTCCCGTTTTACCCTTTGGGTACGGAACCCTAAAAAAACAGCTAACAAAAATACACTAAAATGTTGATACCCAATGCATCAACTCATCCATGTCTTTGTTTTCTCATATGTATATTAATAAAAATAAGACTAAAAAAACAACAAAATAAGTAACAAGCTGCATTCTCCGCTTCATCTTAGTTGTTACATCGCATCTTAAGATATTGGACGCCAAAACCTTCTGTCAGCGATACGATAGAGCCAAGAATAATGTGGGGTGATGAACGAGTGGGCCAGATCGATACCCACGTTAAATTTAATGTTTGAAAAATTGCCCCAACTTGCTCCAACACCTAATTTATTGAACAATTAATGGATGAAGAAATTGGAGAAGAACTGATGAATTTTACCCGTAATTTGTCACCGGATTTAGATTCTAATTGTTTTGTATGAAAAATTGGCTTGGAAGTGAAATTGTTATTAATTGCACTTCATTTTCGTTGATTGTTCTAATAAATTGACGAATGGCTGTCAAATTAATTAATGGTTTAAAGGGCACTTTAATGCAACACATTTAGGTTAATCCAAATTGGATACTAAGTGGAGCTTTTGCGCTAAATAATTGCAACACCACTTAGCGTACAAAGTGTGTGAACGTTTATTTTAACCAACATCATTATGATATTATTTTGACTAGCTTTTCCCGCGGTACCACTTATCCTACAGGCATCGTGCATTTAAGGTTATAAATATAGATTGACCCAAATGTCGTGTTACCAGAGAGATTGTAAATAACTTCATATCAGAGGAAAAAATAAACGATTTCACCTTTTCTGTGTAAGATTTTAAATGAATTTTAACATGCTAATTCTTGAGCAATGAAAAACAACGAAATACCCTACTCTTGGAATTTCCAGAACACTGACAAAAGAAATATGCGTATAAAAGGTCATATACAATGTGGAGATATCGATACGACAATAAATGAAAACACTGGCAATACTGGTTCATGGAAATATTATGAAATTATTATAAATCCTGCACAGAAATTAAAAAATAACTTTCCGATTGCATAAAACGTCAAAAAAAACTCAAACCACCTAGTCAAGGATAGTGACTACTATTCTGACGAAATATTCCAAGCAGTCTGTTGCAGTCAGTGACATCAAATCTGTGATAAAAGACAACATATTCGTATGAACTGGTATTGTCAAAGTCAATTCATTTATTTCAACTAGACCATTAAAAGGCACTTTTGAACGTCAAATATACAATTTGAAATTAAAATAATATACTTACTCTAATTGTCAATTCGCAACAAGTAGATTCTTATGGAAAAGAACGGACAAGAACCTCCATAGTTACTCTTAGTTACTATTCACGTTACTCCATAGTTATTGCCAGTGTTTTGAATTATTGTCTCCACCCTGTATAAAATTTAATAATGGTTGATATCGGTAAACCTTTATTCATTTTATTCATCAAATTGAAAAAAGCAAGTGCCTACACAGCTTAGCTATTATTAATTCCTTCATCAAACAACCTCCTACTCTCGCCCGATGATCAAATAAGTGCCAATAACTGTCGAAGAGTCAAGTGACCAGTACACAGTTACTCCCAAATCTCCATTGTTACCTATATGACCACCCACTGCGTAACCGGAGCGTTAAGCTAGAAACAGACTTGGCTTAACTAAGAATGCAACGCTCCCATTGGTCAGATTTCATCTCGTGACGTTGGACGGCAGATTGGAATCTTGTTTTCGGGTGTTGGCAGTGTGGTGTTACCTTTCCATTTTGAATGTTCTTCTAAAGGTAAGTGTTATGTGATATTACAGTTGATCGGGGACGTCGTGAGTTATTCGGTTATAAAATGTCATTGTAAAACATTTAGGAACACGTGTTTTATTGTTATGGTCGCTGTTTTTATAGTGGTTTAGCTTGGAATGGTATCGACTTTTAAGTGGTAGACAAGAATAGGAATCTTCATTAGAAAGTAACCTATACGGCACTATGCAATACAGCGTAAGTCCGTAAGGTGGTCAACAGTGACAAGCTACTTAGGCGAGTAATTTTTTGGTTTGTATACCTGGAGTAACACTTCCAACCGCCAGGGCACATTCAAGTCAAAAAAAAAAAAATGAAAGTAGTTCAAGGTACAAAATACTCACACATGTGCCGCTTGTATAATACTCTCTTAAAACTAAATTTCAGGTAAGCGGCAGGCCTATAATATCTGACAGTGTTGCAGAATTTGTTCAAAAGAGTCACCGCGGCCCTGGAACGCAAAGGGAAGAAGGAACACGGATGGGTTTTAGTCAGTAAGAGTCTAACACGCCCTTCCGCTCCACCCAGAGCGGAAGAAGTCATTTGATGATTTCCCATCCTTAAAAAATATATAAATATATCTGAAGTTTCTCAGGCGCAGCCGTTAGTCTCCTGTACCTTTTTTTACAGAAATAGGCATACCTCGAATTACATAGAACTTAAAAATATGAGTGATTTATAAGTACACCTCTACCTCACCCTTCTCAGGCGTGAAATTTTACAATGAAACTTTGATTTTTTGAAGTGATAACTTCTTATGGGAGGGTAAACCGCTTCGTAACGTAACGCGTTACAGCGCCAGTCTGTCTGGCTTCCCTTTGTCTCACGCATACGGCAGCGGTATTCAGGCTCTTCCTCTCTCACTCTAATCCACAGCGCTAGTCGTATTTCGGACAGACATTTCCCATATTAAATAGTTCAACTTAGATTAGTTTAAGTCGACGCACACGTTTTTTTTAACCAATAATATGAAGACTTAGGTAAATAAGCTTTATGAAATAATGACGGCATTGTACTTTTATAACAATTCAGCTCATAATTATTCATGATAAACTATTACTTTACATATCTGAATCTTATGGTTATAACAGCACAATAAAAGGAACAGAATGAAAATATAGCTTACAAAAGGAAACTAAAAGAGAAATGACATTACTGTTCGAGCACAAATAACAGTGTGTGTGAAATAAGAGATCTAGCTTGTGTGCCTCCAAGGAGACTCTATTTTGGTTCCTGATGGTATCATGACAGATGGGGTAGGGACTTGGTGATAAGAGAAAGCATTTTCAAGTGGAAGAGAGTTTTTAATAGCACGCACAAAATACTAAAAATGTATGTTGAAACAATTATGAAAAAAGTGGGAGATTCAATTATAGAATGTTTTCGATTCTCTTGACTATTGATGAGGACTAAAATTAAGGATAGAAGAATATGAACTCGATATGGTTGGTTATGGAAATGTTGATTGAGATGGCTGTGAATAAAGGCGTATTGAAGAAGAAGACATGCTGCGCATAACACCCTAATAAACAGAGATAAATAAAGAATAGAAACTTTGGAGTGTTATTGAATTCAGTTTAAGAACTGATTTTTTGGAGCTTTCTTAATCAATAAATAAAGAGGGAATAAAATCACTTAGCGGAATTAATCTAGCCACAAAATAAAATCAAAAGCTATTGAAGAAATTCATCTTTTTAAGTTATGCTCGCCTTTGTACATGAACTATTAAAATCACTATGAATTAATATTAGTTATGGTGTACAATAAAGAATTAAAGAAGAAATAGTAGGCCACATGAATCCAACAGTTTAGTTTGGAGTCGGATAAAAAATAAACAACACCCAATTTACAAAAGAACATGCCCTAATATTTCCACCAGGTTTATTGTTCACTAGCCTTCTAACACAAACTAGATGAGACGTTTCACTCCGCTACCTCTCACCACAATGCCCTCACCTTTCCACACAGAACAAAATTGAACGCATAACTTCTCTTTAGCCGGGGCGCAGGTGGGCGAATGTCCGTGCCTCTCGAAATTCGGAGGGCACATATATTTACCTCTGCTGTCCTCAAATGCGATGCTGAAATACTGTCCCTGCTTATTGGAAACTAGCTCTTGTCATGTTACACAGGAATTTTAGGATCCTAAAGAAAATTTCTGAGAGACGGGAACTGAAATAGAATTTGTATGTGAAATATGAATAAGAGGTAGTAATAAAATATGTATGTCGCAAAAGCAAGGGAGGTTGTTTAGACTCTGAAACTCTGACTCCCACACTTACTCACACCCATTACTCAAACACACATTCACCTCCACACCATCTCCTAAACACATAACACAAACATTGTAGCGCGTTTTTTTTGCCTTTCATTAAAATATTGTGTTTCTATTTCATTTCTTCATTTATATTTGTACAAGTTTACATAATCATCTTGAACAGGCTCAATGACTTTACAACAATTGTATAACCTGGGTAAGGGCGGAGCTTCCTAACATAAGCAAACTATTTGCTTAAAAGGGTGTTCTCCATTGTAACTAGTATAAGTTATTTAAGTTGATGCAATAAACATTTTTACTGCTAGAAGAGATGCAGATAGAGAAATAAGACTAAAAGCATTTTAGATAATGAAATCTATTAAAGTTATCGAGACAAATGGAACATCAAGACGTGGATTGCCAGGACGAACAATAGAACCTTTTAATAAAATCCTTTTTCTCAGATCTCAAAACCAACAATTCTAACAATCTTCAATCTTACCATCCAATTTCTCCAATACTGGCACTAAAAACTTAATCAGAGCAAACATCTTGGAAGCAAACATTCATCTATTTTCTGGCAAAAATCCTGTCTCCACTTCACCCTTTATGGCATCGCGAACGAAAAATTTCTCGTCGCCAAACATCTTTGGGGCAGACAAAAACTGCATTCAATAACAGAATGTCTGACGTCCCGACATGAGATTTGAAACCGTATCTTATTTAGAAATCAGAAAGCGTGGAGGGTGCCATTCAAAAAACGTACGGAGTACGCAAACATGATTCTACTGTTGGTTCTCGAAAGAGATTTTTGGAAGGAATGTTATCAAGATGTTTATTTAGAAGAGGAAAACGTTATTTAAACAAATAGGTATGAAGGGTTCATAGCAGTCAATATTGAGGCAGTGTAACTAGTGCAATATCAGCAAAAAAAGAATTTTGAGGCAACATTCCAAAACGAAGTTTATTTGGGCTCGGTTTTTGTTTTGATAATAACTGCTACTTCATCGGTAATTCAACCTTTATGGAATCAAATACATATGAAATATACAATAGGCAACTGATGACCATTGACATTTAAAGTAGCAATTGGTCACTTGAAATGATCAAAATATTGTCAAGCAAGTCAAGGTTTTAAGGTTTTTTGTACCAGATTTTGTAATGCATAATATATTATTATGGCATTTCGAGTTTAAAATGATAAGAAGAGCTCGAAGCTAAATAACAACAGCCATATAGATCGAACTACAAAGTTAAGCTACGCCGATGTTGATACGTGGATGGGTGAGCATCAAGCATAGCAAGTTAATTCCGTGTTTCGGAAAGCACTTAAAGCTGTTGGTCTTTATGAGAATGCAAAAGCCAGAAACTCTGCCACCAATCAGTACCTCAGATAGGTAGACGCTTCATGTAAAATACTATAGTCAGTTGTATCTGGTTTGACTGGAAGTCGACCTCAATATAGTTAGGAAAATAATAGGCCGGTTGATGGATCTAGATTTCAGAGGAGATATAGATATTAGTGGAATAGACGACCCTATACTAGAGAAGCTCGTGGCTAAAATAATAACAGCCGTACGGGTCGATCAAGGTTAAGCAACGCTTGCCAAGGTTGGTCTGTGGATGGGTGACCATCTTAACATACCGAGTTTCCTCCGTGCCTTGAAAAGCACGTTAAGCCGTTGGTCCCGGCAGTCATTTGTAGATCTTTGGCAGTCGTTACGGATTGTGAGAAGCCAGAAAATCTGACTCCAGTCTTGCCAAGAACTACCGTGTTCCCCAGTTAATGGGTTGTGGAGGTCTGGTAGGCAGCCGCTACACGTAAAACACTGGTCTCAGCTGAATCCGGTTTGACTGGAAGCCGATCCCAATATAGTTGGGAAAAGGCTAGGCAGGTGATGCGACGTCCCTATACGTGTACGTAACCAAAATATTTCAAAAACTGAATGACAGAAAAAGTTTCGAAACATGAATAAAGTTCCCGAAACCCATGGTACAGTCTGAGTCAATCTTCCCAAAGCCAGTTGAGCCACGGGTGAGTAAACACATCTCGGGGTACCACAAGTACCCACGGTTGTCTAACTCTCCTTACGACTAGTCTGCGAACATAAATCGTTTTGGTACTGATTCTACATGAAAGAAAAAGTAGGATCCGCTTTGCCTTGGAATGGGAGCTTAATCTTTGTGGGATCCCAAGGCGATATGGGATGTTGGAGGATAATTGGCTCTTAGTGCAGCACGATATGCAATTCTCTTGGAAATTATAACTTGTTATGAATGTTATGATATTTGCTTGTAGGGAGGTGCGTCTTGGTGAATCTGTTTTGTACATAAATGTGTTAGTACCTGGATGTTTTTTTTTGGTAAACGTTTCTAAAAATGAAACTAGCTAGATCGATTTATCGCCCCCGAAACCCCCCTTCTCGGAATCTACTGTACCGAATCAGTTGAAATTTGTTGCATATATTATAAGCTTCTATGATCCAAAAGCGGACGCGTAACGAATTAAAAAAAAGTTTTTGAGGGGAAAGTTAGAAATTAAAAAAAGGTATTAATCTTAAAATTACCAAATAAAAGGAGTCATCGTAAGGGGTCCCAAAAATATTTTTGGAATATAAAAAAATCATTTAGCAGTAATTAAAGAAAACAGAAGAAAATTGCCCCTTATCTCCAAAACTACTGAGTGTAAAATTTTGAATAAAAATACATATAATAGGTACCTATCTACCTGTGGATTACAGGAAAACCAATAGGAAGTCCCTTAGCACGCGAGTACGACTCGCACCTGGCCTGTTTTTTACAGAAAATTTAAAATCATTTTGTATTTAAAGAAAACAAGTTGAAAAATAGAAACTTTCTAAATTTACACATTTCTACCTAACCCTGAAAAGAATACAAGCGTGATATTATGTAGTTTTAAAAATCAGTCAACTGTTATGTTAACCAGTGAATAATAAATCGATGTAGGTTATATATTAATCCAACAGGATTCAAACTTCAATTGAAAATGCCAGCTCACACAAAAATACCACTTTATGAAACCGTTTACGTATGTAAAACGATATTTATGAATCGTAAAAAAATCTTTCAGTGCATAAAAAGTGTAATTGAACATTTCGCGTGTTGTTTTATAGAATCGGTATGTAGTACTTTAACTTTTTATTTCCATATTTTATTCCCATAAACATTATATAAAAATGCATTTTATAATTTTACCGGCTTAAACACGTGTAAAAGTAAAATAATTAAAAAATAAACGACCGTAATTTACCATGCACTAGTGGCCGCCCTGACTTCGCCCGAATACCACCTTGGACACCTCACCACCTCGCCCTGTCACGTACGAACACAACACAAAAGAAAAAGTTCAAGTCGTTCTCAAGTCATGGCGTGACCAAAGGAAACATGTTTTTTTTTATTTTTTATTAATGTCACTGGAAAATAGCAAACGCCGTAAGATTTTAAAATATCGCGTGAAATTGTAAACTATTTGTTCTAAATAAGACACGGATATATTGGAAACTTTTGAATTTAGATATCGAGAAATTATAATCTAATTAAGATTTATTACAATCTTACGGAGCCTGCAATTTTCCGGTGACATATACAACGTGTAACAGAATAAACGCAATACCTCGTAAGGGGTCATTGTACTCATCATTATGAACAACTTTTACTATGGGGCAACTCGTAAAAAATCAGCTGTTCAGTACATTTTGTCGAGTTATGCGCACAGAAATGTATGGGGCAGTGTATTTTTTTTTCGCGATTTCTATGTTGGTTACCCCTGAATGACCCCTCAAGAGGTATTGCGTTTATTCTGTTACACGTTGTATTGATAAACCACATTCCTTTATGAAACTAAGAAATTAAAAAAAAAAAAAACAAGAAAATTGCCCATAGGCGTACTTAAGAAAGCTGCAAGCTATCTTAAGTACGCCTATGGGCAATTTTATCGTTTTAAATTTTATTCAGTAAATTTAAGTCTTGTGGAAACTTCTTACTTTACAAACGTATTTATCTTATCTCGGAGAACAATGTGTTGAATCGAATACTTCCATGAAAATCCCAATAACTCCTACAAAGTTTGCCAAACTGTACGCCAGTGTGCTCTTGAGAACTTGCTTTAGTACTCTTCTATTCCTTTGGGAGCTTTAAAGACTAGAATTCTAGATTCATATATCCATTTTAATCGGTGAACGAAAATTTCAACATAATTGGCTGTTCACAAAACTAGTAACTTTTTTTTTATTATTTCATTACGTTTTTCAAACTGCATTTTCTCCTTATTAAGAAATAACAGCGTCTAAGAAAACACATTTAAAACATAATCTAGTTCGACTTTATTACAACAGCATAACTGCACATTAAAACCTTATTAAATACCAAATATAAGTGCCGGTTACCACGAACCCACATAACTCGAACAGAGTTAAGCTTTACAATCAAAAGCCAGCAGTGAGCAATTTTGCAACTGCTATGATACTTAAATTCACAGCTTGTGCTATGTTAGAGGTATTATCAGAACATTCTGGAAAGTTCACCTCTGCCGTGTTGGATGCCTCTGTTTAGTGGATTTAAGGCGTTTCCACACGACTTCATAAGATTGTGATATTAACATATTTTTTCGAACTAAGAGGAATTTTCTTTTTTCAGATAATAACGGCTCGTGGCTAAATAATAACAGCCGCACGGGTCAATACTCAAGGATAAGCAACGCTTGCCGAGGTTGGTCTGTGGACCATCTTAACATACCGAGACTCCTCCGTGGCTCGGAAAGCACGTTAAGCCGTTGGTCCCGGCTGTCATTTGTAGATCTTTGGCAGGCGTTACGGATAGTCAGAAGCCAGATAATCTGACACTAGTCTTGCCAAGGAGTACCGTGTTACCCAGTTAATGGGTTGTGGAGGTCTGGTAGGCAGCCGCTCCACGTAAAATAATAGTATTCAGCTGAATCCGGTTTGACTGGAAGCCGACCCCAATATAGTTGGGAAAAGGCTAGGCAGATGATGAGATAATAACGGCCACAAAATACAGAAGTTTGGAAGGAAAAAGGTTAGGCCTTTGTCTACCAGTCGGACACAAGTTGGGCTAGTCAAAAAAACAATGGCTTATTCACGGATGCATTAGATCATTGAAGTTGCCACTGAGGATGTGAATCGAACACAAACTAAACACATAATACATCAGATTTGATGGTATCCTATTTTTTACTGTCCTAAACAACTTTTAACCCCCATCATAACCATAGAACCTTATCAATGGCACCCGTATTTTTGCACCAAACGTTCAACATTCGCGCTAACTGAACTTTATGTTGATTCCGTCTCGTGTAACGACGCCTTTACCGTTAGTGCTTGTACCCCGTTTATCTAAGCGATATATTCAGACTAACTGTTCAGTTAAGCGCGCCGGTTTAAGTTAGTATACGTTTATAATTGAGGGAAGTCATAGTTTAGTTTCTCACATTGCGTTATGTCATAATATTGTACTGTGATACGTGTACTTATGTTTTGTCTGTAGTGGTTCTGATAAAGGTTTTTGGTGAAAATATTGATTAGTTACTGGGTGGTATTATCCTTCTAATATTATAAACGCGAAAGTTTGTAAGTATGGATGGATGGATGTTTGTTACTCTTTCACGTCAGAACGGCTGAGCGGATCTTGATGAAATTTGGCACTGAGGTAGATTCTAGTCTGGAATAACATATAGTACTTTTTATACCGATATTCCTACGGGATCGAGACTTAAGCGGGTGAAACCGCAGGGCTGCCACTAGTCATATATATTATTATAACATTTGAGCGTCCATTAGGACCACTAACAGAGTACTTTGATGCTCGTTTCGCATTATTCCATCGAAGTGGATTGAAACTAAATAAAACGGCTTTTTGACTTTTTAGTTTTGACCTTAAGTGAAATGAGGAAGGTTGTCCAAACTATGTTAGCTATTTTTGTCATCGCATAATTTTATCTATGGTCTCCGGGTATCACGAAATTATGTCCAAAAAAAAAGATAACATAGGAAGATGTTTAGGTACCTAAGTAGTTTTTAATGACACTCGTACGACGGATCCGCGTTTTACACTCTCGACTTTTTACACACAACTAAAAAATGCGATGACAAAATCAAGTAGGGGAGAGCGGGGCTAAACGTGCCGTGGGGAGGTTGTTCCGACTGAAATAGGCTTAAAATCCTACTAATATTATAAACGCGAAAGTTTGTAAGGATTGACGGATAGATGGATGGATGTTTGTTACTCTTTCACGTAAAAACTCCTGAAAGGATTTTGGTGGTAGATTATAGTCTGGAATAACACATAGGATACTTTTTATACCGGGAATATGTTCTCTTGGGATAATTTTCGACAACGACGCGGGCGGAGCCGCGGGCGGCAACTAGTATCAAATAAATTCGTCATAAAACAGAACGCTGCAGCGCACCGGTGGCAACTATCTTAGTTTGGCCAGTAACGTCCAGTACATTATTAAATTACATCGGAACAACTTCCCTGCGGCACGTGTAGCCCCGCTCTCCCTACCTACTTACCGATTATAATATTATCATATCAAGTACCAAGTTGTCACTAAACGCCCACTCGCGCCACTTTTCATCCAAAATAAATCCTATTAGGCACCAAGAAGTCGGTATTGACGACGCCAACCGTCAAATTTATCATCAATTATTAGAAATCCGATTATGTACTGCCTACATTAGCGATGAGAAATGAAAGCTGATTGGGATCCAGATCAGATATAGTTTTAGAGTGTATTAAAATATTATTATTTAGAGGAGCTAGCTCGTGGCTAAATAATAACAGCCGCATGAGTTGATCTTCAAGGTTAAGCAACGGGCAACCTTGGCAAGCTGATCATCAAGCAAGATGGTCATCTTAACATACCGAAATTCCTTTGTGCCTTGGAAAGAACGATAAGCTGTTGGTCCCGGCTGTCTAGGTTGTGGAGGTCTAATAGGCAGCTCCATGCATCTGCATCGGTACGGTACTCAGCTGCATCCGTACGGAACTCAGCTGCATCCGTACGGTACTCAGCTGCATACGTACGGTACTCAGCTGCATCCATACGGTACTCAGCTGCATCCATACGGTACTCAGCTGCATCCGTACGGTACTCAGCTGCATCCGTACGGTACTCAGCTGCAGCCGTGTAGACTGGGAGCCGACCCCAATAAAGTTCGGAAAAGGCTTGGCAGATGACAGGATTCAGAGCAGATTTAGTTTTAGAGTGTTATTATAATATTATGAGATTGTTTCAACATCATTATGTTGATTGATTATGAGGAAGCAAAGGTGGTGACAGCTCATTAATCTTTAGTAATATTTGGGGATTAAATAATGTATAATAAGTAGCCTTCTCTTAGGTGAAGTTTAGGATTGAATATGTACCTTCTCAATGCCTTAAAAGAAAGAGATCAATTGTATGACAAACGCGAACGCCTCGTTGCGTCGACTTTCCGATTTAACCGAACAAATTATCGCGACGATCGCGTGTTCGCGCCATGATCGCTTACTATTAAGACGATGAACCGACACCGACATAGCCCGAAGGATCGCCAAACTGAAGTGGCAGTGCAGACCAACAGATGGTGGATGGAGCCGAAAAGTTCTGGAGTGACGACCGCGTACCGGAAGACGCAGCGTTGGAAGGCGTCCCACAAGGTTGACTGATGACCTGGTGAGGCTCGCGGGTAGCGAATGGACGCGGGAAGGCCCATGTCCAGTAGTGGACGTCTTTCGGCTGATATGATGATAGTTCGATATAAACAAGGCTGATTTACGGATCATAGAAAATTCACAAAAACATAAAATATCGAGAATAATTAGGACTTCCTATGACAACTTGCCTAGCGTCGGCTCAGTCACACCAAATACAGCCGTAAAATAAGACTTGCTGCGGCCATACAAATAAATTATATTAATTGCTAAATTCGACGAACATCTTTTAAAATATAAAAATAAGAATAGATTTTATTTCAATAAATTGTCCAAAATTGATCTCCTACACAAATATGTAGCTTAATCAGCCGTTTAATTGGTTGCCTAGCCTTTTCATTTAACTGCGCCGATTTTTCAGCGACCTAAGTGACATATTTGGTTCAATATCGTTTAATGACTTGTCCATGTCACTTATGACTGGCCTGACTGAAAGGCCAAGCTTTTAATGAAACGGCTGATTAATCTAGTCCATCTTGATTATATGGATTAACAGCTCACCTCATGATCACTTCACCCAAGCCTTCACTTCGAAATTTTTACAGAATCAACCGGCTGGTGCATAGGAATATTTTGAACCAGTATAAAGCCTGTCACCGAAATTAGAAATAAACTTTCCATTTACACAAAACGTCAAATAAACTCAAACTTCGCACTAAACGTTTCTAAACGTTTTTTATAATGCGCACAGCAAAGGAGTGGAACTCTCTGCCTGCGTCTGTGTTTCCGAACGCATACAACCCTAATCTCTTCAAAATTAGAGCGAACAGGCTTCTTCTGGGTAAGCTCGCTCCATCGTCGACTTTGTCTCTGTCATCTATGACCTAGACTAGAGTCACGAGCAAACCCATATTAAATAAATAAAAATAAAAAAACTAGACAAGGATAGTGATTGACGAAATATTCCAAGCAGTTTGTTACAGTTAATGACATCAAATCTGTGATTAAAGACAACATATTCGTATGAACTAGTATTGCCAGTGTATTGATTTATTGTCCTATCGTCGTCTCCACCTTGTATATCTGGATACTCAGTATTTATGTTAGAAATCACTTAAGACTAGTATACCCCTCCGTACCCCATTAAGGAAAGTACTAGAGGACTAGGATGGCATGACATAGCAAGACTGTTTTAGGGCCCATCACTCGAGCTCGTAAAATGAAATGTAGGATAACGCACGACAATGTAGGGCCGGTAACAGTTTTAGATGAAATATCTAAGACATTGTTCATGTGATATGCTACATTGTTAGTTTGGGGTGTGTTTTAATATGTATTCAAGTATCTCGCTAGGGTAAATGAAATGTTTCATTAGGTTGGAGGAATACTTATTTATTTATTTAAACTTTATGTACAATAGTGGTACATGGGCGGACTTAATACATCAAGGCAGTCTGTCAGTCAATCTTTGGGTTATGTTGATGCCTTATTTCTTTGTTCACATATCATGTCACGGGAACATTGCAAACGCCGTAAGATTATAAAATATCGCGTGAAATTGTAAACTATTTTTTTTGTTAAAGAGACACGGATATATTGGAAACTATTGAATTTGTATGGGATTTATTGTTTCCAAAACAATGTTTGTCATAAATCGAAAAATTATAATCTAATAAAGATTCATTACAATCTGACGGAGTCTGCAACATAGCACAAACATTATCGTTTAAGGACTTTATTTCCTCATAAGAATTAACAATAATTCACTTACTGAGAAACAAGATTTACCATTTATGTTTAAATAACAAGCGTACAGAAAAAATATTTTAAGCATCATACAATGAGTACACGTTTTTTACGGTCACAGAATTTTGATATGTACCAAATTTCAACTAATAATTGAACCGACACAATTAAATTTTTTTTGAAAAAGTTGGCTGTGAAAGACAAACAGACACCCCAGTGATCCTATTAGGGTCCCGTTCTTTCACTCGCTTGCACGAAACCCCAAAAATAACCTACTACTACCAAAAGCTATGCCTTCACCTAAATACGAGAACGTCATTAAGATTTTCTAGCAAGTACTTGTATCAAGTTTATCTTTAAAAATAAAGCACATATTTTCTGTGACTAACCAAATCTTTTAATACTTTCTATGCATATACATAACCAGTAAAATACCACACTATTCGCTTCTGTGAACTGTATCTCTTATCACCAGTACCATTACAATAGTCGAATAAAACCTCTTTGACCACGTGGGAGTACTCCCAGCATAAGTGTCAAAGATTGTTTATCTGAATGCATCATAATGGTACAATAATGTCGCTGTGGGACAAATGTCACAAATTCTACTAGTTACAATACATATCTGGTAGCTGCGCCAGAAGTGTCGTCATGAATAAATGTATGAATTTGTGTATTGTGATGTCTTTTATATTGTAATCTATACACACTTCGTAAATGCATAATCTTAACTTCCTTTCCTGATCCTATTTAATTGTTTCCTACAGATTTTTTTTTTTTTTTGTAATAAATAAATACAATAAATGATTATAAATGAATGTGAAATTGTGAGGATAGATGATAGAGATAGATGTTTCTTACTCTGTAAAAAACTGCATAACGAATTTGATCTTTTGGCACACTTACAACGTGTAACAGAATAAACGCAATACCCGAAAAGGGGTAATTGTACTCATCATTATGAACATATTTTTACTATGGAAACAATCCCGAAATCGCGAAAAAAAATTTTGCTGCTCACTACATTTTGTTGAGTTATGTGCACATTAAATGTGTTAGTATTGGTCCCATATTAAAAGTTGTTCATTATTACGAGTACAATGACCCCTTCTTAGGTATTGCGTTTATTCTGTTACTCGTTGTATAGTTAATGACATGGATAGAAACTGACTACTTTTTTTTCCAATCTGAAACCGGTGCAAATTAAGCCAACCAGTCATAAAAATATTAGCAGATTGAGATACAATGCTAGATATCTCTCATTTTATTTAAAGTTTTGTGATAACCATTTGCATGAAATATACAAAAGCTGCACTTAATAACACAAGGTACTTAAAAATCACGAATTCTCTTTGAAAAATAAAACCTCTGAAAACCTGAACCTCTGAATTCTAATTCATATTGTCAAACACAATAGGTTCATCATTAGTAAATCCTGTGACCACTCAACTCGACTCAATCGGCTCAACATTTTACAATTTTTTTTTCATCACAAAAAATAAAATTTATTTACAACAAAACCCAGTAACCATCAGACAATACATTCGTACGTACACGAAAATAATTGGCCATCTGTCATACAAACAGATAAAATATTGTAAAACAAAAAGTACAATAAAACTATGAGTAAGAATAGTTTTTCTTATTTAGGTCGTGTTTTGTGGGCGTCTGTACCGCGGTGTAAGAGATTACGTTTACCACCTGCGGTTGGTTACTGAGTACAGTTAACTGCAGAAGTGGTTATGTTTTAAGCAAATATGTAGTTTTATTGGAATAAATAGATTATAGAAAAGGTTGTTTAGAAAATTATATTATATAGCGATATATGTAGCTTCAATAGAAATTATAATATATAGCGTAACTTTTAGGGCTTAATACAATTAAAATTATAAATAACTCAATTGTGAGAAAAGGAGACTTTCAAAGAAAAGTTGTTTGTTTAAACTTAAATTACCTTTTTTTATTTCTATTCCTAAAATAAATTACCATCTTAAAAACAAAACACAAAAGGAACATTTGACTAAACAAACAAAATAAAACAAAAAACAGATAAGGCAAGTTACGACAAAATCCAGGAAGTTGTTCGTATGAAAGTTATTGTACAAAACTGTTGCTACTCATTATGGCCCGTGTTTATATGTTTCCCGTCTTGATCCAAATATAGTTTGTTTATCATGCCATGTTATGTAACATACGGTATGTTTGAGATGTAAACTTTCTACCGGAGTAAAATAAAAATAGAGTTTTTGTCCATGTTTGGAGAGAAATACGTGAATTAGAGGTTTGAAGATGTGTTCTCAAAGGGTAAAAAATATTTTTTAAAGAATTGTTATGGAAAACTAAAAAATCTCGAGCTATATTTCAGAAATATTCGTGAAGTAATTTTTTTGCATAGTAATATTTATTTATTTTAAGTTCGTTCAGATTGGCTGGAGCAGGCGAAACACCAGGAATTGTGAAAGGCGGCGATACGGTTTACCCAGCAATGGGATAACGTACATTGAGGAAAAAGAAGTTCGTTGGTTGTTTCCGTGGTCTAAAGAATATTACGAAAAATATGTATTACAATTTTGGTGCATATAATAAAATATATTCGTAAGCTGGCTCCATCGTCAACTTTGTCTCTGTCATCTATGACCTAGACTAGATTCAAGAGCAAACTCATCTCAAATAAAAAAAAAAATTCTATCATGCTACTATCGCACTTTAAAAATATCCGTACCATCGTGAATCCGTACGCAATGAAAATAATACAGAGTTAACACATTAATATCAGACTTAAAAGCAAGCTGAGTAGAGTCTTATTAAGTTACTCAATTCATACCAACTATAAACAAAAAAGTCAACCGGCGAACCAGTCCAAAAGTCGCCTGCTATCAAATTATTTCCAAGTCGACCTGTTCGTTCGTATCCATTAATCAATGTTTAAGGTAATATTAATTTCGTGGCGCTACACAAAATATTCTCATAACAGTATTTCTAGTTACAGAATGATAAACTGTGGAACTTCTATTCTGTATTATTTTTTAAGTTTTATAAATGTTGTTTCTGGTACTATTATACGGAACCTTTGTTTGATGCTAAACTATTGTGTTTTTGTGAGAATTTACGATAGGAAAATAATTTAATGGGAAAATACAAAATGAAATAGTCAGGTATGAGCGAATCATCATCGGGGCTCATACCGTAATTGAAAATCGACAACCTGCAGAAAAAATAATGTTCATTAAATCATTAAACAATTAAACCTACGCTAATCTTGCAATGAAAAAAAAAAGGCCAGGGCAGGCCAGGTAAATGGGCAAAAGACCTAGCAAGATGATGTTTAAGAAAATACAAATAAAATATACCCAATAAAATGCGTCAAAACAGAACTTTTTTATGAGTTTTGCTACAGTTGAATCAAAATAGCCAGACACAATTTTCTAAATCTAAACAGTAAAAGTCTAAAATATTAATCTTTATAATTCAAATCCCTTTTTTACAACAAAATAATCCGTAATACCCAAAACATTGACCATTTACATTCTAACCTCCGAACGTTGCAGCCAACGCGAGATTATGACAAATGGCCATACCATCGATAACCACTGCGTGGGCCACGAATGGCCACAATGGCCTGACCTCAAGCCATAGTGTGCGGGTTATATCGACTATCAAGATTATATTTTACGGGATTTTTTGTTCAATAAAAATGGAAATGCATTTCTTTTTGTTGTGTACAGTAGTCGTTCACAAGGTCGAAGTTTTTTGTTGCGTAATATTGTTTTTGTTGTAGGAATAGTGGAAATATAATGCGTATACAGACATGGTAAGAAATACATAATGATAGTAACATTTTTGACAAAGGACAGATTTAGAAACTTTAATTATAAGCGTTTTGAAATTGTACCAACCAGATAGAATATTTTTTAATCTATGAAAAACGCCTTTTTAAATTAAACTTCTAGAGTTCTCGACTTATCCTCTAATAATATTCAGAAAGTAGTTGAATATTCAAACAACTTTTGTTATCTAGTCAATAAAATAAAAACATTTTTCTGCAGCTTGCTAGGTACTTACTTTGCTAACAAAAATATTTAATAACGTTTGCAAGTTTCCCTCAGCAAAAATCTTTTATTATGAAAATATTTTATCCTCCCATTGTTTAAGGATGTAGCGAGACAATGCGCTTGGAGTATTGTTTCAAAAAATACTCGTGTTTAAAATTGCTTTCGTGTATGCAAACAAAATGTAAAAGAAAAAAAACATATATATTCGTTCAAAATCACGTACCTAACAAAAACCGAACCAAAATTCATCTATTGGAAACGTACATCTTCCGGAACCGTATGCATTTATCTGTGGAAAAAAATATACGTTATTTTTGCAAAAAAAATCTTGATTACGTCACAGCGTGCAACAAACCGCCCATAACCCGCGACCCAAAAATCAGCGATTTGTTTTTTTTCGCCAAAGCCCCAACAATTGGCGTTCGAAAAGTTCAACGCCGGAAAAAAGAAAAACAGTGTAATGGGCAATCGGGAAGTTTCAAATACACTCATCCCAAAGCACCGCTGAGATAAACGATTCAAAAGGTAGTAAAAAAGGGGGGGAATCTCTCCGAAGTTTACCGTAACGGCCGACAGGTGTCCTCGAACACTCCTGCGAAAGTTTCCGGAATTAGAAAAGTGAGGGTTAGATTTTTTTCCGGAAATTATGCTACCTCTTCTAAGATTCCCGGTGAAATATAAGTGTTTTCTTAAATCACTTACTTGAAAAGTTTCTTAACTGGAATTAAAAAGTTGAAAGGTTTTGCTGCGAGTGCCTATTTAGGACTGGGCGCTGAGGGCCGAGTTTTTAAAAAGAGCTGACTTAAGTAAGTTTTGTAAAGATTATTTTGGATAAAGTCTTGCTTATATAAATCTTTTATGGAATTCAAAAAAATGAAAGGAAAGGTTTTCTAACAGCTAAATCTGAATCCCTTTTAGATATCGGTGACGCTTTTATTAAAAGAGAATATCACAAACGTGCTTACTCAAACATCACAACAAAAGGATCTGCACCCTCTACTGGAGTACTTATTTGACCATTAGATGAAACAAAATGCATCGATTGCAATATCTTTCTCAGGGAAGTAACCGACACTTGAGCCTAGTTAAATGGTGAACATAGCTTGGGTTGTACGATTACCAATTCGTCATAGTTCAGATGATTACGAATAGCCACCGGTTATTCTAACGAAAGACTTGTTACTTCGGACAGTAAAGAGGGAGAAATAATCGGTAAGTATCAGTTACTTCAGTCAATTCAGTTGCCTCATTCGTGTAATGGTAGGATTTGGTAGTAGCTAAACCTTCAAGAGAATTATTGTCCGATTTTGATTATAGAAACTTATCAATATATTTTATAATTCTCCGTAAATAAATAACTAAACTACAAGGTTAGATTACCAAATTGTTTAAAGTAAACTTAAATTAATCATTTGACGTCTTAAAAGGCTGGAAATCATTTTGAAAGAGACGCAGCAGCGCGGCTGAACGGGACTTAATTAGGTAACGCAAGTAATAGGATAAAGCCATGCTAATCTTATATATGTGAAAGTTACTTATTCACTTCTTAACGGCCGAGTGGATTTCGATGAAACTTGACGCACAGATAGATCATATCCTGAAAAAGAAGGACGGATACATTTCATCCGGGAGTTTCTTTGTATTAAATTTCAACTTTCGAGCAGGAAAAGTCGCAGGCAGAAGCTAGTCTGATATAAAATATTATTATAGCAATTATTGATTGGCAGATTTATGTTCATCAACAGACTGATACCACCGCTATACATTACACTAACATCGACCAACTTGCTGAACATACACAAGTTGCTACTGTTATTAATAGTGTTTGAATCAGCAAGTTTTCATAAAAACCGTGTCAAACGCTTTACTGGAAACGAAAAATATATAAAAACTACAAAAAAGTCTTGATTATATGTGCTCCCGCGCTAAATTGAATTTCTGATTGGTAGAAATCAAAACAAAGCTGGGAACGGTTCAGTGGCCGGTAACAAAAATAGGCCGGATTTGGCGTAGCGTTTACACAAACAGCTACCACGGAGAGAAAAAATATAAAAACAGAAATGCCAGGAACGAATCTATCTCGCACCGAGGGAACGGTATGAGTTATATTGTTTGTACAGAAGATAGTGAAGTTTTCTATTTTATTGTTTGAAATGATAAAGAAGAAACAAAGCAAATTTATTGAAACAAAACATAGAAATGAGACCATAACAGAAATAGTACGGAATATAGAGTGATATATAAGGGCTAAAAACAAGAACATTTAACTGAATCGTAATTAGTTATTTGCGGAGTAGATTAGTAAAGCTAGTACAACCAATATTCAACTCTAAGACATCACAAATAGTAATAAATTTCATACCTATTTGAACAGTAGCAATAAAATCTAGAATCCCTCCGAGACTCACAAATGAGTCCCTAAAATCGGGCATATTGTACGCATTGCGATTCAACCGTCACTGGTCGAGAATGAATGCAAAAGAAAGACTGGACATGTTTGTTTTTCCAAGTTTCCAGATATAGCCGTTAGATCGTTGAACGTTACTAATTTTAGAAGACTGTAGCACTGAAACTGAAGATTGACTGTTTTACATTTAAGTGAGAGATTTTGCGAAAAAACAACTTTAAAGTGTTGATTTCAGAACCTTTATCTGCTACCGTTTCTTTCATTTCTTCTACAGTTTTATTATTAACTGCTCCTTTATTTCTTTTTGCATTTGTAAAAAAACATATAGGTTCAAGCTTTTATTTTATGTGGCCCAAACACAAGAAAAAATAACAACAACTGTTTTCATTAACTACAATTGTAAAACTTTATTTGTACAAATTTGCTTTCAAAATACGAGCAAACAATCCTTAAAAATAAATATTATTTCAGAATTTCACTCGGAGAAACTTCGTTACCCAGTATTTGACTCTAATGTTATCTTTCCTCTTATGTGAAAACATCACAAAGGGTTTCTAAAGTTAGGAACGTTCTCAGACTAAAGTGGGTCGAAATATCAAAATAAGCAGAGTGCAAGAACGTATGCGCACATACTGCTCCTTAAATTGTTTACGTTATCTCGTCCTTTACTGGGAAAGGTTAAGTTTGTTTACAAAGTGTTATGGGACGGGAGTGAAGGGTGTGTATTCTTTTTTTAGTAAAACTTTTCTGGATTGAAATTTGTTTTTGTAAGTACCGTAACGTTTGTATCTTTTATCACGATTTGATTTATATTCAAGATTCCCTTTATCTTTCAGTATTTTTTTATTGTATTCTATATCTACAATACCCTGATTGATTATTGTATGCACGATTTATTTCCTTTGTTAAGAATACCTTCATATTCTTTACTGACTTCACGCTATGTATTATCTGGATCAAATCAACCAAACCCTATCTCTTTTCCTGGACTGAATTCATTTATCTTGTTATTTCCCACAAAGCCTGCATCACATTTACCTGATATAATCTATATAAGCTGTCTGCCACGACACCTATGGGATGCGATGGAGCGATTCTAATTAAATCGGACATCGATAGAGCATTTCGCATTGTCTTCACGGGACTTCGCTTCCCTGAATATCGAGATGGTCGATGGTTTTGGAGAATTCCAATTCATTGAAGAGATACGGTAGTGACGGAATTCTGTAACTTGCACTGTTGACTTGATGAAGGACGTTGCTGGCTTCTGGGATTCCAAAATGGCGAGCATTATTGAATTGGCTAATGCCATTATTTCACACGATAATTTGACATTAACAATAAGCATTGAAATTATTTGACATATTGAAAGTATACTCCTCAATAACGTTTAACTTACCCTTCATGATTTCCTTGCTGCGTCATTGATGTTAATCTGTCCTGCTTTCTAACCCTGGGTTGTAATTGTTGTATATAAAACAGTGCCATGCACCACGATATCCTAAATACACTTATAAAAACTATCACCATGATCTAAAAATTCACAAGCAAACCGTACACAAATTCTGACCAACAAAAGCAGAGCTCCAAGCTACAAGACATCAGATTACTCTGTAATCTTAAAGCTCGGACTTTGAGCAAACTGTCTGGACTGTCTGGATGTATCTGTTTATTGTTCGAGTTCAACAAACAGACATACAGACAGTCTCTTGCTGAAGTTGCCTTTGCATCGGACGAATAGTTATACGAGAAAGGACGGGAAGCGTCTGTAGAATGAATGTGCTATCCAAATGTTTTGATGTTCGTGTTATTAATTGCTGTTATAATTTATGCATAATGCTGATCTGTAGCAGTTTCGTCGTTAATGCTGATTTATTTATTTGTAATGTCGGCTTTGGTTACGCTATTTTTATTGACAGTTTAGAAGGTGATATTTTTAATGATTGTGCTGGTTAAGATTGTAATGAAAACCAGAATATAGCATTGACGTTGTTAGATCCACATCTGAATGACTTCTTTGAAAGGCAAACTAGATTGGCCAATTATTGCTAAATCCAGTTATTGTGACGCAGTTTAGGAGAGGGTTATGTCTAACTATAGACTGACACGGGCTGAGTTAATTAACGCTGAAGCAGCACACACATTTTTTAAGTAGTAACTGAAATAACATTGTCACATCCGTTGTTAAACCACAAAACTCTAAAAAACTGTCATCTACTTGACTCAAAGTCCACATCCTCCACATAATCACATACATCGAAATGATTCCCAAAAAAACCTACCATATAAACATGGGCGCGAAAGGCAGCGGAACATAAACAAAATGAACACATGCTACCGTACAATAAACAGAGATCTTTGTACCGTCGCGCGCGCAGCTGGCTTGTCGGTTTTTTTTCGTAATACCCACATCAAACCATCCGGTTGTAACTTTTTGTGTAACTGATATCAATTTGTGACTGTATTTATTGTTTCAGTTACTGTTTTTTTAACAGTTTTAATTAGTTTTGTTAGTGATTTTTATTAGTGTGTCAATGAGGTTCTGTGTAGCGTATTTTAATTTTATAGGTCAATTTAAGCTGCAAACGGGTTGAAAGTCTCTTTTAGCTTCATTAGAATCGTTTCAGCTTAATTAGGTTTCAAGTTACTTCATTAAAGACTTCCTTGATGGTTTTAATTCGGAGTTTTATGCTATTTAGCAAAGCCAATGAATATTCTGCCGATTAGGGTAACCTTTTTAGAAAATAATGCATCCTTGCCACCATGATTTCTCAGTGTGTGGCTAACTGGAAAATTATGTTCAGATTGTTTATGCAATATTAAATTTTCTCTGAAGATATGCAAAGAGCAAGTCAAACACATCAGCACGTGTTTGATTAAAGATCATAAATGTTATATTTAGAGGCGGTATAACGTCGGTTTGTATATTTCACACGCAATCGTATTTAATGGTGTAAGCAAATATGAAGTGTCACTGACCTATCGCAGAAGACCATTCTCATCATCTTTGAGGTAATTTACATGTCTTAATTCATTTAATTAGTTTCTATTTGGACTTTTCCAAAGTTTGAAATATTATTAAGTAGTGAGATAACACTGCTATCAATACTCCTTCTACAAAATCCTAACCAATCATACTAATATTATAAAGGCGAAAGTTTGTGAGTGTGTGTGTGTATGTTTGTTACTTCTTCACGCGCAAACGGCTGGATCAAATTAGGTAAAATTTGGTATGCAGGAAGCTGACACCCTGAAATAACACATAGGCTACTGTGAAACCGCGGGGCGCAGCTAGTACATTATAGAACGCAAAAGTGAGTTTGTTTTTTACACTTTCACACCTAAATCGCTTTACCGATTTCGATGAATATTGGAATAGAGATAGATGGGAATGTGGAGACGGTTATATATAGGCTACTTTTATGGCGAAAATACGTGAGCACAGCCGCGGTAAAAGATAGTTTAGTATATTTGGCCCACAATGGTGAAACGAAAGGATTTTCTAATACCAGGAATTAGTATACAAGGAGCGCCTCCTATTCAATTAATTTCATTCAAATTCGAATCAGCTTTTGGAACGCACTTTTCAAGAAAACTTCCCCCTCTTTGCAATCGGGCTACGGGATAATAAAACAAAATGTGCTGTTATCTAAGTTGCAAAGCACTTACGTAATGATAAGAAATTCTTAGAAAGTGGGTAGAAATGGGTTGCATAACGAGTAGCGCCATCTATAGATAGCAATTGAGACTAAATTTAACCTTTGAATGAAGTGGAACAGCCTGTTAACGGTAATAGCCTTCCATCCAAGTAGCTGCAGATTGTCAATTGTTATTTCACCGTGTTCGTGTATTATTGTGTTTGGTGTTAGACTTGCAAAACTAAATGATGTTGGTACAATGATTAATGGTAGGTACATAAAGGATTAACTATAAAGAGCTTTATTTAAAAAAAATATGTTAGAAAACAAGAAAAAACAAATTGTAGAAAGTTGTAGTAAATCAAATAACCATCACTCGACAAACATAACAAAAAACTAATTAATTGGATGAAGTAACCGATTCTTTTCAAAAATATTACTTCATAATAATAATGATATTATATCACACTTCCGTATATGCACAAAGTGCAATTCCATTTCATATCCAGGCTATCTCTGTCTATTCCAGGTTGCCTGGAAGAAATCGTTAAATGCGATAAGGCCGCCAATCGTGTGTTCCTTTGTTCAAGAATTCCTTTATGTAGTTACAATCTTCGCATACATGCATATGCACATAAACGACACAAAGAAATAACTGTAACAAATCCCCTAGCAAGCCATGTTCTCAACATACCATATGTTGAGAACATGGCTTGCGAGCGTTGGGTGGCTCACTGTCCGATCACCACCAGGCCCGGGTCGATGGCGCGTTGTGTTTCACGCGCGCCTCAAAGAGATGTCAGCATAGAGGACGGGGCCCGCTAGGGCCAGAGCCAGGGTTGCGGAATTTGTTCGAAAGAGTCACCGCAGCCCTGGAACGCAAAGGGCTTTAGAAGGAACACGGATGGGTTTTAGTCAGTTAGAGTCTGACACACCCTTCCGCTCCACACAGAGCGGAGGAAGTCATTTGATGATTTCCCATCCTTAAAAAAAAAAAAAAAAACATATCCGTATGTTAACCAATCCAAGTATTCTAAACTACCCTCTGAGTCCCCTCAAAGGACAGATGTGTAGTTATAAATAGATATAAAGGTCACGCGTCAGAATTTATGAAAACTGGATGAGCAGGATTAGAGCTGTTCGCTGTTCCTAATCTCATTAGCAGGGATGAACGGCTCTATGCTGTGAAGGTTAACTTTTTTCGGAGTTTTAAATTGTTTTTGGTAAGCTCATGTGAGGTTATTTTTGTGGCTTTGAATAAGCTAGTGAAGTTATTCTCAGAAAATAATGTAATTATGTGTGGATCAAAGTAGCATAGAGCTACTGCTCTGAGATAGAGACATAGTGTTACTGCAGAGGAGGAGATGGCGGAACGAACAAGAGAGATTTTGCCGAGCCTAGAAGGAGAAAGGGCAGACACGCAAAAGGTTTCAAGGGTAGCTTTTAGCCGGACAGGCAATTCTCGTACTTCTAAGGAGCATTTTGCTCATATCACCTCTAATTTTGACAGTGCAGTACAGAAAAATATTTTTTATACCTTAAAATAGAATATTTAAAGAGTAAAAAAATAAATGATCCAGCTCATTTTGTCGGATTTTTAACTTTGCCCGAATCTTGCAAAACTATTTTGCAAAAAAATCGAAAACGAAAACACATATTTTAGGCGATTAACAGTTTTACAGGATATTACTTATAATTAAAATAAAAATATCACATTGCCTTACGGATATTTTTTGTAAAAAATCGTATCTTTGAAAATATAAGGGTGATTTAGCCCCGCTTCTCCCCAGCCAGGTCTGCAGTTGTGTTAGGGTATTATTATAGGATAGCAGCTCTCCTACTAAAAAAACAAATAGTGAAATCAAGACAATACCTACATAGATTTCCACTGAAACCTCATTAATTTACATTTAAACCTTACTAACTAGGATTACAATCTAATCAAACTAACTTTTATAAATTCTATTTCATATCTAATTTTAATGAAATAGATTTAAATTCACTAAAAAATATTTTCAACGTATGAATACTTGTATGTTAAACTGTTAACAAGTACCCAGTTATACCCAGCTTTGGATGAATGAAACTTTAAGGAAATTTCATGAAAACCGCATTAAATGAAGTCTAAACCAACGTTGTGTTACAAAAGTGTTCTCAGAATTCCCCATTACACATTGAGGGCTTGAACAACATAATGCTATGGATAAGGGCTTAGTGAGGCATGTAGGTTTACTTTGATTTTCCAGGGTGATGTTTTAGACTATGTAGTGGCCTTAAATCGCGCATTTTCCTTTATTTAATAAAAATAATAAACGCTTTGACTTTGACTTCGCGTTTCAGTTGCTAAACGGATGTAATCGAAACTTGGGAAACAGGTAAGTAGGGCATGGCGTCCTGGAATAAGGCATTGGATCTTGTTTATCTCGGTAGTATATCCCCTGAGGATACTTAAGGCTTTCACGTAAGCAAAGGCATTTGCAAAAGTTAGTAGTTATTGGTAGACTGACATTAGTCCGTAAAATAAGTTAATTTGATACAGGTTGAGTATTTTACGAACAGTTATTTAATTTTACTATTGGTTGACATTTGTCAAGAGTTTATTTACTATTTTTTTTGTGATTTTTTGTGAATATTTAACTAAAACAGCCTGACTATGACAGATTTAGTTACGGTTACTGCATTGAACTTTTTTTGTCGGAA
This sequence comes from Mamestra configurata, assembly GCA_002192655.3. NCBI lineage: Eukaryota > Metazoa > Arthropoda > Insecta > Lepidoptera > Noctuidae > Mamestra > Mamestra configurata. Next base: position 131,140 of record NDFZ01005297.1, read on the forward strand.
ATATTTAAACGTACTTCTTTTTTCGATTATGATGAGTCCACGTAACACTGCGACACTATCTATTTTGTATTAAATCGCACGTTCACGGCATCATAAATTATTATCCTTCTAACTTTTTTCACATGTACGTAGTAATAACTTTAATGCTATGCTTAAGGACCTTACTCACCAGTGGCGTCAACTGGTGAGCACGGAAACTGCTCCATTCTGTACATTTTTAAACTAAGTTCGCATTTGCATGTCTGTCGTCCGTCAAAAAAGCCTTAATTAGCAAATTTGACAGATTGCGACTGAGATGTGAACGCGTTGCTTAAAAATTAGTGGGATTGGCGCTCTGCAGCTAGGGCTACATAGTAGGCTATTTAGTCTTAAAACGATCATGATTCAGCTCTAAGAGGGAGACGGAGCTATACATAGCGAATAGCACTATCCCGTTTACATCATCGGAATTGGATGGCATTAGCGCGTCATAGTAGGGCTGCTAATCTAAAATCCTGATAGACCATATATTAATCTGTATTCTAAGTAAAGGGTACTTACTTATATTGTAAATATGTGAGTACCATGTCCCTTATTAGCAAACTTAATTTTATCTCTGCTGGTATTGCTTTGTTGTACCTATTAGTATATAAGTGTGTGCTGTATATTAGTGTAATGTTGGATGCATTGTGCTCACATAATATAATCAATTGATCAATGTACCTAGGTATACAAAATATTGTAAAACTTATATTTGAAAAGAGTAACTATGGAGTTTCTTGTCCGTTCTTCTCCATAAGAATCTACTTTTTGCGAATGGACAACTAGTCAGTAATATTTTAATTTTAAACTGTAAATTTGACGTTCAAAAGTGCCTTTTAATGGTCTAGTTGAAATAAATGAATTGACTTTGACTTTGACTTTGACTTACCTATACTTATATACTATACCAACGTAAGGTATGATGGAGTGGCCTAGCTTCAAGATATGCGGTGTGACTATTACACGCTCTAGAACATCGAACAATGTTTGATGCACCGTGCCTAAGGGGTGACACTTGTGCCTGTGCATGTCTGTGCTTCAGTAGTTATACTTGTAACGTAGCTTTAGATATGTGGGTCATATTATTACATAGTTATCAATGTGATCACACACTGAGTGCCTGAAGACGGGCTTGTCACATAAGGTCCAAGGTTCAGCCTGGAATACTGAAGATAATATATGAACTGAATTGTAGTAAGATTGTTATTATGATAAATTACACTATTGCCTGTATGAACATAACTATTTTAAAACTATTTACATCTACTAAACCTAAGTATGTACAAATACAAAAACAAAGTACACTCAGGCGTCGAAGTATTCCTCCGCATCGCTGTCTAGAGTGAAAAAAATATTTCAAAAACAAAATAAAGATAAATTATACTTATCATGAAAGTAGGTTAAACATTACACTTTTACACGTCAATCTTTTTGTGTAATTTTAAACAAGATGAGGCCAGTGTTTCCTAGCTGACTACACTGAGAAGAAACATCGAAACTAATTCAGAGGTCAAAGTCTCTTTTTAAGTCCATACAATCTGTACTGGTCAAATCATATGAGAACCATGTCGGTTAATGTCCGAAGTGGTTTTTTGAGGAAACTATCACACAGATTTGAGTAGACCTGTCCACATAATGCAAGCATGGTAATAACATTCTTACTGCAATTAAATTTTTATCAGATCGCGTTAGAAACACCACCCTACGCTCCATAACTAAAGTAATAGATGTTGGGGAGAAAACGGCCATGCTAAAGTGGGAGTGGGCTGGCCACGTCGCACGAATGCACCCGGACAGGTGGGCGAAGGTCGTCACTCACTGGTCGCCTGAGGAAGGACGTCGTCCCGCGGTGAAGGTGGTGTGACGATCTCATCATGTTTGCGGGGCAGACTTGGCCAGAGATCGCTCAAGAGAGAGAGATTTGGAAGGAAAAAGGGGAGGCCTTTGCCCAGCAGTGGGACAGAAGTGAAGGCTAAAAAAAATAAAAATATATCTATGTGCAATAAAAGTCTATTTTAGAGCAGCTCTAATATCGATCGCGGAATGCGATAAGGCCGCTCATTGTATGTGTTTTAGTTTAAAGTTTTCCTTTTGTTTCACTTTTGGTGTATAATAAAGTACATAATAAATAAATCGATCGAAAGACTCAAGCTCAGTAGCTACAAGGTCGCGGAAACGTTATAAAATATCAAATCAAATTATTGTCATTTGACATTACCAGTCGTTTTGTCCATATATTTAGTATGTGTATCTATTGTTAATAATATGTATATTTTATTTGTTATTTAAAGTAGTAAAGAAGTTGCGCCGATGACAGCCCCATTTTGTGTCCAGGCAATGACTGGCCGTTCCAGGTTGCCTGGAAGAGATCGCGTAATGCGATAAGGCCGCCCATTTGTACATGTGTTTTAGTTTGTACTTTTCTTTTTATGTTATTCTCGGTGTAAAATTAAGTATATTATAAATAAATTTTAAATAGACCATTTACAGGCACTTTTGATTGTCAAGGTATATCAGTCAAACAGATGAACCACCAGCAATAACATTGTTGTCTATAGCTCTCAATAACCCTGACTGTCGCGTACCAGGACTCCATAGAAAACTTTATGTGAATTTAACCCGGGTAATCCGGCATTTTTTTGGAATTTAATTAGAACATTCTTCTTTATTAAGCCCAAACCGCAATGCCAACTTTTCCCGCCTTTCCAATCATGACCGAAAAGGCAAAATTTTCTGCTTAATCAAATCTCTTTCGACCGTTTTCATACAAAACATCGGGGCTATATTAGAAGGTCCTGAATTAATAGGATTTCAACCCCAAACATCTACTTTGATTAGCGTTTCAGCTGAAAGTCATTGTAGAATGTTTGACTTCGTTAAACTGGGATTAGAGGATTAAGTGGATAACCATATTTTTGTTAAAACAATGTTGCATTATACAATGCGGCTTAGGTTTTGCACTGTATTTCATTCGGGTTTAAATTTTATTTTTTTTATGATATTTTTATTATTAGCTAAATTAAAAAAGGTTAGAAAGGAACAAGCTTACTGCTTTATGTGCAAAGACCTTTGCAAACCCACGCTACTATATTTTGCAATATGCGCACCCCCTATTAAATGGGACTTAAAAAAATTAAGTAGGTACATTGTTTTTAATTATTTAATTACACCGGTTGAAAAAATCAATAATGTTATTATTAAAAAACGCAAAACACTACTACACATTTAGAAATAAAACAAACGTGGATTCATTATAAAATCGAAAGTGAATAAAAAAAATAGTTATAAAAAAAAATATATATATTTTAGGCAAGTTGAAATTTTACAGGATATTATTTAAAATTATAAATAAAAATTTCGGATTGCCTCATGTTAATAAAAAGTAGTATCTTTGAAAATGTTAAGGGTTGATTTAGCCCGGCTTCTTCCGAGCCAGGTCTGTAGTTCTGTGTTAGGGTATTATAGGAGAGTTACAGGACAAGTTTTCAGCTTGCTTCAAACACCTACCCATAAATGTCTACCAGCTCTCTTACAATAACCTCATATTCTGAAATCGAGAACTTCATTTAACTTAATATCAAATAGATTTCTACAAAAGACCAAAGATTCGAAGCCACAGCGACCGCGCCAACCAAACTTATCCAGCAATAAAAAGCAAAATATTTACAAAGACAAAAACTATCGTGTAGTCTTAATTACAAAGGTCAAAGTAACAATGGACGGAATTCATTAAAGAATGCCAATGAAAGACATCAAAGTAAGGTCTTTTCTTGTTTAGTTCTCTGTGGCTAGTTAGTCCCGTCTTGGTAGTTTAATTCAAAGTAGTTTTTGAACGCTGGTTCTGTTACTACAGCTATTTTAAAAGATATAACAGATATAGATATTCGAGACTTGATCACTCGTATAAAACAGTGGCAAACTGGTGTTTATTAAGAGAATTGTTTAAAGAGGGTATGCGGTACAGAGAGTAAAGTCCCGCACACTTCCACTGAAAATGGGAGGATCCTCCGACCAGACGGTTGTTGTGTCTGGTGGGCAACTGCCCGATAGTTAATATTCGGACTGTTGTATATGTTCGAATCGCACGGAGAACTTTGCTTGCGCGATGCAGGATTTCGATGTTAGTTCGTCGTAGATGGCGCTGCGGTTCTTTTTGTTGTCGTACAAATTTCGCTTCTTAGTTTTTCTTGTGGCGGCATTGATGCCGCTACAGTTGCATGAGGGGATACCACATAAAGAATTCCACTTACTGGAAAAAGAGCAAACAACCATTTTGTTTTTCAATGTCAACTACAATAAATAAGTGATTCACCATTTACAAAAGAATTCATCATCATCATTTTAGCCGAAAAACGTCCACTTCTGGACATAAACCTCTCCACAAGGGATTCATCATCCGGCGGAATTCCGAGGCCTGTAGCAGGTCATCGGTCCACTTTTTATGAGACCTTCCGACGCTAGGCCAAAGCCTAAAAAGTATTGCCAACTTAAAAAAAATACATTCCTTTCTCGCAAGTCATAACAGTTATTGCAATGTATAATGCTGGAAATACTTATATAACTACAATAAACCGGCAAGAAAAAAATGTACAAAAAGTTCGCCCTTTACATTTCGCAACTATAATTTGCGAGTGATAAAGTCAAAGTCAAAACATTTATTTCAAATAAACCATTATCAGGTACTTTTGAATTGTCAAAGTCAGTCCGTCAAAAACATGAAGCTATTTGCACGTTCCAAAGCGTAGATCTCTATGGAGAAGAACGTGCCAGAAACTCCACGGACACTCTTTTAAATCATTTCATGTTTACAAAAATCCTGGTTACATTAACCTTGTTGCTTCTATATATGAGAACCATGTAAAGAAAGAAAAAACAATGTATAGTACCCAAGATTCAGACATTTTAAACCGCAGGAATAGAATTACCTGCATACATTTTATTCCTACCTATAAAAAACCTGCAACGAACGTCCAAGCAAATAATTTATTTATGCAACGTGCAACCTATTCATGTAGCAGCAACTAACAATTTCATACCATTTTGTTTAGCTCTGTTACTTGCAAATTTTATTAGTTCCGCGTTTACATTGGCGAAATGTATGAGGAATTTAGCTGTAGCTGGCAACACTGGAATGCTTTTGAAGGCTTACAAAGAAGCTGTTATGGTTTAACTGGAGTCTTAACTTAATAATAGTGGAAGGATTCAAGTTTCACACAAAGGTGAATTGTGGTTCTGTTGGGATAGTACCTGCTGATTTTTTTATGGGCTGAAATATTGCAGGTGGGTAGGTTACATACGAAGATTATTTTTTTTTTTTTACGGCTATACGGTAACGAACGGACGGAACGAAATTGAATTACTGTGTACTTGAACGTATTAGTTGTAATTAAAGTTATTTTTTTTTTTTATAGGATGTAACTATATTTCATTTCAAATTCCTTTTCTAATAAAAAAATGACGAAAGAGTTGATACCACAAAGTAATTAAAATAAAAATTTTGATTATTATTTTGTTTTTTATTTTTTAGTTGGGTTATAACGCTTAATTCTAAGAATGGGGGACATTTTGGGAAAGCGGCATTTTGGGAAAGGGACATTTTGGGAAAGAGACATTTTGGGAAAGAGACATTTTGGGAAAGGGACATTTTGGGAAAGGGACATTTTGGGAAGTTGACATTTTGGTACCAGGAGACATTTTGGGAAGTTGACATTCTGAGCCTCAACGAAAATTTGTTTTATTACTAGGTTACAATATTTTACAATTAAAATGTTTATAATACGGCTTTAAAAGTTCTCTATCAAACAGTATTTTATCCTTTAAAAATTACAAGCGTTAACGTGTCACATAAACAACACAAAAGCTCCACCCATATAATTAGCGACGAATAAACAACAACATAGCTAATCAGTGCTCATCGTTTGTTGCGGATGAGTAGCTCACAGGGGGTGAAACTCACCCCTTTCATCCCCTGTTTCCACCCACTTTCAACCCCCGCGAATCTTTTGTGACTAGACGTCACAGAGGAAAATGTTGCCTACCGAGATTTTGCTTTTCATTCGTTATGATAGGTTATTTATGAGAAAACCTGAGTGAAGTGTACTACTTTTTGTTCCATTAATTCATTGGGGTTCATCGAAATACATGAAGCCAGTTTGAATTTCTGACATATGAGCGATTTTCTTTTATCTCTGGGATGCCATTGCACCTTCGATACCTGAGACTGCACTTACCACAAATGGGATGTCTGCTTTTTAGGGTTCCGTACCCAAAGGGTAAAAACGGGACCCTATTACTAAGACTCCACTGTCTGTCTTTCTGTCACCAGGCGAACCATGCTAGCTAGACAGTTGAAACTTTCACAGATGATGTATTTCTATTGCCTCTATAACAACAAATAATAAAAATAAATTAAATTAATAATGAAAAAAAACCGAAAAAAAACGTTGTTTGTATGGCAGCCCCGCCATATAAAAAACGTTTTTTTTTTCGGTTTAAGGTACGGAAGCCTTCGTGTGAGAGTCCAAATTGAACTTGGCCGGTTTTTTAAGCCATCAAATGCCATAAAGTAGTTGGCACTTATTTAAATTCAATCACACATTTGTGTCACATCACAAAAGTGACTTATTTGGAACTTTTTCGACGTGCCAAAGAAATAGACACACATACATACATATTCTGAAAACCCTCCTTCTATGACATTCGGATAAAAATAGTCTCTTTATTAACTTCCAAATTAAAACGACATCAAACGAACGCTTAGAGCTACTGATAGCCATTTTCATAATTACAGACCAAACGATCAATATTTCTAAATTCGTTAAACTATGATACTAATAACCACTAATTAACTCATTAAAACAATAAACTGTTCCTATTTAGCTCCATCATAATATCAATACAAATTTGAATGGCTAATTAAAACGTTACTGTGATAACAATCAGAATAACTTTTGTTTTTAAACATATTGTGCAGTAAATCTTTATTGGTCATAAACGGTGATCGTGTGATTGGTTCACACCTCCCTTGAATCTCGCAGCCTGATGTCTTTTTCACTACTCATCCCCCTTTTATGGCGGTTGGGGGGATATGGGACAATTCATAAACGACTGGAGTGGGTAAGATTGTTTTTGACTTTGTTTGAATCTTCGTCTGACGTTTGTGTTTCCGAACGCATACAACCCTAATCTCTTCAAAATTAGAGTAATGGCTTCTTCTGGGTAAGCTCGCTCCATCGTCGACTTTGTCTCTGTCATCTATGACCTAGACTAGAGTTAAGAGCAAACTCATCTCAAATAAAAAAAAGGAGTTGGTAATTTGTGTATGAAATGGTTTATTGTAGGTAACTGCTGCAATATTACAATACTAAAATAATTCCGACCGAATTTCGGATACGGTGGCCACTCTCAACGGAGATTGGCCAAGTAACCAGGAGATATTATAGTGCTCAAGTGTGCACTCTCTGTATATTGATTATCATAGTCTAATGATCAGCAATCCAACTCGATTGGGGAAAGATCATTCGCAGGACCAACGGCTACCGTAATCTTACAATAGTATTATAATACATAAAATTTCATATAATACAAAAAAAATCGTACAAGAAACGTGTTTTTTTTTTCGGGTTATGGCACGGAGCCCTTCGTGTGAGAGTTCGACTCGCACTTGGCTGGTTTTTTTCTATTTTGTCCAACCAAGATAATCAGCCTCCCTGCTAGCATTTGAGAGAAAGAGAAGGAACTATACAAGACGAATAGCACTATCCCGTTTTCAAATTAATCCATGATACATGCCTGACAATGACAAGTCAGATAGTAGGTACGCTGATCGCAGTGGCGTATCTAGTCTCAAAGGGGCCCGTTTTTAGGGGTATTGTTTTTTAAACAAAATACTAGCTCAGAACTGTCTTGGCAGGCCACGAAGGAGATGACGCGACTATTTAGTTTTAGTATAGCATTGCATCCACACGTCGGGGCCCTTATAATCCGGGGGCCCCGTATCTTTGATACGGCTGATACGGCGGTAGCTACGCCCCTGCAACCAACACTTATCCGTGTCTTAAAGCACGCTGAGTCGTTGTTGGCTATCACGCCTAATTGGTTCCGGCTGTCATTTGAACATCTTTGACAGTCGCNGCTGATCGTTACACCCTCTTCAACGCTGTTGATCTTGACGTCATTTCTCCACATTTCTTGCTGTGCGAATTTCAACAACAGGCCCGCCTCTGCCTTGCACCAAACACCACAGTCGTAAAGATAATGTAGAAGTTACAGCTCTCATAACATTATAATACTCCTGCGTAGCCAAAAGGATATTTGAGTGATAATAAAATTTAAATATGAGTTACGACCATCGGGCGCACGGAATTATAATAGGCTTTATCGTGTGAATGCGAACAACAGATTATATTATTTACTTTTATTCTGTTTTACACTGGCTTTTAGGTGTATTATTAAATTTGCCTACTGAAATTTATAGTACTTTCTATACTTAAGAAATCACTTCTCAAGTAAGCTGTCAATTCAACATCGTTAACGTTGATCACTTTAGGATGATTTTTAATTACTTGCAATGTCTTATAATAGCAATATTATGAGTGATAAGAGATTAACATCAAGGGAGCAAGCCGTATTTCCCGATAAGCTGTAGGTCCCGGCTTTCAATTATAGATCTTCGACACTCAGAATGGTTAGCTAGAAACAAGGAAATCTGACACAGTCATTCTTGTCAAGTGGCATCGTGTTACTCAGTTACTGGGTTGCGGAGAGCAGTAGGCAGTCACTCCATTTAAAAAGCTGGTGGTACTCAGCTGCATCCGCCGAACCATATTTTGAAAAGGCTACGCAATTGACTCTTTCTTAGTTTGTTAGTTTATCTACAGCCTGATATTATTATGTTCCTGACCATTTTTTAGTGAATTGAAATCTACTTTCACTCGATATTATAACCCTTTTATTTATTTAAACTTGATTGTCAATAGTGGTACATGGGCGGACTTAAAGCATCAAGGCATTCTCTACCTTTTAAGGAACTAAATACGAGCATTATATTCTGGTTTATAACACACAATTAAAAAAAATAATGCAGTCTCAATAATATTTAACTCCACAAAACATCCTTTTGTCCATTTACGTCCAAAGAAATTATTGAAGAAATAAACAAACTTTTATGAGATCAGAATTTCATAATATTAAACGACATTAAAAACATGTTATACTACATAAATGGTTCCTATTCATAGTACGGCTATTCAGACAGTATTCACATATTTATACATATATATTTGAATAAGAAAGGATATCAAATGTAAGCGTGGGTGCACATCAGCGAATGCATGTTGTAATCTCATATTTTCTCGCTAAACTCGCGTGTTTATACCCGAAGTTTGTACTTTAATGACTTCCACACAATATACTAAGACCGACCTGCATTTCAGTGTAGTTTTCACTTTGTTTCAGTGAAAATAGGAATTTGCACTAAATACTATGCTTAAGGTATTTATGTGACGGAAAAAACAGAGTAACTATGTGAGTTACAATAAAAAATCTGTCAACTTTGAATGTTTGAATGAAGTACTTTTTCAGCGTTCGTCAATTGTTTGTTTACCCGTGTGTTCACTGCCTTATTGTACATATTTGCTTTTGACTGCTCATGACTAACAATGTGACGGAATAATGGACTAACAGTACTAGGGAAATGCAGATATTTTAAAAATAAAATCGTAGTTACAAAGCGATTTGAAATTCATGTTAAAGAGACGGTCACGCGTAAGTCACGTCAATTTGCGGTTTTGAGAATTATAAACGACGTTTTGCGTGACAAAGACAGAAAAATAACTTCTATGTTTCTAAACCTTTTTTTTTTCTTTCATGTAGACTTTTTTAGTAGACAAAAAGTCTGTGCGAGCGTTACAATTCCCATAGAAACGCATAACTCTAGAGTTCCCAAGCTCAAGCCTCTCCTCAACATTGATTAAACAATAAATCAACTCCGATTCAAAAACCCATAATAGCCGAAACCATAACATTCTTCATTACAAACCAAATAAACAGATTACCTCTGATCCCCATAGGAACACCATCGCTCACCTGCGAACAAAAAAAAGGAGTTATTAATAGTCATTCTGATGATAAACCGTAATCTATTAACTCAGCATGGGCTTTTTAATGGACCAATAACCTGTTCATGGGTTTTTTTGAAGGATGGTTTTTTTGAGATTTTTTATGGTGTGACGGTATTTAGGACGGATAAGAAAATATTATGTAGTGCGTTAATAAGACTAGTGTCTCAGTTCATGACATGAAAAAAATATTTGTTATCTATACAGTTTATCTAAAAATATACAAAAATATAATAATAACAGTGAAAACAGAATCAAAATTGATCGAAGAACAAACGAGATATAATTATTTTAAACAAATCTGTATCTCTCGCTAAGACGCCGTTTTCTATTGCAGCTGTATAGTCGACATAGTATTTGACGTCAGAGTTCGTATCGGACTTCTCTTTCTAATTGCCATCTTTGAAGCTTTATAACTTCATCGCTGATGATGGTATTTAAAAATTGATTTCATAATTGTTTACTAGAGCTAATAACTGTTCCATTTTGCAAATAAAAAAAATGCATCATATTCCCTCATCATCTGCCTAGCCTTTTTTCCCAACTATATTGGGGTCGGCTTCCAGTCAAACCGGATTCAGCTGAATACCAGTATTTTGCTTGGAGCGGCTGCCTACCAGACCTCCACAACCCATTACACTGGGTAACACGGTACTCCTTGGCAAGACTGGTGTCAGATTTATTGGCTTCTGACAATCCGTAACGACTGCCAAAGATCTACAAATGACATCCGGGACCAACGGCTTAACGTGCTTTCTGAGGCACGGAGAAAACTCGGTAAGTTAAGATGGTCACCCATCCACAGACCAACCTTGGCAAGCGTTGCTTAACCTTAATCGACCCATGCGGCTGATATTCTTTAGCCACGAGCTCCTCATATTCCCTATTGTCGTATAATGTAGTTGCTAGTCATCCATTTGGCACACAATTTCTTGTTATAAGGGCTGTGGAAACATAAATACAACACAAACAAATATCTATTCATTTGCAGCCCTTCTATGACGCGCTAATGCCATCGAATTCCGATGATGTAAACGGGATAGTGCTATTCGCTATGTATAGCTCCGTCTCCCTCTTACAGCGGAATCATGATCGTTTTAAGACTTCATAGTAGGGCCCCAGAATAACTTAAAGTAAGCTCAAACTCATGAAATGAAATTAAATGAAACCAAAAAAAAACGAATGCGCAAAGTTGATCGCTCAGTGATACAAATTCTATATCATTATTTCTAATATCCCAAATTATCAAATAATTTCATCCATCATTGTTCAAACCTTACAATTTGCTTCACTTTCTCTGCTCGACCCCATTAGGCCCATCTTCAAGCCTCTTCACCGGAACCAACAAATTGCACAACGGTGAACGAATTACCAGAATGTGTGCAGTAATTTTCGAGATCATTGCAAATATACATACAAAATTGTCTCAGCAAAGATGGGGAATGGGATCGTTTACTCAAACCATTGAACGTGAACATAAATTACGTATGGGTTAATATTTAATTAATATTTAACTGGTGTTTGCTGATTACTGAGAGAAAATTAAATGGATCATTCATTCATTCGTTAATTATTGCTCTTATGTCATTGAGAGTGGATTGAAAATGGTTGACATGATAAAGTAATTAGTGACTTGCAATTTAGATTATTTTCCGAAGTAATTGCTGCTCAGTTTTGTGTAGACGATCTATTGATGAATGGGACCTTCTGAAGCCCAGAAAATAAACAAAAACATAACAAAACCGGCCAAATGCGAGTCGGACTCTGTACCATAAACCAAAAAAAAATGCGTCTGTGGTATGAGAGCCCCTTAAATATTTATTAAATTCGTTCTTATGTAGCGGCAATAGAAATACATCATCTGTTAAAATTTCAACTGTCTAACTATCACGGTTCATGAGATACAGCCTGGTGACAGACAGACAGACGGTCAGACAGCGGAGTCTTAGTAATAGGGTCCCGTTTTACCCTTTAAGTATGAAACCCTAAAAATGATGAAGTTATCAGTGATACCACCTAATTTTATTTTGCCTGCAGTGATCACGCGGTCTTACACACTACAATTACTGGTTGAACGGCCAACTTCTGAGACCGACTGTTACATTTTTGTTAAGTTTAATTTAAATCTAAGTGTGCCTAAGACAAAACTGAAGTGGCAGTGGGAAGGGCATTGGACATTGGGCGGGACATTGCTCGTAGAACAGATGGTCGATGGGGTCAAAAAGTTCTGGAGTGGCGACCGCGTACCGGAAGACGCAGCGTTGGAAGGCCTCCCACAAGGTGGACCGATGACATGCCTGTCGATTCTGTAAACATGTCGAAGTAAAGGCTTGGGTGAAGTGGTCACGAGATGAACTGTCAATCCGTATAATCAAGATGGAATGACAGCTCACTTTGTGATCACGTGTCATCATCATTATATGGATTGGCAGCTCACCTCGTGATCACTTCGCCAAAGCCTTCTCTTCGACATGTTTACAGAAACGACTGGTTGGTAAGGGTCGCGGGTAGCCGATGAATGCAGACATACAAAACCAGTTATTGTGGTGACACTAAGGGGAGGCCTATGTCCAGCAGTGGACGTCTTACGGCTGATATGATGATGATGAAGTCTAAGAGAGTTTTTTTTTAATATTATTGGCACAAGGTGAAATTGGCTTCTCGACTCCTATATGCGTTTCCCTTAATAATGTCATCAGCTGTTCAGCCTTTTTCCTTATGTAGGGGTTGGCTTCCAGTCTTGCCGTTGGCAGCATATTTTTTTTTCGCTTATCCTTATCCGTTGAGGAGCTCGTGGCTAAATAATAACAGCAGCACGGGTCGATCTTCAAGGTTAAGCAACGCTTGCCGAGGTTAGTCTGTGGATGGGTGACCATCCTAACATACCGAGACTCCCCCGTGCCTCGGAAAGCACGCTAAGCTGTTGGTCCCGGCTGTCATTTGTAGATCTTTGGCAGTCGTTACGGATAGTCAGAAGCCAGAAAATCTGACACCAGTCTTACCAAGGAATTCCGTGTCACCCAGTTAATGGGTTGTGGAGGTCTAGTAGGCAGCCGCTCTATGTAAAATACTGGTATTATCCTAGAGTTCATCAAAACGATGGACCCTAATCTTATTAAAACGTAGTAAGTATTTTAATTAAAACCTAAACTGTTAAATTATCTTTACTAAGAATGTGTCCAATAGCATTCATCTTATTGTCTCTTTTAAGGATTCGCCTTGTGTTTATTTGGTAACACTTGCGCTACATTACACTAAACACTAACTCAAACGTCTTTGTTGATTTTAGACTTCACACTATGTCTGTGTGGTCGAGAAGCTGGATCGCCTCGACGACGTTCACATGCTGAGTCTCTGTTTGTGAGCTTCTGCAGATTTTTGTACGAGTTACAGCTGAATACCAGTATTTAACATGGAGCTACCGCCTAGCAAACTCCTTGAGCTTGCTTTTCCTTGCAGAAGAATGTATCGTTAGCTTATGCATCTGATGCAAAAGCTACAACACTTCAACAAATTAAACCAGACGAACTCTTGAAAAGTCTTTCAAAAATTCACGCAAATCTATCGTTTAAGTTGGAGCGGCCGAGCCGTTTATACCTGTCCGGCCCGATCCACAGGGAGCGATAAATTAAAGTCCGCAGCACCGAACTGATGTATTTATTCCGGAGAGAGTTTTTACCGCCCGTGTGTAAAGGGCCCTTGATAAATCCGTCAGTTTACTTGCGAGTAAAAAGTTCGGCAGTTAACTGTTTGTAGAATAAATGTTGTTTGTTTATTGTAGAAGCGAGATTTTGGGTGAAGCTGGAGTTTTAATAATGTACCTAGTGTTATTTAGTGTGAGCAGATAAAGTTACAAGATAAGACGCAATATGTTTGAAGGTGTGATGCGGACGAATGAGAAAAGTTTGATCAACACCGAAACTAGAAAAAATATTTATAACAGTTATATATGTCACCGGAAAATTGTAAACGCCTTAAGATTGTAAAATATCGCGTGAAATTGTAAACAAGTTTTTGCTTAATAGGACTCGAATATATTGGAAACTATTGAATTTGGATAGGATTAATTGTTTACAAAACGATTTTTTATAATATTTCGAGCAATTATAATCTAATAAAGATTTATTACAATATAACTGAGTTTGCAGTTTTCCGGTGACATATATAAACCGATGCGTCGATTAGAGCATTTCAGGGAGGTTGGAATGACCTGACACCTCCGAATACTAACCTAAATCGGTTTAGATCGAAAACCTATTCACGTAGATAGCTATAGGAGGGGAGTAACACTAGGGAAATGACGGATGGAATGTATGAAAGATGATACGTCTAGAAAGGGTTAGTTATTTCTGAGACAACAAGTTGTAGATAAATATAAATTGGCGTTAGCAGAGAAGTGATGTCACATCCGTCGAAAGGAGGGGATGGCAGACAGAGGCTTTAATATTATATTAAAGCCGCCAGAGGCAAGCCCGGTTAAGCAGTCGACAACCTCATAGGTTGAACTGCGAGACGCCACTCACAAAAAAAAAAACCATTTGAGGCCCTTTTTCTTCGTGAGAAATTTGCGTTTACTAATTTTGTTTTGTAATATTTTAAAAAGTCCGTTAAATTTTTGTGTTTGTGAATTCGTTTTAAATAAACCGTCATTTTCGATCACTGTCTCTTTTTTTAATTTATTTAGTTCTAGTTTCCTAAGATTGGTTTAAGTGGAAGACAATGATGAGATATTGTTTGAACCGTTTTGATGAAATATTTGTCTAGTATTTACACTAGTAATCTGATCAATGTATTCCAAACGGTAATTGTATTACAAAAGCACTTAAAATCCATTACCAGCGTAATAATTCTGTGAAAATTTCTATAGAACAAAAGTTCATTAAAACCAAATTATCATGGAATTATCTACGGTCATTAAAATAAATGATCACCTACCAATTGACAATATAACAAAACCCTTCATTGAAACATCATTTAAAAAACTAAAAAACCAATAATATTAGTGCGACAGCGTTCGGTCAATTTAGCGTACACAGAACCGCAGAATGAAACCTGTTGTGGTCTTATTGATAATCAACCACATCGTGGTTGCGGCCTCCCGACGATATAAAAGCTGGTTCCATCTGTCATGTGTGGTTGACATGTTGCCCGGTTATTGCTTGTCATTATTTTGATGATTTGTGTGACAATCGGATA
This sequence comes from Mamestra configurata, assembly GCA_002192655.3. Lineage (NCBI taxonomy): Eukaryota > Metazoa > Arthropoda > Insecta > Lepidoptera > Noctuidae > Mamestra > Mamestra configurata. The sequence goes on from NDFZ01005297.1 coordinate 146,475, forward strand.
TAGTTTTGTAATTGAGTTTCAGTTACATTGAGAGCAAATTTTCTATTCTATTAGGATTCTATTAATATAAATAAATAGGCAGGATATTAATTGGAATAAGTGAAGCATTGCTCATTACAACACACAACCTCACTAGTCACACCCACACTGACACTCACTCACACACTCACTCATGAAACACATACCACACACACACACGCGCGACCCAGCCTCTTCTGCATAACGTTAATTCATTTGCAGAGCTGTTTTATATCATTTTAAGTGATTATTTTATTTGCAAGAACAAAATGATACTAGCTAAACTAATAATATGTTTTGATTTTTTTTTTAGTCTTGCATGTTTACATTGTCTACATTTCAATTGCATAAAAATGACAAGTGGAAGTGCGGAGTCTCCTAATACAAGCAATTCCTTGCTTAAAAGGTGATCTCCAATAATGTGTATCAAAATGCCTATTGTAATTTAAATAAAAACATTTTTTTAATTTTTATTAGCTGTTTATGTTTCTGCCCTTAGTTTTTTTATGTTGGACCATGGCAACATGCAGCCTACCTTCTTCTACCAGATTTTACACATAATCCATTTGTCATAATCTAATGAATTCGCTGATCCCGTAGTCTGTTTCTCTATTTCGGTGACGGCAATGCACTCAAGAGCCACCTGCGCAACTGTTTCCTCCACCTCCAAGCATGCTATGCGCAAAGAGCCGTCCGTTCTATCGCCTAAAGTGTAATAATACTCTCAGTTCAATCTGCAGCAAGAAGTTCTATCAAATTACTTGAAAAAAACGGCACCTTTTAACTCGAGCTTCTTTGATTAGCGAAGATTTTCATTTATTATTCAAAACCAAAATCAAAAGTCATTTATTCAAATTAGGCTGAGTGCCAGCACTTTTTGAACGTCAAAGTTCTACATAAAGACAGTCCTCCAAAACGCCCGCCCGTCACCACTTCCCAGTGTTTTAGCTGGGAAGAAGAAGTGGCGCAATAAACTCCCCAGCAACACATCTGTCTGTTGAGTTATAAGGACTAGCATTTGTACAAAGGTATGTAAGTAGTCAGTTATCAGATCTTATCTCTAGAAAACCTAGTTTCTCTCAACACTGCTAAGCCTAGCTAGAACAGCTAGCTTGCTTCTCATTACAAACAAAATTTCAAAAGTATTTTATTTTACATAGACCCACATCAGCACTTCCCAAACGTCAAAGGCTTAGTGTACGGTTCGAGTCAGTCGTTTCTTATTGAGAACAACCGTCTAGAAACTATACGGTTACACTTTTATAAACATTACTGATCACAGAAACACTCACTCGTACTTATACACATTTCTGTTTTGTTGAAAAGGTTTGAATTTTAAGTTTTCAGACCACGAAGGCTTTAACCTGGCCTGTTGGTCGAGTGGTTAGTGACCCTGACTGCTAAACCGGAGGTCGTGGGTTCGATTCCCACCCAGGACAAATCTTTGTGTGATGAGCATGATCATTTGTTCTATGTCTGGGTGTAATTTGTCTATAATATGTATGTATTTAGAAATATAAAAGTATGTTTATCAGTTGTCTGGTTGCCATAGCACAGGCTCTGCCTAGTTTGGTATCGAATGACCGTGTGTGAGTTGTCCCAAGATATTTAAAAAAATATATATATTTATTTAAAACAATGTGACATTCTATCAGAGAAACTATTGTCGAAAAGTCCATGGTAAAAGATCGACCGACATACGAGTAGCCTAAAGAATTACCTCTTAAGTAATGGAAATCAGGAGCAGGTATTTTTAGAACGATTCTTATCCTTTAAAGTTCAAAGAGAAGTTCATTCATATCACAAAACAGTCCTTAATATGAACACAGCCATACGCATATCAGCTTCTAAATAGCCGCTACATCATAATTATGCTCTTATAAACTTATACCAATGTTATAAATACGAAAGTTTGGATGTTAAGATGGATGGATTGTCGAGGCGATCAGCGGCGGCGACCTCTCGCGACCGGCCCTGGTTGAATCCATGGTCCGGAGCGATGAGGCTTGGGAAGCGGTCACCTCCTTCTGCGAAGCAGTAATGCTAGCGAAGGAGGAGGCGGGCCGCGCGAGGGAAAGGGCCTTTGCCCCACCCGCCGCTACAGGAGAAGATGCCCCGGGCGTCGGGAGTCGAAGGGCGATCCCCGGCCACCGTAGGCGCGGGTCTGCGGACGGCGATTGTTGGGTGGCTCGCTGTCCGATCACCACCAGGCCCGGGTCGATGGCGCGGTGTGTCTCACGCGCGCCTCAAAGAGATGTCAGCATAGAAGACGGGGCCCGCTAGGGCCCGAGCCTGCCAGGGTTGCGGAATTTGTTCGAAAGAGTCACCGCGGCCCTGGAACGCAAAGGCCTTTAGAAGGAACACGGATGGATTTTAGTCAGTAAGAGTCTGACACACCCTTCCGCTCCACCCAGAGCGGAAGAAGTCATTTGATAATTTCCCACACTTAAAAAAAAAAAAAAAAAGATGGATGGATACTCAATCACGTCAGAACGGCTAAGCGGGTCTTGATGAAATTTGGCGAAGAGGTATATTATAGTCTGGAATAACACATAGGAGACTTACCCCAGGAGTATATTAATTTGGGTTAATTTTCGACATTCAAGAACCGCAGGCGGCAGCTAGTACAATATAATCAGTAATAGTAAATCTTCATAATTACCACACATTTCGCAATTTGGTATTTGGCATTTATTTAATCACTACATATCTTTAGCAGTTTACACTTACCTTGTCACTTTTGCCAAGTGCCTAGGCCTGAATAAGAACGACAATTTACTACCGATCAAACACACACTTATACTTACAATACAAACTAGGCCATACAACCCACATGTAACTCAGCAGATAGTACTCGCCACTCAAATCAACCATTATGTTTTATGGAAACAAAACGCTATTAAACTCCTCGTTCATGTCATGGCAAACTTTGTTAGCAAATATGCTTATGAGGGTCGGGTGTGAGGTATGAGCGTTGTGTTATTTGTCTGTGGGAATTTGTCTGTATTTAATTGTCTCACTATGGAAAGGTTTCTACTTGAAGTTTTACCAGATATTGAAGTCCTGCCGATCGATTCTGTAAACATGTCGAAGTGAAGGTTTGGGTGAAGTGATCTCGAGGTGAGCTGTCAATTCGTATAATCAAGATGGAATGACAGTTCACTTCGTGATCACGTGACATCTTGATTATATGGATTGACAGCTCACCTCGCCACACAACGTGGCAATGCCACCAGTCTTTTGGGTACACTTCCAGTCGACAGCGATGCGGATGAATTTTTCGACGCCATATTTTAGGGTTAATTTAGTTAGGAGTTTTTATTTTCATTTCTAGTGTATATAGACAGTCATTAAACACCATTGATTAAGTTCTAATCCAGATATATTTTTATAGAGGAAACTCTGGATTCAGGTGGGGTATGAAACGTAACCAGATTAATATATTGAATTACGTTTCTTCCATTGCTACAGTACAGCAGCTAATCTCCCTACCTGTACAGGTCGCCTTTTGGATTGATAGTCCCTTTCCTATCATAGAGAGGAGGAACTTTTGCCAGCGGTTTCGCCCTTGACAGTCGAAAATTGACGCTTAACAACTTATGATGTTAGTCTCAAACTGTAACCGAATTTGAAGAGTGAAGTAGATAAATAAATAGTCAAAAATGATTCCAAGGAATCATGACCAGGATAGTAAAGTATCCGATATATATCGTAACAACGTGAAGAAGTAACAAACACTCACTTTCACATTTATAATATTAAGTTAGAATTATGCTATACTTTTTTTTTTAAAGATGGGAATGCATCAAATGACTTCTTCCGCTCTGGGCGGAGCGAAAGGGCGTGTCAGACTCTTACTGACTAAAACCCATCCGTGTTCCTTCTAAAGCCCTGTGCGTTCCAGGGCCGCGGTATCATGCTATACTACAGCTGCAATTCGGTTACGCCATAGTCATCCTGATGGCCACAGGCACCCAGATTGCGAGAACGAAGGTGAACACGCTTTATCCCGGAAAAAGGATATTTCTGTAGTATAGCCCACGTGGGGCGAAACCGCAAGAGAATGAATCACAAGCCTCCTGAGTTCATAGCTTACACCATCACAAACTAACAAGAACACAATAGCACAAACATCGTGGATAAATTCTCGGGCAGCATTACAATATGGCCGCGGTTCAGTTAAACATGTACGACTGAAGGTTTCAGTACTGAAACTACGGGTTTGTGCATTAATAGTAGGTACCTTTCTGTAGGAACTGTGAATTGGGGAAGATAATGATGAATTGTTTTATGAATGTGAGGGAATGATTTGGAATGCAATGTCATGTGTTGATTCAACAATTTTGGAATGTCTTGAGTTATACACTAAAACTTTGAACCTAAAACAATTTTATTTGATTTTTTTATTTATTTATTTATTTAGCTTCTGACCATTTCCTTTTAAATGTCACGGTGTGCTGTTTGTTGTAATAAGGTTATGAATGAGAATGTATGCCCGTTCATTAACTCTTAGTGACACCGGCGACAGCTGGTCGATTCTGGAATAAAAACTCATCGTGACAACTTAGGTTAAGTGAGCACATTAATATTGGTGTTAGATATTGACAGATGATTTTTACGATGAGTTTGTTTTTGAATGCAATGGCAAAAAAATAACGTAAGTACTGTATAACATTGAAAATGTATAGAATAGAGAACACAGACGCAACACGACAGCAACAAACACATAGTATAAAATAAAAACAATAATATAACATAACAATGATACAGTAAACCTGTGCTGAGCGTGCCCATACCGAAAGGGTCTCTCAGCATATGCTGGGCGTCAGACACCCAGCGCTGGTCTTCAGTTGGCAGTATCTTATCATTACGCTTTTAATTAAGCACTAATTTAGCTGTCACATACCTAGTAAATCAAATCGGACACTAGTATTTTTGACGTCTTAGAGGATTTTTTTAGATAAATAGTGAAAGATAATAAAACCTAAAGGAAACAAAGACAACAAAAAAACAAAAATCTTTTCTCCCAATTCCTTAACAACCCAATAAGCCGATATCTTTATTCGCAGTACACAGCAAAAATCTTGGCGGGACAAATTCCGCCAAGTCCGAACTCACTTGACACACCCCTCACGTATATTCTATGGGCATTGTGAAGGCATCCTGACAATACGTCGTAAGGGCATAAGGGGCATAAGTGGCGTGCTTACCGTCTTGGATTATGCCCCGTAATAGGCTTGCCCGGCCCATTACACTGAATTTCACGCGGGTTTTCAGTGTGTGTGGGTTTCGGAAATATTAATGTGTTTGAGCGAATGTTTGGTTGTTTTGTGTTGTCCTCTTTTCAGATAAATGTAAAACTAATCTTTGAATTATACTATCGTTGGTTTTGTATCACAGTCGTAGAAAATCTGGGCATACGTTAGTCTACACTACCGAATATCACAAGGCATGACATTTTTAGGGAAAAAAAAAAATATCACATCGTATTCCGGGTATCTATATTTTATTTTATTTATTATGGTTTTGCTCTTGACTCTGGTCTAGGTCATAGATGACAGAGACAAAGTCGACGATGGAGCGAGCTTACCCAGAAGAAGCCTGTTCACTCTAATTTTGAAGAGATTAGTCAGTTATCTATTAGTCTATCAAGACGCTTTTTCTCAGGAACGCGTGGACATATCAGATGATGAGGTCTAGGGTCATGGTGTTGACTTATTAGCTTGATTTTTTGTACAACGCCATGGAACTAGCGTAATTCGGTATTTCTAATCGAACAACAGCTTATACTTACAACCCTACCTAGAGGCCAAGAAAGAAATAAACCTAATTATCTTTCGAATTAAAATAACTTCAATAAAAAACAAATGAAGCATGGGTAAAACAAAACACAATACGTCGTGTATGTAATAGGACGTCAAAGCAATTATTTTGATTGTATGTTTGTTAACACAAACTACTGGGTATGGCGCGACGTATTCCGGTAATTTGGGACAATACACCAAGATGTTATGAATGAGATTTGTGGTACACTTAGACGTTACAATAATAATGTTGTGTGGGAATTGAGTAAGTAGTTGTCTTTTGAACGATTACTTACTTACTGAAGTTGGCTTAAGAAGAGAATAATACTGGTACTTACTACACAGCGAGTAATTAAATTATTTGAAACACTACCTACGCAACACGACTTATGTGAGTTTTTTTTAATAGATAAAACAGTTTTAGCATTGCAACGTGAATTTTTGTGTACTTCAAGTGCAATGTACCTTTGTAAGTTGCTGATCTTTTATGATGCACAAAAGATACATTTTCACTTATACCTCCATTTTATGGATGGGAAATCATCCGCTGTTAGCGGAAAGGAAGGGAGTGTCAGACTCTTACTGACTAAAACACATCCGTGTTCCTCCTAATGCCCTTTGCGCTCCAGGGCCGCGGTGACTCTTTCGAACCAATTACGCAACCACTTAAACCATCTACAACATTTATTTTTTCTGATATTTTTCAAAAGTCAAAAAAAAGTCAAAAGTCAAAACGTTTATTTCAATTAGGCCATTAAACGGCACTTTTGAACGTCAGCATTTACAGTTCAGTAAAATAATAATGTTACATGAATAAAGTGACTCTACTGTCCATTCGGAAAGGTAGATTCTTATGGAGAAGAACGGACAAGAAACTCCATAGTTACTCTTTTCAAATAATGATTTACAAAATTTGGTATACAAAAATTAATTTAATATTATGTGAGGACGATACACCCAGAGTATGCTACTTATAAGAACAAAGTATTACCAGCAGAGGTTAACTTATTCATTTTATTTCTTTTTTTATTCAAAATAGTTATACGGAGAAGTTCTAAGCATTATCTACGCAGGATGGGTGTTAAAGATTATAATAACTTTAAGTCAATCTATTAATGGGCTAAATCAACCACAACGTGGATCCAAGACAATGAACGACATCTTGGCAGACCCAAGAAAAAATGGCAGGGTAACACTTGCCCAAAGTCGGGAAGATTAAAAGAAAGAAAGGGCAGGCCTATACCAAGCAGTGGGACCAAACAGGCTGCTTGAATAAAACATTAATAATATTAAAGACTAGCGGACGTTGCTCGCTGATAATTTTTCAAATTGGTCCAGTAGTTTTTAAGTTTATTCGTTACATACAAAAATACAAATCTTTCCTGTTCATAATATTATAGTATAGATAGTTTTTTTTTTAATTTATACGTTGCATACAAAAATACAAATCTTTCCTCTTTGTAATATTAGTACAGATTTACAAAAAACAAGCCCGCTCCATTTAAAAATACCTTGTACTCTAGCTACTACATAATTTTCGCCTCGAACAATAAATTCAACCGCAAGGCAGTGCTTGTAACTCAGAACAGAAACTGTAGCTCGGAAACAAATCAACAGAAAACAAATATAACCACAAATATAACTTGAAAACAACTGAAACATGTTCATGAACTTTCAAAATGAACTCTTTTTCATGAAATAAAATAACGGCGTTACTTGAAGTTTCATTCAACTTGGTGGGAAGTTATGGCCTCAGTGATAGCGGTTTTAAATTAACGATTATTTTTGTAGCTAAAAACACGCCACATCGATATAAGATTTCTCCTTGAGCTTAGGATCGACTGACTCGCGAGCAACTACTGTTCACGCGAAACCCTTCTTCACGTCAGTCCTCCATGGCCTTTTTTGAAGTGAAAACTTCTTTAGGCGCGTTGAGCACTTTTTGGGTTAACAAAAATCATGGAACTCGGGTCATCGTCACCGAACGCTTTAGCTTAGTTTTCACTTCTATAGGCAGTCCCCAAAGACTTGCCCCGCATGTTATTTTTTTTATATTATGTGTAGATTATGGGAAATGTTTCCCATAACGGAGCTAGCAACCCATGATAATTTCGTTTTAATTCAATTTTTTGTTGCTATGCAATTGGGTAACAAAGATGTAATGACTGGTCGCTCGCATTTAAGTATATATTGAATGGGTGTGTACATATTGTATTTGCAGTTAAACTTGTAGTTTTCAGTTATCTACTTCTGCTGGGTAAGTTTTCTACGAGTTTCTAGTTTCGTGTTCTTAATATCAAAGACTAAAGTATTCTGTTTATTAACAGAGGGCTTTAAATACCACATAAAGGATCCCGACACGTCAAACGCGATAAGACCTTGTAACTAGTTGTGTAACTATTTTTGGAGTAAAATATGGTATTTTACTGACAAAATCTAATTAGTCCGTTAGATAGATTACCAAAAAATATTGGACAAGTATTTTTATATTTTTATATTCTGGTGTCTTTAACACAGGTTACTATACCTAGCTAAGATGCCAGTTGCGATACGTTCCGTGACTTTGAAACCAATGTGATTGTGCCTAAGACGTTTTTGTAATCGGATAACTAAAGCTGGGCATCCTAAATAGAGTGAAGCGATACTTCACGCCTGGACAGCTTTTAACCCTCTATAAAGCACAAGTCCGATCCTGCATGGAGTATTGCAGCCACCTTTGGGATGGTTCAGCTAAATACCAACTTGCCGCGCTTGACTCGGTGGAACACAGAGCTAAAAGGCTCATTGGCGACGTAAGACTGGTGGATGCCAAGCTTCACAGCTTGGCTCATCGCCGCAAGGTTGCCTGCTTGTCGGTCTTCTACAGATTGTACTTCGGGGAGAGTGTCCAGGAACTCCACGATCTCATCCCACCGGCCCCCTTCTACCATCGGACATCTAGACGCACTGCAAGTTACCATCCCTACCTTGTTGCTATTCCACCAATTCGCACTAAACGTTTCCAAACGTCTTTTATAATGCGCACAGCAAAGGAGTGGAACTCTCTGCCTGCGTCTGTGTTTCCGAACGCATACAACCCTAATCTCTTCAAAATTAGAGTGAACAGGCTTCTTCTGGGTAAGCTCGCTCCATCGTCGACTTTGTCTCTGTCATCTATGACCTAGACTAGAGTCAAGAGCAAAAACATATTAAAAAAAACTGGTTTTTATTGTGACTAATAAAGCATTATTATTATTATTTTTTCGCCTAAATGAAAAATAAAAATAAATTTTAAATTAAAGTCACTACGATGGTACAATTTTCACCAGCGACGTGACGTCATGCGTATTTTCATCGAGTGCGTTGAAAACACGGGTGTATTGTCTTAATGTTTTCATTTACGTCAAATATGAAAAAAAACGTGTTCAATTTTTTTTGGAACTGTTTCTGACGGACTAGTTAGATTTTTACAGTAAAATAAGTACCATATTAAGTATATACTAATCATCATCATAATCTTTCTGCTCTTATCCCATTGTACTTGGAGTCGGCACAATACGTTTTCTTCCTCAATTCTGTCCAATTAATCGTCATACCATCACTGACTCCCCTCTCCTTTCATTTCACTTCTTTGGCTATTTATATATGTCACCGGAAAATGGAAAAATCCGTCAGATTATAAAATAACTTGAGAGATTGTAAACTCTCTATAAATTGTCAACTGAACATTTGGAATAGTTTTTATGCATCAAAATTTGATAGTCTATAATAACGAAGTTATTCCGAGAAATTGTGGACTGACATAAAATGGCGACCAATCAGATCACAAGTCTACAATTTATCCGTTTTCGTGGGTGGCTGTTATTGGTATCACACCAAAATAGATAAATTATTGTAGACCAGAGTGCTGATTGGTCGCCAGTTTATGTCAGTCCAGGATTTCTCGGACCGGCACGGAGATATAGACTATCAAATTTTGATGCGTAATAAAGTATTCCAAATGTTCAGTTGACAATTTATCTAGAGTTTACAATCTCTCAAGTTATTTTATAATCTTACGGAGTCTGCCATTTTCCGATGACATATACATATATTCAATGCTATTCCATTCCCCGCTAACACTGGCACCACACCCCCTCAACCGCGCGACACGACAGCAAGCGACAACACACAAACTTCAAGCCGCAACAATCGCGAAGCACATACTTTACTATGTGTTCGCCAGAATTATATACAATATGTACATATTGTACGTGTACATGCCAGAATTATGTACATAAAACTTGTACATGCTATACATCATACAAATACCGCGACACTGTTTAAAAGTTCACGTTTCTCGAATACTTTTCATGTTCTAATATTCGTTCAGTTTTGGCTGTCGTGTTAGAAGAGTTTTGTGGTGGGATTTTGTAAAGGATTTAAGTGTTTTTATGTGTGAAAGTTGTTTAATTTTGCGTTGAGTTAATTTCTTAATAGAACGAGATCGTGAGAGTCCATTCAGATTTTTGAGTCCAAATCTTTTGGACTTGTCATAAATCCTTACCTTATAAAGTACTAGCTACCGCCCGCGTGATTATCAGAAATTATCGCAAGGGAACACACTCCCGGGATAAAACGTCTTATATATTATTCCAGACTATTATCTAACTCTGTGCCAAATTCCAACAAGATCTGTTTAGCCGTTCTGACGTGAAAGAGTAACAGACATACGTCCATACATACAAACTTTCGCGTTTATAAAACTAATAAGGAAGTAAGGGGATAAGGATTATAATCAAGTAATCTCATTTACAGTTCTATAGATCGAATGATTACTGATGACTTGTCTCAACATTCCAGCTGAGTTATATTCTCGCCTAGAAGTAAACATCCAGTAAGCGCTTTGACTCCCGCAGCCCTCGCCCGGCCATCAGTCGACGAAGCGGCTATATTTCTAGACTTATCAAGAACAACTAAAACATCGCTAAACTATAAATACTTACCATTTACTGTGACAGTTATGCGGCTATCGGCTTATTCAGTACGTTGTTTAATATTACGATGGTAGTTCTTAGTTGCATGATGCAGGGTTCGTGTTTAGCATGCAGTTTAAGTTCTACATAAGCTGTTAAGTTTATGTGTGTGTTAAAGTTTTTGAAGCACCGATTTATTATTACTTTGAAGAACATGAAATGTTTCGCGTGTTCTTTACCGTAATAGTTTAGGGATCTGAATTTTTGTATTCTTCAGCGACTCAGTTTAAGCTATATTGGCTCTTTCATTTTGCTAATATCGTTTTAGTTTTTTTAATTAGGCATGACTTAAATATTTCAATTTTCAAGTATTAAAAATGTTTATTTGACACTACATTAAAGTTTTTTTGTAGTATAGTCATTTTTAACCGACTTCAAAAAAAGGAGGAGGTTCTCAATCCTGTTGCATTTTTCTTTTTATGTTTTTTACCTCATAACTTCGTCATGGTCGCCTTATAAACCGATTTGATTTTCTTTTTTTAAATTGGTCCTATAGAAATGTCATCATCAAAATCGGTTTAGTAGTTTGGTTATAAACCAAAATAGCTTGAGGAAATAGAAAATATTATCATCCAAGTACGTAACGAAATTTTGAGTGTTTTGCTCTCTTGTGACTTTCCAGTGGTGTTGTTAGGTGTGGGGGGGGTACCACTAAAAAGTGAAAAATAAAAAACTTTTTTACAAAAAATACAACCGACTTCCAAATAAAAAAAAACACTGCAAGTATAAAATAACTTTAGTTTCGGAAGTCGGTGATAAAATACGAAGAAACTACCAAAAAAAGTCATGTTTTACATATATGTGTTGTGTGTTTCAAATACATCAGATGCCAACTTCGAAACTAGGCCAGGACCTGTATTTTGGTAGTTAGTGATTCAGCCATAACGTTTTGGTGCAAAAGTATATGTTCTGATGGGTGTTGCTACATTGCAATAGTTTTTTTGTGTCAGATGAAAGATGTACTTTTATTATTAACTAGCTTTTACTAGCGACTTCGTACACATATCCCGTTTTTCCCGTTCCCGTATAGCATATAGCATTCCTCATGAATGTGGCTATCATATTCATATACAAAAAGAAACCCAATCCATCAATATTTCTATTTAATATGGGTTTGCTCTTGACTCTAGTCTAGGTCATACATAGATGACAGAGACAAAGTCGACGATGGAGCGAGCTTACCCAGAAGAAGCCTGTTCACTCTAATTTTGAAGAGATTAGGGTTGTATGCGTTCGGAAACACAGACGCAGGCAGAGAGTTCCACTCCTTTGCTGTGCGCATTATAAAAGACGTTTGGAAACGTTTAGTGCGAATTGGTGAAATAGACCTGTGGTAGTTCCAGATTAGCGCTTTCAAAGAAACTCTTCAGGTTTATTATATTAGAATAGATTTAGAAAACACAAGTGGAGTTCTGTAAAGCCGGCAGTGAGTTTTCAAGGTCCTAAAGCTGTTATTGACAACGTATCAAAGTGTGTGTTGATCAAAGTCAAGAACACGTGAAATTTCCTAAGGACATTATAATCATCACTGTACTGTGATTAAGGGAACGATGCTAAATTTTCGAAAAAATTGGCTGTGACAGACGGACTGATTATTATACGCGTGATTCTAAAAAAATAGCTGTTCCCTATATTGTTGTTTTATATACTTAACAAAAATGTATTGAGCAGTTTTAAGGGATCGTTGGATATTGTTCTATTGATTGTTGTACATTTAAGTACAAATCGAAACTATAATCCTCTGTGAAAATATATTCAAACCACTACTTTGTCGAATAAAAGATGATTTCCGCTCGGAAAATTAAATAGTATATTTAATTTACATAAAATTACGAGTTCCATTCGAACAGCTACCGCATATAACGGTAATCATATATTTATTAAATATACAATTGAACTGCTTATTAAAAAGTGGATTTAATGATTAATTGTGAAATGGAACAAAGTGTTCCGAAGTCCGGATGCGTTTTCAGCGAGCAGAGATTATTCGTGCATTTAATATCGCTTCTGATTAGTGGTTTAATAACTCAGTGGTTTAAGCGGTAAGCATTCAGCGTAAATGTATCCGCTTATGACACTTAAAACAGCTGGCAGCATTTTTTTTTTTTTTTGTAAGGATGGGAAATCTTCAAATGACTTCTTCTGCTCTGGGTGGAGTGGAAGGGCGTGTCAGACTCTTACTGACTAAGCCTCTTTCATGTTCCTTCTAAAGCCCTTTGCGTTCCAGGGCCATAGTGACTCTTTCGAACAAATTCCGCAACCTGGCAGCCTAGCTGCGTTCAAGACTGCGTTCAATGTCAATATTCCAGAACAACTCTTGAACGTCATTGGAATGAGCTGATGGCATATCGTTTCATTGACGGCGATTCGTTGACGGCGTTTCGTTGACGGCGTTTCGTTGATGAAACTGGCGCTAAAGTTATAACACTTCTTAAATTATTGAGAGTTTTAAAAAGCTATAGTGTCCGTTTCCTTTAAAAAGATTTGTTTGAGTAAGTCAAAACAACTTGTCATAATTATATTCTCTTTAGTTTGAAATGACTGAAAAGTCTGTTTGCAGGATTGAAATAGTGACTAAAATGAGAACTTTAGAATTGCACGTTTACAGAGGGAAAAACACAGGCGATGGATGAAGTTGGAAATGTATGTAGGTTTTATTAAGCCACTTCTTATGAAAGTGGCAACCGTTACCCAGGTTATTTGAAGTAACTTTGTGGCTGATTTTTTCGAGATAAAAGCACACACAAATTAAAAAAAAAAATATTTAGAAACAAATAAACCATCAAATCGACTAAATTGATCATCCTATCCGCTAACAGTACTAATCCCGCTGCCGCTTATAAATAAGACCCTTAATTAATATCATAAAGTACAGTGGCATCGACTAGTGCTAAATATCGGATCGCGAATATTCTGGGCTAATTACGAAATTAACATTATAACCTTTAGATTAGTTCCGGATAACACTTGAATGATAATTTTGAAACATTGACAATTAATTTAATTGGTTACTATTCTTTTGATCTAATTAATTTGATATAATGACAACATGAGGCTGAAATGGGACTGGGCGAGTCACACCAGCCGCATGCATAGTGACCGCTGGGCAAAAGTCTCTACGCAATGGGTGGATGGACGGCGTCGCCGAGGCCGGCCCAGAAAGCGGTGGCGAGATGATTTGGATGCACACCGCGAAGGCTGGTTCGAAGTGGCGCAAGAAAAGAATGTCTGGAAGGATATGGGGGAGCCCTTTGCCCAGCAGTGGGACACAATAGGCTAAAGAAAAAAAAAATACAACATAAACTTAGAAGACAACATATAACTTTGAATTAAGGTTGTTATTATACACAGATTATAGTAAGGTACCTACTTAAGTTTTGTAACAGCAAAACACTAGGAAGTGGTGACGGGAGGGCGTTTTAGGGGACTATTTCTGACGTTCCAAAAATGCTATTTTGAATAAATGACTTTTGTTTCTTTGAATTTGATTTTGTTTTGTTTCTTTTGTGTCTTTGTGTAAATTCGACAGTATCGTGAAACTTAATATATTATCCAATGTAGGTGTATCTACGTTGGTTTTGTTCTTTTTCAAAGTCTTCCTCCTCCAGCAAAATGAAGGTAAACACCATATGAAAAAACGTCAAACTTTCATATTAAACTTTCGTGAACGGACAGACAATTTCCTGAAAATGTCATTTTGTCCTCGTTTTCTCTACATGCATAAAATAGACATTTACCACCAGACACCCCATTTTTATTATATTAGTGTATATTATAAGGAACCTTTTGATGTAGAAAAAACGTAAAATAACCCCAAAATGTTTCTGAAATGGGAAAAACGTACGTTAATCGATAGTCTTTGATCTTTTCTGTATTAAACATCGCTGAATGTTTCTTTTTACGATATCCTTTTTCGTTCAGAGATTAAGCCAATTTCTCGTGTACCGAGCACAAAAAATTTAAATGTGAATATTTTTTGGGAATTGGGTTTTTGTTATTTTTTTGCTTAAATCCTTTTTGAGTTGATTAGCGTGAGGGGATGGGGGTAGGATTATGTCTCGGAAGTGGGTGCGGAGATAGGAGCTTTAGTTAAGCCTGGTGTTGTCTAGTTATATATTTTTTTAGGCTGGTAACGTCAATTTCAGTATTTATTCACGTGTTATCACAATTTCTTCTACATTTCTTTGAAATAGAAAATTCATTCAAAAAATCATCTAACGGGGATACTATGAACTGTTTGTTTTATTATTATTGTGTGGCCACAATTTCACAATATAGGAAGATATAATGTGGTCGACAGTAGAACACGCTCGCCTAGAAGTAACTTATTCAATCTTGACGTACAGACCTGGGAAGGTTGTAGCTATCAGGAAACACAGACCTCGGCAGGGAATTCTACTCCTTAGTTGTACGCATAATTAAATTATTCCTAAAACGTTTCGTATGGGTGGTATGTCCACGGAATGTGTTAGTGATCCTCTAAACTATGATACTTTTTTTTTTAGGATGAAAAATCATCAAATGACTTCTTTCAGTCTGTGTGGAGCGGAAGGGCGTGTCAGCGTCTTACTGACTAAAACCCATCCGCGTTCCTTCTAAAGCCCTTTGCGTTCCAGGGCCGCGGTGACTCTTTCGAACAAATTCCGCAACCCTGGCTAAACTATGACCACTTCATATTTATAAAATTACATAACATAACTAGTATTAAGTGCTATTAACACCTACTGTGGATCAAAAGTTGTCTTTCTAAGAATACATATTTCATTATTATTTTATTAGAAAACCAACCTGAATACAATAAATTTACCCCACTTCCTTCCACTGACATGAAAGTTTAATCACATACAACCTCATATTTATGAATACCTGCATTACTTAAACTACACATTAAACCGGTCGATACACGATAAGTGCTTCTCAATTGCCAACTTGGTACCAACAAAAACTACCCACCCCCACGCCATTCTCGCCTATACCCATTAACATATAAAGATTAAAATCGCTCGTACATAATAGCTACAGCTGGGGCTCGAGTAACACTATTACGGCCCTCATTGGACGGAATAAGGGAGGTTCGTGTTTCTGCTGTGACCTTTGTAAAGAATTTCGTTACAGCTAATAAAAGAACGGAGGGAGTAAATAACAATGACTGACATACGGTTCATTGGTTTGATGTACACGGCTGAGAGATCTCCTTTGATTTCTGAGAGCTTGGTACCTCTGTCACTCGCTCAATTGAATTTACACTCTAATTGCACGCACTCGGCGATATAAAAGCTTATTATTTTGACTGCAATACACTTTGTGCTCATAGCTAAGGAGTGGAATTCCTTACCTGAGCCTGTGTTTCATGATATAGTAGGCGCCAGATAAATGTGGAATGAAGTATATTGACCTTTCCCTAATAACTGTTCATAGGTACCTGAACAATTAAATATGAATCGTTTTTCATTATTAGACAATGTTAAGGATCACGAGAGATGATGATTCGGGACAGCTTTGTGTCATTAATTCCGTTTTTCAAATTAAAAATGTCAATAATTGTAGGTGGGTCAATGACCGTTATTCCACGATTATCTGGCGCCTACTATAGTTATAACCTGGAGTCTTTAAGTAAAGACTAAATAGGTTACTTCTAGTGAAGGATCTGTATGGTGTCGGATTTTAAAGAGCACCATCCTATCACTTCCCGTGGGTGTCATAAGAGGCCAGAGAATGGGCAGTAACATTCTCTGTGCATTGCAACAGCTACAACCGGCAACCGGCAACCGGCTCCTAAGCGTGGCGATTATGGTAAACCCACCTCTTTTGGAGGAGCCTTATGTCCAGCAGTGGACGTATTTTGGCTGATATGATGATGAGGCAAGCGTGCTCCATCGTCGACCACACCATCGCTTTCCATCAAGTAACATAGTGGTCAAATACGAACATACCAATTAAAAAAAGACAAAATTGTCCTAAATCTTCAGTTACACATTTTTCACATCGGGGTAAGTAGAAACTACAGAATTTGATGGGCTAAGAATCAGTTATTTGTGTAACCAGATGCGACGGAAAATTACTGCGTGCTTCCTTTTTTATGGTATTTTCATCGTAAAATCTACTTTCATGCGACACATTCATGTTTATGATCAACGGTTTACTCACATGCATGATAGCTTCACATTATACGACTAGTTTTGCAAATTAAAGGGCTTACTCATGATTATTACTGGGTCAAAATTAAGGGAAGCTTATTGGTTTAATTATGATCACAAGTGCGCCAAGAATAGTGTTCTAAATTTTAACTCGTGCCGAGAAAGATTTTCAGGTTATTGCATTACAAAATTCGCAATGGCAAGTCAAATTCTCGATCTCAGCTTGGCAAGACGTTCCTATATTGTCACATTTTGAGGTGCACAGTTTTTGTGTTGTTCACAATTCAAAAACTTAGGTAAAACAGTACCATAAAGTCAGCCACACCTAAAGCTCGTATCACACCCACCTCGTCGGTATTGTAGCCGAACTAATCACCTCGTGTGACTTACGCCTGAAATCACTCGCCGCCTCAACGCGCCGCTCATTATTTTCCTGCAAGCTGCGTGGTAGGCCATTGTAAACGTATTGTTAGGTATAAACGCTATTGTTTTGTGACCGGGTTGTACTGTTTTAGATGGGTAGAGGGTTTATGGTGTCAGGGAGTGGATTATTGGGAGTTATGAGTACATTGCTCGCAGATCAGATGGTCGATGGGGCCGAAAAGTTCTGGAGTGGCGACCGCGTACTGGAAGACGCAACGTTGGAAGGCCTTTTTCCCACAAGGTGGACCGGTGACCTGGTGAGGGTCGCAGGTAGCCGATGGATGCGAGACGCACAGGACCGGTTGTTGTCGCAACACTTGGGGGAGGCCTATGTCCAGCAGTGGACGTCTTTCGGCTGATATGATGATGATGATTTGTGAGAAGTCGATGGTAGACTCATGATGTGCGTTCTCTTTACCCAGTGATATCTCCTATTAATAGTTGAATTTTGCAATTTGATTTGAGACATTTAACGAACTATAATATATACAAGTAACAACTAAATACTTAAACGTGAAATTATGTACAAACACGTATTAAAACAAAATAAATCATCCACATCGCTGTTAATGGCAAAACTTTCGCGTTGAATGGCAATGCTGATTCTTTGGCCGAAGAAAAGCCCAGCCCTCTGGTCACGTGAACAGTCGACAAGTTGTCAGTCTATTTGATATTTTAGTTAATTCGGATGGAGGTTATTTATAAAATTATCATTACGAGTGACGCAGCTGAATATGCCCTTAAAAATCATGTACGAGAGAGTAGATTGCTGTATCTTAGATAATAGTCACTGGTACCTGAACACACACTTTAAACTGTAACAAACCTCACACAAGATTACTTAATACGACTCTGACGTCAACTACGAGAGATTTGAAATGTTCTACAATGGACACTGTCACCAGTCACATTATAAACTTCACCAAACCTCAGACAAAATCAAGAAATAATCCACAAAAAATCTCCACAAAAAATCTCCACAAAAATTCCCACACCATGCTCTCAATTTTTTATTCCCTCCCTGTCATCGTTGATATTCCTCTCCCTCTGTACCTTATAAATATAATGACGTCTTGTATCCTGCATTACCTCATTCTACGAGTTACGGCGTGACGTCACCACACAGGGTTTTATGCTTCGGAAATGTGTTGCCATTGGTGACTTTTTGTTGCGGAGCTTGTACTGGTTTGAAAAGGAAGGTAAGCTAAGAGCGGGTACGGAAATTGCGGTATTTTTTTTTATTGGACTACACTGTTACGGCGTATTAGTTTTTTTTTCTGGTGGAAGCGCAAGTCGTTAAAGGAGGTTTTTTTTTAATTGAGATGAGTATGCTCTTGACTCTGGTCTCGATCATAGATGACAGAGACAAAGTCTTCATCTTCTTCATGTTATAGTTTCAGGTCAGAATTAGGTTACCACTAAACTTTTTGGCTGTTGCTCTGTTGAACATCATCACCATGATTATCATCATTATCATTATCATCATCAGTCTATAGCAGTCCACTGCTGGGCATGAGCCTTTCCTTGTTCACGCCATTCAACTCGATTTTCGGCAACTCTCATCCAGCTGCTACCAGCCATCCTGCGAAGATCGTTGCTCCACCTAGCCTGAGGGCATCCTACCTTACGTTTGCTGGTTCACGGTCTCCGCTCAAAAACTCGTCTACCCCAACGGACATCGGTTGTACGGCTAATATGGCCGGCCAATCGCCACTTCAGCTTGCTTATTCTGTGAACTATGTCGACAACGTTGGTTCTCTGTCGGATCGATCCCTCAAAGAGACTCTAAGCATAGGCCGTTCTATAAGCTCGCTGAGCGACCTTGAATTTATAGACCAGCCGTGCCGTGAGTGTCCACGTTTCGGCTCCGTAAAACATAACATAACAGGCAAGACGCACTGATTGCAGACCTTAGTCTTTAGGCTCTGTGGCATACGTGACGAGAAGACTCGGCGAAGCTTCTCAAACGCTGCCCAGCCCAGATGAATTCTTCAGTTAGCCTCCCTCTCAAAGTTGTTCTTATCAAACTGCAGCGGTTACCCGATGGTTGAACATAGATACGTATCATTTTCCGTACTAAGTCGATATACTTTGAAAGTTACTTTGTCTGTCTATCTGTTTGTTACCTCCTCAGGTCTGAACGAATCTGGATTTGGACGAAACGAAATATTTTCCTAAACATTCAATGACTTACCACCCCACTCAAAAAAACCAAACCAACAAAATGCAACGTAAACAGAATCCGAACAATTTCACCGCACTTTTTTACCTCCGCTCACAAATAATTACTCTCTCTTCCTGCGCTTTTCTCATAAAGGCACAGTACTCGAACTAAGTATCTCCTCAAAGCCAGAGAGGTATATGCAAAACCTATTGAACTATCAAACGAGGTCAAACCGATCGGGCTTTTCCGAGGAAATTTCTTACGTACCTACGTGTTATTTTTTTTCTCTTTTGAGGCGTTATTTTTTGTCGACGTAGAGATGTAGTTAGGTCCCGTAAGTAATTTTCGACGTGAGCGAGGCGAGCGAAAAGCGTTGGTGAAGATGATCGATGACGCAACAAAACAGAAGGTGGTTGTGTTAGAGGAGGTAGCGGGAGCGGGTGTGACAGCGGAATCTGATTAGATTGAAAATGCGTGTGTTGTTGTGTTTATATTTTCATGGGTTTATTTTATTTCCGGTGATGATGGTCATTCTGTTCTGTATGGTGTCGGACGTAAATTAATAACACCATCACATCCTGTGGGTGTCGTAAGTGACTCACCAGAGAATGGGCAGGAGAATTCTCGTGATCGCCAACCTGCCTATCAAGCGTGGCGATTATGGCACACCCCCCATTAGGAGAGGCCTATGTCCAGCAGTGGACGTCATTCGGTTGATGATGATGATGATGATGATTCAATTTCTGAATTGAGAATTTAGAGATAAATACGCGTCGATCTTCTACTTAAATGTCAAAGTTTAAGGATAAAATAGTGATAGGATTTTTTCGGGATAAAGTAGAGTTTGACAAGGTCTCTTTCAAATTCCTGATTCAGAAAGCGTTTGCTTTCTGAATCAAGAATTTGTTTTGTCAAAATAAGCATGATAAGACTTATGTTTAGCTTTCGTGATAATAGTGCCAGTAAATGTATGGAAATTGAGGCTTTTTTGGCAGATTGAGACTGACATTTGCTTAAGAATTTGTCCAATTGGCAATCTGATTTAAAAACTAAAGTTTTCAAGTTACGCACGAGAAAGTAAACAAAACACCTTTTATTCGTTTTCTTCAAATTTAATCCCACCCCGCTTACATCCTTCTAACAATTATAACACGATTAATTAAAACTCCAAAAGTTCATCCCTTGCGCCATCCCTCGGGAGCACGTCATGCGATGTTTACACCAAAATGTCGTGTTGAATATTGAATTTCGAGTTAGTTCGTATTAAGAAAAACCGTGAGAGTGTCGTCAGCCCTTACGAAACTCACAACAATACCTCTACACTTTTTATCAAAAGTAATACACAATCTCCAGCACTAACCTTGAGTCTTTTCACAGCGAAAAGTGCCAGAAAGTGCTTGACAGAATTTACGTGAAAATCACGAGTCCTCACACAAAGAAGTACTCATGTAGTTTCAAGAATATGGAGGCAGTTATTGTTGAACTTCCATTTCGCATTAGACTGTCTGCAAACTTTTCGGCACGGCTCATGAAAGAAGCTAATAAAAATAACTAAAAAACCGAGTACATTTTTAATTCATAGGGCAGACGTAAAAACAGTGTATTCACAAAACAACGGCGGCGGGCCCCGCCCACTTGCCCGTGCTAGATAAATTAAAATAAAAAAAAAGAAAGCACGAACAAAAATTCCGGGAGTACTTTATATGAACCCCGTTTATCCGCGTCTGTGCCGACCCATGAGCTCGTAAATTACTACCGGCCAGCCATTTTTGGCACCCATTTTTGTACGGCCTTGTATGGTCAGGAAAATTTTACGGCTAAAATTCAATAAATAGAAGGTTTGTACTGTGACAAAATGGGCTGGAAGATCTGTGACGGATCGGTCTGGGTTCGTACTTGACTTGAATAAAGAGATCTATGCTAGAGAAAAATGTATCGTATTTTTTATGAGAGCACTTGTTCTTGCTTATTTTGGTAGGCTGTGACATGGATAAGAGATTTTTTAGCATAGGTACCTCTTCAAATTGGTCATTTTTGGGATACCAGTCGCTCGGTTTTGTTGCCAAACTGCTTTTTTCCTTTATATTCGTAGTTAACTAACTAGCATGCTCAGCGTAAACACTTCGATAGGCCCCGGTTTCTGAATTGAATATTTGGACTTAAAGACGTGTTCAGGCTAAAGTAGAGTTAGACAAATAATTAACTTCGAATTTATCTACACTAATATTATAAAGAGGAAAAATGTGATTTTTTTTTTGTTGTAATGAATAAACTCAAAAACTACTGGACCGATTTGAAAAATTCTTTCAGCAATGGATAGCTACATTATCAGCGAGTAATATAGGCTATATTTTATCCCCGTACTTCCACGGTAACGGAAACTACGCGGGTGAAACCGCGTGACGTCAGCTAGTAATTCATAAATGGGAAGTACTCTCCCTACTTCCGAAACATTATTATTTAATTTAATCTTTTTCTACCACGGTCAATGCTACACGTGCCCAGAATCATCACAAACCCGCTTACATAACGAATTCTAAATCCTTCTCAAAACAAAACCGGTTTAAAAAAAGGCCAACAAAATCCTTTTAATATTCCTCGTTGCATCGTGTCAATGCAAATACATACATAATCCAACACGGCGGTACATGCATCGGGTTTGATCGATGACGTTATCCCCTACTTCAGGGGATTATTTTATCACCCCGTTCGAGCTCAGGTGCTTAGCGTGTCTAATTTTGAATGGATTATGTATCAATCATAGAGATGTTCTGATGGGATGAAAGGATGAGGGGATGTTGATATCGTTTACTGATACGGAATATTCATAAGTATTTGGTGATGGGATAAACGATGATACCGCAAGGCTTAGTAAGGTGATTATTAAATGATGCGCTGATGTTGAAAAGTGGGAAGTACAAACGAAAGAAGACCTTTACCCAGTACTGGGATATTATAGGCTGTTTTCATGACAGTACAATAAAGAGAGTAGCTCATGGCTAAAGGGAAACCGCCGCTTGGGTCGATCTTCAAGGTTAAGCATCGCTTGAGATTGGTTCGTGAATGGGTTATCTTGAATACCGAAATCGTTCACATCTCAAAAAGCACGTCAAGCCGTTGGTCCCAGCTGTAGTTTGTACATCTTTGAGTCTGTCATTACGGGTTGTCAGGAGCCAGAAAACCAGTCTTGCTAAAGGGTGTCGTGTTACTGAGTTACTGGGTTTAAAAGTAAAATTAGTAGTCGCTTCATATCAAATACTGGTAGTCAGCTGCTTCCGGATACACTGAAAGCTGATCCTAAGATAGTTTGGAAAAAATCTAGGCACATTGGAATCATAACCCGTGTAAAGGTGGGTACTCACCTAGCCGTGTAGCATCTAACGTATCTGATACGGTATCAACCTGCAAGTGGGTACGGCTCGTCCACGGTCACCGCGTATCCAGCTACGAGCTCCCGCATACTGCGAGCCGCCTTT
Source organism: Mamestra configurata (assembly GCA_002192655.3). Taxonomy (NCBI): domain Eukaryota; kingdom Metazoa; phylum Arthropoda; class Insecta; order Lepidoptera; family Noctuidae; genus Mamestra; species Mamestra configurata. The sequence continues at coordinate 169,491 of NDFZ01005297.1, forward strand.
GTGTTCGCAGTGAAACCGCCACTCGGCTGCGAGCTTACTGTGCTCCGCGCGGCTCGCAGTAGGCTGGTGCCTACGAACTCACTTGATGAGTACACACGAAGGTGAGTACCCACCTTAAGATGCTACAAGTATCATTAATATTATGGGTACTTTGTCTTTATATAAGTTGGTAACTACATCTCTAAGCCTCCAGTGACCAATAGGTGACGATAACTACAGCTACGAATCTCCGTTTGAATACACCTACTTCCAGGAACCGGGAGATACATCGTCCGTACCGTCTTCAAACTAGATAACCGGGAAAGGAGAATTCTCGATACTTTTTCACAATTCGGTTTGCTACTGCGAACTTAACTTTGTGATATTGTGTTAGCAGTGTTAACTTAGTGTACGGAATGACTTCAAGAGATTATTAAGTATAAAAAAAGAAAAAAAAGTATTCCAAATGTTCAGTTCACAGTTTATCAAGAGTTTACAATCTCTCAACATATTTACAATCTTACGGAGTTTGCAAATTATTCGGTGACAGATATACTTTCTTAGTGCATACAGGAATTAAACTATTATTCATTCCATTTGAACGGGATAACGGTGCCTCTGCTAGATTCGGCCCACGAAAAAGACGTCCACTGCTGGGCATAAGCCTCCCCCAAGTGTCGCCACAACAACCGGTCCTGTCCATCGGCTACCCGCGACCCTCACCAGGTCATCGGTCCACCTTGTGGGAGGCCTTCCAACGCTGCGTCTTCCGGTACGCGGTCGCCACTCCAGATTTTTTTTAAATTTTCTTTTCGGTTTTCAAATGTCGCCTCTCAATTCGTCCACAACCCCAGGATCTCGAAATTGTCTAAGACTTTGTGAAAGTTGCATTTCGAAAACAAATTGCTTTGTTCTCGACACATATTAAAGCCAGCATTCAATTGATAAAGAAGAAACCAATTACAACAGTCGTCTCATTACAGTATAATTCCCCTTAAAAGCACTTTTTCTGCCCCATTACTACTTTTTCCTAGTAAACGGGAACATTTCGGCTTGTCCAGAAAAATTCTCTCCGTAAGTGATGGCGAGTTGCCAGTAAGCCAATAAGCCTAATGGAGTCTATTCGGGAACACGGACCTAATCGTAATCGGTAGGATAACAAGTCGCTACTTAGGGAGGTTCTGTGTTTGAACTTATCACGCTATTGTTATGATTTGAAGGGATAATAGTAGGATATTTTTCTCGAGTGTCAGTAAAAGCGATGCGACACTAGATCATGTTGTAATAAAAAGGTTTTAGAAGGAGTGTCGTGTAACCCAGTACCTGGTGCAGTTCTATGTAAAATACAGGTTCTGTGTACAATGCAGCTGCAGTAGGCTTCATCCTATTCGAAAATCAATAAACTGATTGTGACAATCAGAATAGGCCAATTCTTTTCACTTTTAAGCAGACGCAGTCTGTCAAAAAAGCCTCAATTTTTCATAGGTTAGTAAAATTAGTAGAGTAGACACCTTGATTATGTACTTTATTTTGTGAAAGCATTTTCAATATTCGGCAAATCATATGAAGAACAAATGCTACTTGCGACTCCTTTCCTTTTTTCTTTCACTCCCAGTCTAAGTCGCTTTATCAGGATAAAGCGACTGACATAGAAATGACAACCACTTCATCAAAAATGGCCTCTCCTAGTCACTGCATTTAAATATGGCGACTCATCATCGTCATCATCGTCGTCATCATCATATCAGCCGAAAGACGTCCACTGCTGGACATAGGCCTCCCCAAGGTGGGGAGTTTGCCATAACAGTGTAGCTGTTGCAATGCACAAAACTATAGAGAATGCTGCTGCTTATTCCCTAGTGAGTTCCTTAGTCGCCTCTTACAACTCCCACGGGAAGTGATGGCATGGTGCTATGGAAAATGGCGACTCACTTAATTTCTATTTTATATTGCCTTTTTTTTAAGGATCATCATAGGTAAATCATCAAATGACTTCTTCCGCTCTGAGTAGAGCGGGAGGGCGTTTCAGACTCTTACTGACTAAAACCCATCCGTGTTCCTTCTAAAGCACTTTATGTTCCAGGGCCGCGGTGACTCTTTCGAACAAATTCCGCAACCCTGGCAGATATTATATTGCCTACAGATACCATTAAGTGTATTAAAATAATTCCATGGAGCGATTCACCTGACTGGCTTTTCCCAAACTATTTCTGGGTTGTTTACCAGTCAGATTGATCAATATTGAACTATCAGTCTTTTAATAAAATTCCTGAATACCGATCCATAAAAGATCATTGACTGTCTAGCAAATTATTTTATTTTTAGCCATTTTAAGTGTATTCAGAGGCATCCGTCCCGTGCCAAATGAACGATGAATGATTTGAACGGTGAATGATTTTACGTGCTCAACGATTTTCGGGTGGAATATTTTACAATTTGTTTCCGATTTACTCTCTGTCTGTGTGTAAATATTTTTTTTTGTCTTTAGCTTTATGTAGTGTCTTACTTGAAACATTTGTTGGACTCTGTCGTGAAATATCGTTTACCTGAAACAAAATTAAACAATAATTTACTTAGTTATTCAAGAAAACATATTTTTTTAGCAGTGCTGACTTATATTACAGTTAATTTTTTTGTTTTAACATAAATGAGATTTAAAACAAACAGAAATTATAATTATCTAGAGCAGGGGTTCCCAAACTATTTCAATCCGTGGCGCACTTATACCGTTTAGTATTATGTCCCGGCGCCCTAGCTTGCCAAAATAGGTTAAAATTATAAACCACAATATGATGTTCAGTTTTTACGTATTGAAACACAAAAAAGCGAGAATTAAACTGTTTTTATTAAATTTTGTACCCGCGAATACGTAAGTCAAGTTCCCAAAGAATGGAAAACAGGAGCGTCTTGCGGCGCCCTTCTTAACTTTCTACGGCGCACCAGCGCGCCGCGGCGCACACTTTGGGAACCCCTGATCTAGAGGATTCCCTACGAAAACAAACACAAATCTTATTAGTGATTTTCTTCAGAAAGAGACTCGCAACCATTGCGTGAATATAGACGGAGAAAAACGAGTAGGTATGTAATTTTAATAGCAGGTGGTGGCGTCCGCTGTGAGGATCGCCCGGAGGACATGGTGGAGCATACGGTGGAGGTCTGCCCTGCTTGGGCGGAGCACCGCCGTGTGCTCGTCGAGGCGATCGGCGGCGGCGACCTCTCGCGTCCGGCTCTGGTTGAATCCATGATCCGGAGCGAGAAGGCTTGGGAAGCGGTCACCTCCTTCTGCGAAGCAGTAATGCTAGCAAAGGAGGAGGCGGGCCGCGCGAGGGAAAGGCAAGGCCTTCGCCGCTACAGGAGAAGACGCCCCGGGCGTCGGGAGTCGCAGGGCGATCCCCGGCCACATAGGCGCGGGCCTGCGGACGGCGAGCGTTGGTTGGCTCGCTGTCCGCAGGCCCAAGGCCCAAGGATGGTAAATCATCAAATGACTTCTTCCGCTCTAGGTGGAGCGGAAGGGCGTCAGACTCTTACTGACTAAAACCCATCCGTGTTCCTTCTAAAGCCCTTTGCGTTCCAGGGTCGAGGTGACTCTTTCGAACAAATTCCGCAACCCTGGCAATCTATGCTATCTTGCTACCAAACTCAAAGCTTATAATTCCTACCAAATCATAAGCTATTCTCACAGAGCACGTCCCTACGTTCATTTCCAAGAAAACACCCAATTTCTTGTGTAACAATTTCATTTAGATAATATACGGTACAAACTTATATCCCACTCACTTCACACTCAAATACTAGGAGATAAGGAAAATCTATTTACATTATAGTCTACGAAACTTTTGTACATTATTTGTGGGAGCCTGTTAGCTGCTGGTATGAAGGAAAGTGTTCAGTAATTCTAGTTCGAACTACGTTGAAGGAAGACCTTACAAGAAGTGGAGGAATTTGAATATTGGATAATAATAATGAGTTATTGGATGATTATATTTAGATTAGTGGTTATCTGTGAGTAGAAATGCTGATGATCAAATAAGCAAGAAAATATACTGATGAATGATGATGAAGAATATAAGCGTTTTCGGGGACTGTCTTTATTTAAAACCTGGACGTTAAAAATGTGCTGACAATCAGCCATATTTGAATAAATGACTTTTGCCTTTGACTTTTTGACTTAATTAGTGGTCAACAGTAGCTAGATACTATTGCGATGATGGTATGGTAGTGACATTATTCATCAGAAAATATGAGACGTAAGTAACTCGTATATCAAAACTTTAGAATTTATTTGATTTACCAGTGTCTCATGTAGTGCACTTAATCGTATGTGAAATTCATAATATTAGTGTCAAATATGATTGGTTATAAAAAGGTTACAAGAACGGTAACAAGAGCGGCTCGTCTTGTCTAGAGGTATATTATACATCTACGCAATGACGCATGTCCCGTTCATTGGTTTGTCGTAAAAACGGAGCAAGAGATTTTTTCAGTTGTATTTTTGCAAGGTATGTTACCACTTCAGTTTTTTCAATCCTTAGGCCTTCTATATTATCATCATCTTACTGTCCTTACCCAATATTACTTGGGTCGGCGCAATACGTTTTTTTCTTCCATTCTGTCCTGTCAGCCGTCACGCTATCACATGACCATACCATGATAAGCGGTTCCCTTTTAAATTGTCCATCACTGGCGCCACTTTTAAACCACCTCTAATGTACTCATTCCTCACTTTATCCATCCTCGATACTCCACACATCCATCTCAACATTCTTAGGCCTTCTGGATCTCCTACTCAATATACCTGACGATCGTTCTTGTATAGTAGAAGGCTACGAGCTAATTAGAGCGAGCCCCAACAAAAAGCTATTAAGGTTGTTCGACTACAAGGCTGTATTATCGGAATTCGGCCTAATATCGGGATTGTTTCAGTGTACTTGTGTAAGTTTAGTTGAGGTTTGGGCGGGCTGTTATCATCGGAACTTGTATCTACTTTGTTTTGGATGCTCTTGTCATTTTATTTTTATGGGTGGAAGTTGTGTTTTTGTTTTATACGGTTTTGTAAGCACTTTTTTGATCTAGTTTGGATGGTGAATTAACAGTCGTTTTTTTCAGCAAATAGTATCCAACTTTTTTTATTTGTTTTTGTAAAAAGTGACGGGCATGTGTGGAGGATTACGGATTAACCATTTATGGTCCAGTCAATTTAGATTATATTTATATGCGCCATGAGCAAACTTTTCAAATCACTGCAACAAAATAAGTCAGTGGTTTTTTTTTCACTTTTGATATTAATTTGCGCATCACGTGACTGAGGCTCGGCGCCATTAGACGATCAGCTGATCGTTTGGAGAAAAATAAATGGAAAAACTAAAAAGATAATTGTAAATAAACGGTGCATTATTTTGCATGCATTCCTAACTCCATAGCAAAGGGAATTATGGAATCTACAAGCTGTTTTTTTTCCCAATAATTGCGCAATTTTTCGGTAGTTGATTATTAAAGTGGATTATAATGTTTCACATTATTTGTTAATGATACATTTCGATATGAGGGGGATTTTTCCCTACAAATTGGTTATTTTACATCCCCTGCGGTCCAACTTGATATAGCATTTCTAAATTTACTGAACTATTAATAGAAAGGCGGCCTATGTCCAGCAGTGGGAACATTATAGGCAGATTATGTTTTGTGTTTGTATGTTTTCAAAAGGAAGGAACTTCAGATTTTTTTTCACTTTTAGAAAGTTACCGTGTACTGGGTATAATTTTTATCCTGAATAAATGCATGTTTCCAGTAGGTATTGCCCCGGAGGCAAGGCGCAGTAAAAGCTAGTATAAGTTGCGATACCGCGGTCACCAATCTCTTAGCGCCGGACGGCCATTTTGGAAAAATAAAGTTACACCTACATAATAATAATTTGATTTCGAAATAATCCCTAAAATACATAATAACATTCTATTAAAATAAATGGATTTATGTTATTCCACTCCGGTGTTAGATCGAAATGGATTGTAAATTCAATTTTGTACTGAATTATACTTGGAAATACGGTTTACATACATAAATTATTTTGTTTCACTCTCATGTTTTATGCTGATCTGACTGTAAAGAGATAAAATGAATATTACTTTTTAAATTGAAGCTTTATAATGATCACGTGCTAAAATAAAAATCCTTCTTTTTCAGTTTAAGGGCTTGCAAGATTTATTTTTACCTAAGTTGTGGTAAAACAGAATTCAAAATTCAAAAGTCATTTATTCAAATTAGGCTGAGTGCCAGCACTTTTTGAACGTCAAATGTTTTATTGCTATCCTCTTATTTAAATTGTCTGAGGAGCTCGTGGCTAAAGAACAACAGTCGAACTAGCTGATCTTTAAGGTTAAGCAACGCTTGCCAAGGTTGGTCTGTGGATGGGTGACCACCCTAACATAACGAGTTTCCTCCGTGCTTCGGAAAGCACGTTAGCCGTTGGTCCCGGCTGTCATTTGTAGATCTTTGGCATTCGTTACGGATTGTCAGAAGCCAAAAAATCTGACACCAGTCTTGCCAAGAACTACCGTGTTACCCAGTAAATGGTGGTACTCAGCTGAATCCGGTTTGACTGGAAGCCGACCCCAATATAGTTGGGGAAAGGCTAGGCAGATGATGATGCTCTTATGTGCTGCTTACAAGGCAGGTACCCCAGTCTTACTTTTATACACACCACTTTCCACTAACTAGGTCACACGCTTGGGTAGATACGTTTAATAAAATTCCCGTCTCCCCTTTCAAAAGACGAGTTACTTGTGCCTACATCTACATATATATTATAAGACAAAACAATATAAATTTAATTTTCCGCGTCGCGACGCTCCTTCTCATAATGTTCATTAAATTCGGAATATCGTCCCTAAACAGAGTGCTATAATGTCTGTACCCAAACTCCTAATTAAGGGTACCACGTGCCCCTTAATGGCTAATTAGAACAATATATCTGGTTCATTTCACTTGATAAGTGTTTTCATTTCGTTTTTAAGTATGGTTTTATTTTGTTATACTGGAAATTGGTTTGATTTAAATGCAGACTTATCAGTACTTTAAATGAAACTACTACTTATGTAACTTCCAACCACCAACCAAGTTACTGGGTAACACGATATCTATTGGCAAAACTCGCTGTACGAATTCATTATCTTCCTGCCCTTTTCCCATGTTACTTGGGGTCGGCGCAACACGTTTTTTTCTTCCATTCTTTCTTGTCAGCCGTCACGCTATCACTAACTCCCTTTTCTTTCATATCACTTCTAACACATTCCATCCATCTTTTCTTTGGCCTCTCTCGTCCTCCCTATCCATCCACATTTATATTCATAACTCTTTTAGTTACGAGCATTTCATCCCTCCTCTTTACATGACCATACCAAGATAAGCGGTTCCCTTTTAACTTTTCCGTCACTGGCGCCATTTTTAAACTACATCTAATACACTCAATCCTCACTTTATCCATTCCCAATTGTTATGGAGATAATAAAGATTTTAGTATTAAAAAAAATATTTTGTTAAAACTATATATTAGCATTTCAGAGAAAAGTAATTTGTTCAAGACGATTTCAGCTGAAATTGTGACGTTTGACCTTTATCAAAATGTTACTTTACAAAGTATCACTTTTCCAAAGAGAATCCCGTGGTGTTTATCTTTATAATTCTGGAAAAAACTGCTGTAATAATTTAAGGTCGCAGCCGGAGTGCTAAGGCGGGTGTGACTTAGGTATCTGGTATCGGTATTTTTTGACATGACTATTTACTTTGTAAAATAATATATTTTTTTATTTTATTTTTATTTATTATGTTTGACATGAATAGGTACTTACTTTTTAGAGTATTTTTTTTAAATTCAGTTTTATGATGTGGGTTATTATTATTATCTTTTTTCTTTCAAGTATTTTTAACAATGTCTGTCAGTTTGAGTACTTTTGCGGCCTACCAAAATGTCCTTTCGTTGGCATTGTCCGTCGGGTCGTTGAGCTCCTTAATGTTTCTAAGTTGAGCTATTCGACTACTGACAAAAGCTTGCACAGACTGGATTGGTACACTCAAATCTGTGTCTTTCTTTCCTCAAAAGGCCACTTCAGACGTTAACCTACATGGTTTTCATATGATTTGATCAGTACAGATTGTATAGACTTTGAAAGATACTTTGACCTCTGAATTTGTTTCGGTGTTTCTTCTCAGGGTAGTCAACTAGGAAACACCGGCCTCATCTAGCTTAAAATGACCAAAAAAGATTGATGTGTAAAAATGTTATGTTTAACCTACTTGCAAATAAATATCATTTATCATATAACAGCGATGTTGGAGTGCATACTGAAGTGACTATGGCAGTTTAAAAAAGAATAGCCGCTTATTCTTTTATCCTCAAGAAACACATCTATTCTATACTGCCTACTGCAACAACTGACTATGCACTGCGGTCACTATATCGCGCCCGCACCCGCCCTAGTCACCACTTGTTCTCTGTGAACTAGGCCTTAAGGAGCATTACTGCAACCTTCTAAGTCGTAATTAATTTAAGCGTCGTGTCGCAACTAATCACGCCTCTCTACAATATTTGTGATTTATTACCGAATTCACCTTTCAATACGTAATCATTCACAAATCTACTGTTTGCTCATCAGCTAAAATAGAACCTTCATTTAAATGTTAAAACAAACAAATAGAAATAAATAAATTGACCGACGTTATGGGTCGTGAGAAGCCCAAGGTACGACAACCAAGTCTTATCAATGGGTATCATGTTACCCTATATGGGTTTTACCACCCCAATCGATGAATCGTCGATCGATAGCATTGATTGACATCGATCGACGTTGATCGATTGGTGTCGTAGATTTAGCTGATGGAAAAAAAAGTAGAAACTACTGATCGACTTCAACTAATCCATTCAACCATCGATCGATGGCATCGATCGGCGATAGATTGATTGGTTATTCTATTAAATTTAATAGCACCCTTACTGGGTTGTGGAGATGAGTTGGGCAGTCGGTCCAAGTAAAAAACTTGGTAAACACGGTTATTCTGGAAGCTGCCCCCAGCAAAGTTCAGACAAGGCTAGGCAGATCGAATTAAACGTCATCGTTCGTCGATGTCATTCGCGGTCTCTGCCTACATTTCAAGCAAATACGTGTAAAATCGATTCTCCGTAAACGCTCTCGTACAACAGCTACACCTTTTTTTTTATGGATCATCGGGGAAATCATCAAATGACTTTTTCCGCTCTGGGTGGAGCTCTTACTGACTAAAACCTATTCGTGTTCCTTCAAAGACCTTTGCGTTCCAGGGCCGCGGTGACTCTTTCGAACAAATTCCGCAACCCTGTACACACCTACCTACCAAATTCAAACATATTATGGCAATTTAGTTCAGGCCGCGTCGCCAAACGCGACGCACGACGCACCGCGTCTCCGTAAATGAGGCCTAACACAAGCAGTGTGTGGCGTCGACACAATAAGAAGAACTCCAAAATGATTAACTACGTCTTACTTTTCCCTAAACCATAGTTCACACACATTTGAAGCAACCAATGTCAAAAACCATCACTTCCAATAATTATAGATCATCACGGATTAACGTTCTTTCTCACGAATAAAACTATAAATTAACTCTGCCTACACCGCGGCGCAGTCGGCGTGAAGATTAGTAGACAAATTAGTCAACATTATCATCACGGTATTGGGAATATTAATCCAATGGCGGCCATTTTGAATTGGTTTAATTTATGGATTTGGTTAATTATTGTTGGTGATTAGATTTTAGTCGGTAGGTGGATTGCCTTTTGGTTTATAAATGGGAAATTGGTATATTTTAGATACGTCCAGAATAATTCACTAAAAAAATCTAACCACACGATTAGTTTAAATTCTATTAAACTAAATCACATCACTGAACTTCATTCAACTTGACACTGAAAACATACCTACATAAAATTTATTCAAAATTGTAATGAATAACTTAACCGTATATTTTTAATTTAAATACTGGTAAGCAGATTCTAAATTACATTTTGCTATAGAAAATTAGCTTGGTCTCGCGTCATTTCCACGAAGCTTTAATATAGCTGGTGGTGAAATAAACTTATTTTTAATAAGGGTGGGAAATCATCAAATGACTTCTTCCGCTCTGGGCGGAGCGGAAGGGAGTGTCAGACTCTTTCAGACTAAAACCTATCCGTGTTCCTTCCTAAAACCCTTTGCGTTCCAGGGCCGCGGTGACTCTTTCGAACAAATTCCGCAACCCTGGCTGGATAGGTACACCTGCGCCTTGTCCTTGTGCTACTGTACATGTGTAATGTTATATGATTACCAGAGATCGGAACAGGTAGACTATATTTAGCTAATATTCGTGGAAGTAACAGAGTTAATAATACCTCATGTAAAATCCCGGAATCATAAATGGAATCATGACAATTAAAACCCGAGATTATAAAAACATGAACTGGACTTTGAGTATTGTTACAAATTATTGATTTGAAGAATCAAAAGAAGAAAGAATAGTACGAAGACAAAACTACTTTATTTAACAGTTTTAGTAGGGACGGACCTCTAAAACATAACAAGATTCTTCGATAAATATTTTTGTTCAAATGTACTTATTCAAAGCGCAATAAGTAATTTGCAATTTCTTAAATCCAGGGATACAATCGAATCGTCATGTTTATGATTCCGGGATTTTAGAGGAGGTATTTTCAACTCTATGTTAGTTACTTCTACGAATAGTCTACCTATTCCGATCTCTGATGATTACTCATCAATCTCCCAGTATCTTGATTATTTACTTGTTTTTTTTTATCGCTAGCAATTTTAAATAACACCTTATTTTTTAACGATCTTTGATTATGAGTGTACAGAGACGTTAGTATTTTAGAAATAACACATATTAACATTTGTATTCTTCCGACTTTTAACGTCGTTTAAAAAATACACAAAACGCTATATTACTTAACGAAACTATAACCATTATTTTAATTCAAGCAGAACCAGAAGTTAAGTAAAAGAGTCGAAATAACCAGTCCACAGAGTAGCATAATGTAGCAATCTAATTATGTTAACGATTTGGACAACTGCTTAGTTTAACTATTAATATTAGAAGCGTTCTTAGTCTGTGTAATTGCCTCATTAGTTTTTATCTTAAGTTCTTTTTTAATTGAACGTAAAGGAGATTAATTTTCATAAGAATAATTAAGTACCTCAGCATGTTTATTACGATTTATAATAATTATTATGAAATGAGAGTTTTTAGGCAAATATAAATTCGTAAAATATTAAGGTCGTCACAGGTACAGTAGGCTGCATATCAGTGGTAACAAGCCCAGTGTAAGCTGGCCTAATCTTGCATTGAAATTCGGTGCTATACTAGGCCCAGCCGACAGAGTTCAAAACTGAACTGTGAGCAATGACGTGAGATCAACTGTCCCTACAAACTTTTCTCGTTATTAAGTTTCAGTCTTCCAGATAGGGACTATCCCCAAGAGAAACGTCAAAATATGACAGTAAGTTTTTGTATAAAATTATCTGCAAGATAAGCTAACTGCGTCTTATCCGGAGGTGACGATAATACTATAAATAAACAAGATTGTTCACTTCATGAAAATAATCTTGAATTGTGTTTCGTAAAATAATTGTCGGAAACACTGTTACTGTCACCGTTTATCCTATTTAATAAGTTAAATAGGATAAACGGTGACAGTAACAGTGTTGATGTGAATAATTCAAAGTTGAAATTTTTCACAATTTTTTATTGTAAATTTTAATTATTATTTTTTTGTTTTTCTTATTATTTCCATAGCAGTTTATGCGTACAATATACTGCATGTAGTGCTCTTCTTTAAGTGATGAGGCACTTAAACTTAAGTCTGGAGTGATTTCTCGTAAATATTATAGTGAACTCATAATATCCCATTGTTCCCGTTCCCGTAGGAATAACGGGTCGAATTATACACCTAAACCTTCCTCATGAATAACTGCATCCATTGGTAAAAACCGCATGAAAATCAGTGCGGTAGTTTTTGAGTTTATCGCGAACAGACAGACAGACAGACGCGGCGGAGGACTTTGTTTTATAATATATGTATAATAAAGTAATATGGCTAGGTGATGCTTTTGATATTTTATACATTGTTTAAATTGGCTTTTCAGGTATTCTTATCACAATTTTTTTTACGGAAAAGCTATTCAGTATTTATTTATAGTAGTACAGGCAGAGTGGTAAAAGATAAATAATAAAAATAAAAAAACTTTATTTCTTAACTGGGTTATTCATATTTTTATTATTTCTCTAATTAGCATTGTAAGGTGTCTGAGACAGGCAACATAACAATCGTTGATAAAGGTAGCAATTATATTTTTCTTACAGGTATATCCTCCATGTACAGACAGCGATTCGTTACATTTTTATTATATGTATAGAATATAGAAGATATCACATTCTATTCTGTGCGACAGTCAATAAAATCATAATCTCTCTATTTGGTCCTCATTACAAAAAAATATGACGATTAATATGTAATCATTATTTCCGTACAAAACAGTATTTATACACGGAATTGTATTCAGTACAACAATGTATACAGGGTGTAAATATTTTAAAAACTACTTCTGATATGTTTATGAACAACTTTCTTAAAATAAATCTTAGCCAATTCTCAAAAAAGAAATGTACCTCGTATAGTAATTTTGATGAGGTGAAGATAACTTCAAAAGCGGAAAATCCGCGTCTGACCACACACCAATGACGAAGCACGCTTACCTAAAAGTATGTACCTATTTACTCCTGACTTAAAAACTCTCAAGTTGAAGCCATCAGGAAACACAGACTCCGGCAAGGAATTCCATTGCTTACGCAGCAGGTTTTGTGCGTAAAGGTGGAATGATGATTGTTCATTTACATAGCTGAAGCAGTTTTTTAAAATGCGTCGAAACTTTTCTGGAATACCTTAATACCATCACCCAATCCATTCGAGTGTTAACCAGCTATACTGATAAGTACCACCCCGTATATAGAAATTATATATCACTCAAATACGGAACTACCGTCCGAGAAACGTAAGCGAACAATTACAATGGTATGGATTAGATTAATCAAGCAAAAACGACCCTTAACGGTCTGCGAGACAAAGCCTTAAAGGATTAAAATCGCTCGAGCGTTTTATTGTTTTCGGATATCCTGACACACCGCAGGGTGGGGTCACAGTGGGATGATGAAGCGGATTGAATTTAGGTTGTTTCGTAAAATAATTTAATTGGAAGAGGGATTTAACATATTTGCGTGGGGAGGCAAGAAGATTTACTTAGTTGCGTGTATAAGCCTTCTTAACAAGTTTCTGTTATGTTTATAATATCTTCTAGGTAAGGAGCAATGTTTTGGTTGAATATTATCAACTAAAATATCACGTATTTTGTAGTCATTATTATCTTAACATGCTATAATGCCAACAGGTAAGAGAACCTTAAACATTACTCGCTAAACTTCGGCGTTATTAATACACCTTCACCCAACCTACACTTTATTTTTCACATAGTATTATCTGTTTTTTTTTTGGTTGAGGAAATCAATATTTTCTCGCGTTTGCCCACCATCTCACCTGATAATAAGCGATGATATAATCGGCGATGGAGAACGCTGGCCGAGTAATATCTTGATTCTCGACTTAAATACGTCTAACTTGTAACCATAAGGAAACACAGACTCAGACAGAGCATTCCACTCCTTAGCTGTACGAACAATAAAAGTATTCCCGAAACGTTTTGTACTTATGGGTGGGATGTCCACCGGTATTCAATAAACCTAAGGCAATTCTATCTATCTATCTATCTATTGGGGTATGCTTTCCGCACTTAGTCCTGATGTTTTACCATTTTGCGTGGGCCATGGCGGCCGTCATTCCAACCAGCCAATCTCCCTCCAGAAGCAGATCAGTCCTCCTAAAGAGTTCAGGGTGTCTGTGAGTGAATTCGGTGTCCCTATTGTTTGTCTGCGTATATCGGCGACGACTGTGCACTCAAGGAGCACGTGTGACACCGTTTCCCCCTCCTCCATGCATGCTCTGCATCACCTAAGGCAATTACAACATGAACAACTTTTACTTAAACTGGCAAAATACAAATAAATAGTACTTTTTTAGAACTTTTATTTGAACCGTATCGCTATCACTTGCCCCAAACCCTTACGGTTACCGCCACATTATAATAACGAGAGGGATAAAAAGAGAGACAATTACACACATTTACGACCCCCTCTGTATTTATACAGCTGATAATTATACCCCACCCTTTGATAATGAACTTGGCTGGACAGTATGGCCTTAGTACCTCCCTTTGTAACCAACAGCCTTTGACCTTCAAAGGGTTTGAGGGAATTCAGACCAGACATAGGACAAACAAAACATTACTAAAGTGTTAGGTTAGGTTAGGTTTAGGTTATTATTAGGTATAAAGGCTATTTAGAAAGGTTTCAAGTTTTTTGGTCATGGTTTGACAACGATGGCAGATAAAAGCACAAAATTGTTACATATTTTGCTTTATTTCATATTTCACCCGCTTAGTTCCCGTTTCCGTGGGAATACGGGTATAAAATATAGCCTATGTTACTCGCTGATAATGTAGCTTTCCAATGGTGAAAGAATTTTTGAAATCGGCACAGCAGTTTTTGAGTTTATTTACACAAAAATACAACATTTTCATCTTTATAATATGTATTAGTGTAGACTAGCGACCCGCCCCGGCTGCGCACGTGTGCCATGCTGATACTATATATACTACGGTTTTAGAAGTCTGGCTCCCTGTATATAAGTTGGAACTCTGTCATATGTCAGTGTTTTCGCAAAATCATCTTGAGCATAATTATAACATGAACGCTATTTACATGTAGGCACGCGCCGCCGGCCCCCCGACCGGTACCGCCGCAACCGCTATGTCCCTGCATTTTAAAACTGTAATATCTTCGAAAAATTCATTTAAATTACAAGCTGTAATTGAGATCCAATTTTGAATTGAATTTTTAGATAAATTAAATGCACAATGTATTTAAGGTACTTTATTGGATAAGGATCCATTATTATAATCCATTAATAAAATCCATTATTTCTCGAAAAATGTAAAGGATAAAAATGTTTATTGTGAGTTATCCCTAGGAGATAGACATTATACCAGGGCGGACTTTTTTGTAGACCTTTTTAATGTGTATAATACTGTAGTACATTATTTTGATCTATCTCGTAGGGTTCAGCCAGCGTATGCAATGTTAGCGCAAAAAAAATGTGTTTATTTACGACATCACATTAGAAATCTCTAAAATTATCAGTGTTTCAACGCAACCGCATCAAAATCCGTTGCGTAGTTTTAAAGATCTAAGCATACATAGGGACAGACAGACAGTGGGAAGCGACTTTGTTTTAATATACTATGTAGTGATATAGGATTTATATGTGTTTTAGTATTTTGTGTTTCTTTATTTATGTTTGTTTTTGTTTTCTGTTTCCTATATATATTTACACCAAGTGTAATCCCATTTCGTGTCCAGGCTATCTCTATCCATTCCAGGTTGCCTGAAAGAGATCGCGGAATGCGATAAGGCCGCCTTTTTTAGTTTAAAATTTTACAGTCCCCTTGGCAAGACGTATCGTATCGCCTAGTTTGACTGGAAGCCAACCACAAAGTAGTTTGGAAAAGGCTAGGCAGATTAATACACACTAAGTGATTAGAATTTCAAGGCCAACCAAGTAAGAAAAATTATAATTTTCAGCAATCCATGATGTTTTATAGGTGTATTTAATTTCATTAAGAGGACTGAAAACCTGCTTGGTTAACAAAAAACACCGATTTGGTGTTTCAAAAACACAAGAGCTGTTCCGCACTGGATCCGATCCGAATTCGTGAAAATACGTTCCGAAGTAGGTATAGAACTATTTGTATGGTAGTTTACGCACTAGATCCGACTTCCGTCATCCGTGAGTATCCGATTCGAAAGAAATATTGGCAGACCGAAGTAGCCGTAGTACTCTTTACTTTGTATGAACGCTTTCGCATGAACGGACGGACGCAACGGACATATCCGCGCGGCTTGACAGCGGGGCTGGGCGTGGGGTGGATTTGGATCAGAGATCGGATTAGTGCGCAATATCCGAATTCGGTCCGAGTTTTTTAGACTCTTAATCCGTATTTTCACGGATTCGGATCAGATATAGTGTGGAACCTCTCTTAGTAACCACAAAAAGTAATAAAATTATATTTCCCCGAAAATTGTTCTATTCCGATTAAGTTTTACTTTGTGTTACAAGCAAGATTATCCTCCATTATGTTGTTACTACGCAAAGAAAGATTTCTCAGCAAGACGCGGTGTTAACGGTCCCTTAGCACGGCTCTTATGAGGAAAATGAAACAGATTTAATAATGATACTTATTGGTTGGTAACAGATATGAGACAGTTCGTTATGGCACGGATTCTCAGCAAGTTTGCTGTTGGATAGAGGTCGGCAAAATTCTTAGTTAGTTAAACGAAATGATATTTTTTTTTTTTGTATGGGAAATCATCAAATGACTTCTTCCGCTCTGGGTGGAGCGGAAAGGCGTGTCAGACTCTTACTGACTAAAACCCATCCGTGTTCCTTCTAAAGCCCTTTGCGTTCCAGAGCTGCGGTGACTCTTTCGAACAAATTCTGCAACCCTGGCAGGCTCTGGCCCTAGCGGGCCCCGTCTTCTATGCTGACATCTCTTTGAGGCGCGCGTGAAACACAACGCGCCATCGACCTGGGCCTGGTGGTGATCGGACAGCGAGCCACCTCTGCCACCCGCGCCTTCGTTAACGAAATGATAATGATGGTACGATTTTGTTAAAGAGAGAAACGAATGCCTGATACTCATGTATGGAACTCAGAAATGTGTTATTACAAGCGTTGCACAGACTTTCAGAGTTTTCTTCAAAAAGATAACGGGACTTCTATGTGCTGGATGGTGATCACCGGGAGAGATTCAGTTGAATCCTTACCTCACCAAAATGTCCCTAGATTTAATCCCCAGGCCCGGGCGCCTTTTGGAGAGAAGCGTTCAGATTTTTCAAGAACTTCTTTAGAAATATCTCAACCAAGAAACTGCCTCTGTCATCATCGTCTTCCTGTTCCCGACCCACGTTACTTGGGGTCGACGTAACACGTTTTCTTCATCTATTCTCCCCTGTCATCACTTTAAAGGAGCTGCCTATTATTACAGTAATTATTAACTGGCCTGTTGGTCAAGTGGTTTGTGACCCTTACTGCTAAACCGGAGGTCGTGGGTTCGACTAACCTACTCAAGACAAATCTTTATGTGATGAGCATGAACATTTGTTCTGTGTCTGGTTGTAATTTATTTATAATATATGTTATGTATTTAGAAATGCATAAGTTTGTATATAAGTTGTCTGGTTGCCATAGCACAGGCTCTGCCTAGTTTGGGATCGGATGACCGTGCGTGAGTTGTCCCAAGATATTATTATAGTATTAAGGTCTATTTTTGGAATAGTTCATTAATAAAGGTCCTTAGGTATACAACCAAAGAGAACTTGTAACGTAGATGTTATATTAATTATTTCGACTGGGTCCTTTCGACCTTTAAGGGTCCTATATAATAACGTTGACAGATTCGACTAACGTCATTCGAAACTCGATTATATCCCACACGCGAAATCAACCGGCCATGTATAATTATTCATAGAAATACAGAATTTTGCTAAATTAATTTACTTCGGGATACTTCGGCCGTCCTCGGGTAAGTTCGGCAGGCTGGAGACACGCTTGATTGTGGGGAATCCTCTTATGTTCCTGAAATGATAATGTGCTGCCAGAGTAGCTGAATGAAGTGGTTCAGATAATGGTATTATGCCCCTAAGTACATTGTACACACTTAGGCGTTATTATGAGCCTGGAATAATTATATTTATGTTCGAG
Organism: Mamestra configurata; assembly: GCA_002192655.3. Taxonomy (NCBI): domain Eukaryota; kingdom Metazoa; phylum Arthropoda; class Insecta; order Lepidoptera; family Noctuidae; genus Mamestra; species Mamestra configurata. The sequence continues at coordinate 187,417 of NDFZ01005297.1, forward strand.
AATTCGATATTTTATCGATGACTTCGTTTTTCCTGCAGAGTAATTCGTTTATGATAAAAATATAAGTCTGATAAAAATAATTCAACATAGGAATAACTTTGTTACTTAAAAGAAACGTGGTTTAGATAAATTGTGTTGGAATATCTAAGAGTTTTTTATTGTGGTAGGTACATGTCATTTAGCGCGTGATTCTTGACCACAGATTTTGATAGACTTCTTCGCCAAATTTGGTGATGCGTGGGCTATGATAAAGTTTATTTCAAAAATTTACTTGATTTTGGGAAAAAAATATGACATAAATTATGATGCTATCGAAACTAATAAAAAGATGTAAAAAACTGGCCAAGTGCGAGTCAGACTCTCACACGAACGGTTCCGCAACATTAACCGAAAAAAAAACGTTTCTTGTATGGGAGCCCTCTTTAGTTTTTAATTTATTTTTATTTTAAAACTAAAGGGAGACGGACGGTCCGTTCTTCCGTCCGTCCGTTTGTCTGTTAGTCAGCGGGTTATATCTCAAGAACCGTAATAGGTAGACAGTTGAAATTTTCACAGCGTGTAAATTAAAAACTACTTTAGTTTTTAATTTAATTTGGTGTTCCATACAAGAAACGTTTTTTTGATGGATAGCGGAAACAGCGGAGGCTTAGTAATAGGGTTCCGTAGGTTACCCTTTGGGTACGGAACCCTAAAAACTGTTTTTCTGTTATAGAATCTCTAAAAATACTAATCCGATTACAACCTTAAGAGTAAAAGCTGAACTTCCAGTATGTGCCACTGCCAAATTCCTGGATTAATGGCTCCTGTGGAACAGGCCACAAGACCAAAACCGCGCCAATACACGGACAAGTTCTACTACTAAATAATGCGTATATAGATCCTGCAAACCTTCCATTGCGTCGTCAAACAATACAATACACCGCCAAATCAATCAAAAATCAACACACCTACAATTCGAAACTAAACCATACATTACTAACTATGGTTCACAAAGGGTCCATAGTACCAAGGAACCCTATTCATTATATCGTTCCCAGATCTATTGTCTAGTTCAAAATACGATTTCCCTTAGATTTATCGTTCTTGCTTCCGAAAACGAACAATTAACTCTCCTGTGAATTGATTTTGACTAATTAAATACTTCTTTGCTTGTAAAGGCCTGGAAACAACGGATTTGGGATCGGTGGAATATTCTGAAATTAATCGTTCTGTGTTTACCTGGGTTACTTGGTTTTCTTTGTCGGTGTTTGAGGCTTGAATTTCAAGTCTTGGAATGTTTAGTATGTATTGGTGAATGTTAGAATTTTGTTTCAACATTGACTTTCTTTTGTAATTTTCTGTCAAAGGAAATTTGTAATTTCAATGTCATTGTTTAAGCCATATACTGGTTGTAGCAATTAATACAATGTAGAACATGTTTTACATATGATATAACATCATGGCTACATCTTAGCGTGTCGGGGGCAAATACAGTTATCAAATTTGATGCTTGGCCCAGGACTCAGCAACGGTCAGCCGGGGATTGCGGAAGTCGCTTACGTTCCCGCGATCCCCGGCGTAGGTGGAAGATGGAACACCGGGGTGGTTTTAGTCAGTAAGAGTCTGACAGACCCCTCCACCCGCCCCAGGGTGGAGGATTTCCATGAGGATTTCCCCCCGAGATCAAAAAAAAAAAAAAAAAAAGGACTCAGCAACGGTAACACCGTGCGCTGACGCAGTCATAAGGCCTTCACATGTACAGGTGACAGGGCATGCGGCGCAAGACAAGAGGTGGACCATAGACTGCGGAGCGACGCCACACAAACACTGAAGATCACTGAACATCACGGCTGCCTTTATTGAAATACCTACCTATTAATTAAAACTCCATCGATGGTTTAACATCCGTTCTATAACTTTAATAATTCGAATGAGGGTTTATGTATTGTTGAATTTGTATGAAATTATCTGCCAGGAAAGTTAACGGGAACTTAGTCGTTGGTGGTGAAACTGGCCCTTAGTAGTTAGTAATCTTATTATATATTTCTTGTGTGCGTGTGTATGTGACTGAACTCCTCCTAAACGGCTGGACCGATGTTGATGAATTTTTTGTGTAAGTTCAAGGGGATTCGAGAATGGTTTAGATTCACAATTGGATCCGGTAGGTGGCGCTGCAATCGATTTCTATAATTTTTCGTCACACACAAAGCAAACGTTTGGACAGGCCAACGTCTGTCGGGACCGCTAGTAGTAATATAATATTATATTGTACTCCCTAGATTAAGTTATGTTTGCATTAACGGATTGTAATTGTGTACGACTTGTTATGGAAGAGCGAAGTCTCCTTATACAGGCATTTCTTGCTTAAAAAAAGGCTTCAATAATATATTGTAACTACCAAAACCTGTATTGCAAATAAACGATTATTTATTTATGTATTTTTATTCAAAATGAGTGCAAAAGAGGTTCAAATGACAGAGGTCTCAACAGTACAGTCACACACATTTCGACAGTTATAGTAGAGCCCCGTTTAATTGAGGATGAGCCATCGACTAAGTATCTCCTTATTTTTATATCACAATACCTATTCCGTTTTAAAACAACAGCATCTAAACATAGTCTTATTACTAACATACCTATCTAACCGATCGTTATTTGCCCAAGCTTTGGCATGTATTTTGCAATAAATTACGGAGACTAGTTCCCAAAGCTACTAAGCTGCGGCTCATCCCCCTTTGGCGCTGGTAATCCGCAGGTAAAATTGGCCTAAGAGTCTTTCCAACATGTTTATCTGTTAGTAGATACGGTAAGTATGTAAGATCTTTATATACATTTACATATATACCTACTTATCTAAAAACAAACAAGGATTACGCTCGTATTTCCTGGAAAACGGAGGTTAGAACACATTTTTCCAGTTGTTACTATGCGTGCGTGTACCCGCGACTTCACCCGTGTGACCGGAGGTCGTGGGTTGGATTCCCACCCAGGACAAATCTTTGCGTGATGAGCATGATCATTTGTTCTGTGTCTGGTTGTAATTAGAAATATCTAAGTATGTTTATCAGTTGTCTGGTTGCCATAGCACAGGCTCTGCCTAGTTTGGGACCGGATGACCGAGTGTGACTTGTAAGGTAAATTCTTTACTTTTGATTTTCATCATCCAAGAATCATCAATAAGCCTAAACATAACCTTTTCATTTTTTTTTTGTCCTTCTAAATTGTGTCATTTACTGTATTGACATTTTGTCCAAGATGAAGGAGTAAGTAGTTTAATAAACCGAGTAAATAACTTTTCTCAGTACCAAAACTGAAAATCATTTATTTATTATCATAATAACTAATTCTCTTAATCGGTATGATTATTATATATCATATTTATTAGTTTATTATTTTAGCATATATATGTATTTTTTTAGTATTATATATATTATCTGTATATTCTTTCCGAAATGTTAAAATTCAATTTGAATCTTAATTTTATTTATTGTAAACCTACCACAGTATAGTCTTTATAACCCAAAGGTTGACTGGTAGAGAATGCCTTGATGCATTAAGTCCGCCCATGTACCACTATTGTACATAAAGTTTAAATAAATAAATAAATAACTAAACAATGACTCTTAATGTCATTGAACCCATTCAAACACTAAAATTCAGCGAGCATAATACGACGTATGTTAGCCTTGGAAGGCCTCCCACAAGGTGGACCGATGGCCTGGTGAGGATCGCGGGTAGTCGATGGATGCGAGACGCACAGGACCGGTTGTTCTGGCGACACTTGGGGGTGGCCTATGTCCAGCAGTGGACGTCTTTCGGCTGATATGATGATGATGACGATAAGCATAATCGGAACTGTTCAGATAAACTGAGCAAGTGTATGAAACTGATATAAGCGTTGCCTGACAATCTTTGAGTCGCTCGAGTTCCTTCGCTTTAAGATATAAGTTAGAAACAGTTTCTTTAATATTTTCTCTCTTTGTTTCCAACGATATCGCGATTTCCTAGTGGTTAAGTTTTTTGAAATATCAGAAGGTTTGTCTAGGTATAATGTCATCATCAGTCGAATGTCGTCCACTGCTGGACATAGGCCTCCCCTAAAGGGGGAGTTTGCCATAATTGCCACGCTTGACAGGCGGGTTTGCGATCGCGGTGTAGCTGTTGCAATGCACAGAGAATGTCCCTTAGTCCCTTAGTCGTAGGTAAAGTGTAGGTACTCAGCCTAATTGTAACGCGTAGTTACAAGTCTTTTGGGAAATGAAATAGCCCACGTGTAATGTACATAGTTCTCAGATTTTGAATATATTTTGCAGATCTTTAAAGTTTTGTAAAAATACGAAACATGAAAAAAAATAAATTAAGAGGTCCTCAACATGAATAAAACTAGATTCCTTTCCTTGTATTTACGATCCTCCACATTTAGTAAAATTATGAGTTAAGTGTTGTTCAAACTTATATTTAACTAAAATTTTAAGTTGTTTTTTAAGGATTGGAAATAATCAAATTACTTCTTCCGCTCTGGGTGGAGCGGAAGGGCGTGTCAGACTCTTACTGGCTAAAACCCATCCGTGTTCATTCTAAAGCCCTTTGCGTTCCAGGGCCGCGGTGACTCTTTCAAACAAATTCCGCAACCCTGGCAGAAAATTTTAAGGTGAGAAAGTAATATTAGTTTCCTTGTATTTAATTCTCCTCATTCATCTGGAACTAACCTACACTCGTTACAGACAAGGATATAATGGAATCAAAATGACAAAATTTTACCTTTCTTTCCAAATAGTTAAACTAAACTCACACTAAAAATATTCAGCATAAACTTCTCGCCACCAACTTCTACCAAGCCCTCTTTAAAGTAAAGAAATTATCCCCAAAGAAGAAACTCCCATCCCATAACCCATGAAGCTATTATAGCACCATAATAATGTGCGAAGTGTAACGTAGCGCGCTTCGTGAATGCACGCCAAGGAATTCTTTTATCTCAGCAATTTGCTAAACGAGCTCCGTGAAAGCTCCGTAATCCTATTTGATCTGATGTAATTGTGATAGATTTGGTATTAGTTATGTTATTTCGACGGGTTTTGCAAAGTCTTGAAGGTTGAAAAATATTTTTTTTTAGTTTGATAAAAGTCCCATAGATTTATTTTCATTTTTTTGCAGAGACTACTCAATGACTCAAAGCATTTATTTCAATTAGACCATTTACAGGTACATTTGAATTGTCAAGGTTGGTCGGTCAAAAAGATGAACTCTTTGCACGTTCCAAAGCGTAGATCTCTATGGAGAAGAACGTGCAAGAAACTCCACAGACACTCTTGTAATTTTTTTTTTTTTCAAAGTTGGTACATCATTCCTGTTGAAATTATGCATATATGTGAGAACGATGTAAAAGACGTGCAGGATAAAAGCGTCCGGAGTAAAAAGAACAATTCAAAGAAACAATTTAAATAAACCGTGGCCGCCGACATCCCCGAAACCCCCTCCAAATTCCTCAAATGAATTCCCTGCGTGTGTATTTGCTGATAAACCGGGGGATCTTTAAGTCAAAGTGAATAGGTTACTTCTAGGCAATTGAACTCCATCGTCAATCATATCATCGTTTTCTATCAGGTGGTATGTGCGAGCTTATAAAAGAATGATTAGGTGCAACTTGGACTTGCACAGGAAGGGTTCCGCAATACAAGCCGACAAAAACATGTTTCTAATATATATATTTTTTTAATTTATTTCATTTTATACATCATCTGTGAAAATTTCAACTGTCTAGCTATCACATTTCATGAGATACAGCCTGGTGACAAACAGACAGACGGACAGTGGAGTCTTAGTAATAGGGTCCCGTTTTTACCTTTTGGGTACGGAACCCTAAAAAAGATGTAAATCATTTACCGCAGGCAAATTACTCCGACCTACCGTCCCGACTGCTAAAGTGACCAAAAGATACTGAGAAAACAATAAAAGTGTTAATTACTTCGTAATTCAGAAGTATTCAAAACCCTTGTTTTAAGGTGACAATTGCTGGCTGAAATAATTCAACAAAAAAAAATCCTATTTCTCTTTAATATAAAATCATTCCTTGTCCTGAGTAACTTAAAACAACATTTTTGGCTTTCAGAACACACCGGAAAACTCAAATTCTTTCCTCTTGCGAAATTCCTTTATTAAATCCGTACAATAATAGAAACTTGATCCGTTTACAAGCCAGTATTAGAAATAAACTAGAAAAAAAACACAAGTTGTTAAAAAGTGAAGGATCAATTAAAAATAATTTGACACGCACCCTAAACACGTGATCGTATCGATGGGAAAAAGTTTTGTAAGCTTTCAATTATTAAAAAAATATCTGTGAATATAGGAAGAATTTATATTTAACTAGCTGCCGCCCGCGGCACCGCCCGCGTGAACGTCGAAAATTATCCCAAGGGAACATACTCCCGGGATAAAAACTTCATCATATGTCTTTGACCGGGATTCAAACAATCTCTATACCAAATTTCATCTAAATCGGTCCAGCCGTTTGCGCGTAAAGAAGTAACAAACATACATACACACACTCACAAACTTTCGCCTTTATAATATTAGTGTGAAGTGTTATAGTGTGATTGTATCATGCTAACACAATTTCGCCTCTGCTTCAATAACGTAATAAGTCCGACGGTTATTTTTTTCTGAATTTGATAATTGAAACCGCCTCGACCGATTTAATTTTTCCAAAAAGAGATCCAGATAAAGAGAAGTAGTAAAAGTATTAATCATAATATGATATCAGTGGTATTGCGTTTATTCTGTAACACATTGTATTTATGAATTTGTAGAAGTTTATTGAAAAAGGGTTTGATTTTGTACAGGTATTGTTTAGTGACAAGAAGGCTTCTGCAGCTTCTCTCTATCTCAACGAATATCATGCTGTTATGACAAAAATATTCCTTCAAAATATATTTTCACGAATAGAATTTCAGAATTCATTTCAAGCGTAAATGGAAACAAATACCAATATTCGGATATTCTACAACGGTCCGAACTCCTATCACCCTTTAGCTTTAATACAAAAATATCTAGATAACGTGGTTCCGACTCTAAATTAGGTTTTGGAACAAACGTTTTGTCGGGACAGCTCGATACGATCGCTTTTGTTACATGCTATTATTTGTTATTTTGTAAGTGTAGCTGTTGCTACTCCTCCTGCCGGAGGCTCTATGCGGGGATCGTGCGGTCCATGGCCCTTTATGGGGCCCCAGTTTGGGCACTTACGTTGAAGAGGCGACCTGCTCGCCAGCTCAACGCGTCCCAAAGGGTCATGGCCATCCGGCTGGCCCGGGGATACCGCACGATCTCCGGCGAGGCGGCGAGCCTTCTTGCCGGATTAACGCCATGGGATCTGGAGGCGAGAGCCCTCGCGCACGTTTACGCGTGGCGCGTGGAGGCGCTTCGTCGGGGCGAAACTCCGCTACCGCGGCAAATTGCATCGCGGCGGACGGAGCTCCGGCAGGATACCATGGCGATTTGGAAACGGCGACTGTCGCAACCCAGCGCTGGGCACGCCACAATTGCGGCGATAAGACCCCTCTTTGAGGAGTGGCTGGAGAGGCGCTTCGGCGTCCTCACCTTCCGCCTGACGCAGGTACTTACCGGACACGGCTGTTTCGGGAGGTACCTGTTTCGAATTAAGCGGGAGGACACGCCCGGGTGTCAGCACTGTGAGGATCGCCCGGAGGACACGGTGGAGCATACGGTGGAGATCTGCCCTGCTTGGGCTGAGCACCGCCGTGTCCTTGTCGAGGCGATCGGCGGCGGCAACCTCTCGCGTCCGGCCCTGGTTGAATCCATGGTCCGGAGCGAGGAGGCTTGGGAAGCGGTCACCTCCTTCTGCGAAGCAGTAATGCTAGCGAAGGAGGAGGCGGGCCGCGCGAGGGAAAGGCAAGGCCTTCGCCCCAACCGCCGCAACAGGAGAAGACGCCCCGGGCGTCGGGAGTCGCAGGGCGATCCCCGGCCACCGTAGGCGCGGGCCTGNCTTGGGAAGCGGTCACCTCCTTCTGCGAAGCAGTAATGCTAGCGAAGGAGGAGGCGGGCCGCGCGAGGGAAAGGCAAGGCCTTCGCCCCAACCGCCGCAACAGGAGAAGACGCCCCGGGCGTCTGGAGTCGCAGGGCGATCCCCGGCCACCGTAGGCGCAGGCCTGCGGACGGCGAGCGTTGGGTGGCTCGCTGTCCGATCCCACCAGGCCCGGGTCGATGGCGCGTTGTGTTTCACGCGTGCCTCAAAGAGATGTCAGCATAAAGAAGGGGCCCGCTAGGGCCAGAGCCTGCCAGGGTTGCGGAATTTGTTCGGAAGAGTCACCGCGGCCCTGGAACGCAAAGGGCCTTGGAAGAAACACGGATGGGTTTTAGTCAGTTAGAGTCTGACACGCCCTTCCGCTCCACCCAGAGCGGAAGAAGTCATTTGATGATTTCCCATACTTAGATAAAAAAAAAAAAAAAAAGCTGTTGCTACTGGTTTATTGTATATAATGATAGGTAACAGTTACTAGACTTATACATATGTATATAATAATTTAAAAGAGTGTCCGTGGAGTTTCTTGCACGTTCTTCTCCATAGAGATCTACGCTTTGGAACGTGCAAATAGCTTCATGTTTTTGACGGACTGACTTTGACAATTCAAAAGTACCTGATAATGGTTTATTTGAAATAAATGCTTTGACTTTGTACTAATATTATAAATGCGAAAGTGTGTCTGTCTGTCTGTTACCTCTTCACGCTTTAACCGCTGAACCGCTATTGATGAAATTTATACAAAGAAAGCTTATACCTTGGAGAACGACATAGACTAACTTTTGTCGCGAGAAAAGGGCTTCAAGGGGTTGAAATAGGGAATGAAAGTTTGTTTGAGAGTCAGTCATTATTGAAGGTAAAACTATGATCCTTTCTATTTAGGTACTTGATAAAAAATAAATAAACATTTATGTTAAAACGTTTTTGAAAAATTTGCATCTTAAAAATAAAAATGGCTGCTCTACGCAAACAAAATAAAGCGAACAAAGTCGTGGACACAAGCTAGTAAGTAGCTGTGTAATAGCGTAATCATAAAATGATAAGAACATAATATTGTCAGATTCACGAAAAATAGAATGACTGAATTAACTATTAACCCTTTTTTTAAGAATATTAAGGTCCCGCGACTGCGGCAAAAATCACGTTTGCATTTAAAATAAGATAACTAATGTTTGATATAATACAAACATCAGGCATTCTCTACTATCAGTCTTGTTGACAGAAGTAAGACTCCTGCATTTACTATCAAACAAAATCAACTTCTACACAACTTTCCAACAACCACAAACCATTCGCAGTTACACAACACAATCAAAAATCCAATTATAATCCACAAGTCCCATACAAACTACGATTACCGAAGCAATACCCTGCTTTGACTGCCCCGTCAGAAGTTCCGTATAACTCGGAAAGTTCCCAACGTCCACACCACTAGAAGTACCCAAAAAGTACCGACCGACCCTAAAAGTGGCGTGCCGGCACTAAAAAGTACCAACGGAACCTGGGCGGCGCGATATAACCATTATGATAGCGAAGACATTTTAACCTCGCGGGGCGCGGATAAGCGCGGGGTCATGAAATTAGCGAATTTTTTGCGGTTTTTACTTACAGCTGGGAGCTCGTGGCTAAATAATAACAGTCGCACGGGTCGATCTTCAAGGTTAAGCAACGCTTGCCGAGGTTGGGTTGTGGATGGGTGACCATCTTAACATACCGAGACTCCTCCGTGCCTCGGAAAGCACGTTAAGCCGTTGGTCCCGACTGTCATTTGTAGATCTTGGAAAGTCGTTACGGATAGTCAGAAGCCAGATAATCTGACACCAGTCTTGCCAAAGAGTACCGTGCTACCCAGTTAATGGGTTGTGGAGGTCTGGTAGGCAGCCGCTCCACGTAAAATACTGGTATTAAGCTGAATCCGGTTTGACTGGAAGCCGACCCCAATATAGTTGGGAAAAGGCTAGGCAGATGATGACTTTTATCTGGGAGAAAATAATTCTTAGAATTACTCATAGTCTTGAGCATTCTTGCCATGGTTTGAATACTGTACAGTACAGTATTGAATCGACTGAGAGACGGTTTGATGTCTCAACTAAATGAGCTTGGAAAGGGTTTTTCAGTATGTTATATTTTAAACAAAACATCTAGTAGATGTTATGATATTGTACAGTAGTTATAGCAAAGCCTAATTTAAAAAAAAAAACAATCTAAAATTAAATATACGTTTACTTATACAATATGATATATTAACATATTTGTAATGTGCTCGCCAAGACCTTTCTTTTGATACCAAACATAACACGATTATCTAAATTTTTTTTTTTTCGTGGTTAGAAATTTACGTGTCAAGTCCGCCTATACATTTAGGCATAATTTATATAGCCTATGTCACCCGAGCCATTATTCCAAATCTGTTAATACCTCATTCATCAAAATCGGATCAGTAATTTAGGCGCTACGCTGGAACATACATACATACATAGATTGCTAAAATCATAACCCTTCCTTTTGGCTTTGCCGTAGTCAGGTAATAATAATAAAAATAAAAATTACCCACCGGTATCGAGCACAGGGTCTAGATGGATAAACTCTAAAAACGAGCCCTGTCCGAAGTACTGCTTTCTGAATCAAGCCCTTGGTCCAGCTGCCTAACGAGAGCCTGATTAGGTCAAGGTAGAACCTATTGTTAATATTTACTTTAACAAGGAACGTTTATTCTTTTTCAGAGCTCTGAAAATAACAAGGTTCCTCTGTTTGTCGCTTGATTACACCTAAAAGGCACCGGGATGACAATATAACCTCTCTCAGAGGAGTTTTATGTTCCGGAAAAGACAGGTATCTCCCCAAGGATATGCATGTTCGAAACCGTTTTATATTTTGAACGCTGAAAAATATATGCCATTTTACTTAAGGTTCCTTGTTGGCGCATTGTTCTGGACTGTATCGAAAAAATGAACCATTTAATCTTTTGAACGAATATTATATTCAGGTAAAACTGTTCGTTTGTCTGTGTATCTCTGAGAAGACATTGCCAAAATTGTTTCACTAACTGAAATACTATGGAGGTATGCGGAACAGAGAGTAAAGTCCCGCATGCCTCCACCGAAAAGGGGAGGATCCTCCGAACCAGACGGTTGTTGTGTCTGGTGGGCAACTGCCCGTTAGTTGATATTCGGGCTGTTGTATAAGTTCAAATCGCACGGAGAACTTTGCTTGCGCGATGCAGGATCTTGATGTTAGTTCGTCGTAGATGACGCTGCGGTTCTTTTTGTTGCCGTACAAATTTCGTACGTCGTAGTTTTTCATGTGGCGGCATTGATGCTGCTACAACACCATAGACTACTTTATCCGTGTGAAATTGATGGTTTTACTGTAGATTTAACGTGTTCAATAGTTTGGTATTTCGTACAAACTACTTAGGTAGTTTAGAAACCCAACAGAGAAGAGGGCCTGATTGTGAGATGCCCAGTAGTGGGAATATTTTACATTGATTTTTATGATTGATTTGATACTGCCTACGAACTAAAATGGTTATAGTTACCGAGCAGGTGTGGACTTAATCTATAATTATGATGCATCCATTCTACTATCAAAGATTTTTGCAGCCATCTAAATATTTCTACAATGTTTAAACTGTTCATCGGAGGAGGAGCTCGTGGCTAAAGAATAACAGCCGTATGGGCCGATCTTCAAGGATAAGCAACGCTTGCCAAGGTTGGTCTGTGGATGGGTGATCATCTGAACATGCCGAGTTTCCTCCGTGCCTCGCAAAGCACGTTAAGCTGTTGGTCCCGGCTGTCATTTGTAGATATTTGGCAGTCGTTACGGATTGTCAGAAGCCAGGAAATCTCACTCTAGTCTTGCCAACAAGTACTGTGTTACCCAGTTAATGGGTTTTGGAGGTTTTGGTAGGCAGCTGCTCCACGTATATATATAATATTTTAGCTAGAAAGACAGTAATCCTTGATAATGCAATCGTCATAATCCCGTTAGTTCCCTTTTTTTTTTTTGATGTCGGGGGTAAATCCTCATGGAAATCCTCCACCCTGGGGCGGGTGGAGGGGTCTGTCAGACTCTTACTGACTTACTGAAACCAACCCGGTGTTCCATCTCCCACCTACGCCGGGGATCGCGGGAACGTATGCGACTTCCGCAATCCCCGGCTGGACCCCGTTAGTTCTCTGGCCCAACAACAAGACAAAACTTTTCTAATTTATTCATATCACGGTGCCCTCCGTTTGTGAAGTTGTTCCAAAGTTTTAGCGAACAATACGGATGAACATTTCAAAGAAAAATAATTCGTACTCAAACATTGAGATATAAGTACCGAGATTGGATATAGACTTGGAAATATTATGGTAATCAGTCCACGATATGTTTTTGGTAGGACTCTGCCGAGGTATGTATGTAAATTTTATGTGCTGATTATTTCGGCATCGGTATATACTGTGTAATTCACTGAAAAAATATTCCATGTAAATAAAAAGGAATGTTCGTAGAATGTGTGTGAACTGTGTGCTTATTTTGTGTTACTATAGATTTATTTAACGTTTCGTTTAGTCGATACTCATGTCTGTAATTATGTCCTAACTATTATTGTTAATGCAAAACTGAGTTTGTTACGCTACCGCTGAACCGATTTTAATAAATTTTGGTAAAGCTATAGGTGGGACTCCGGGATAGTCTATACTAATATTATAAAGAGGAAAGATTTGTATTTTTGTATGTAACGAATAAATTTAAAAACTACTGGACCGATTTGAAAAATTCTTACAGCAATGGATAGTTACATTATCAGTGAGTAACATAGGCTATATTTTATCCCCTTAATCCCACGGTAACGGGAACTACGCGGGTGAAACCCCGTGACGTCCGCTAGTAGGTAAAAATTTGTCTAAATATTAACCGACACGTAAAATAATATGTTAGTTAAAATATGCGTACATGACACTGGTATTAAAAGAGCCTGTCTACTGTTATATCACAAAGACCCACGACTAGTTAGGAAACTGGCTTTATCAGCTTTTGAGATATTGAACTTAGTTTGAATCCCCTACACCACTTTAGCTAATAACTTCATAATTTGTTCAACAATTATTAATTCCCGAGTAAGTTGCAAAACTCAAGGGAGCTTACAGTATTCATTCGAAATTTCCCATCGATGGGAAGGAATTTTGAAATTAAATATCAAATCTGCACGGTATTTCACCATGATTATTTTGTGTTGAAAGCATCAAAATTTCTCAATTATGTTATACCACAACATTGTTAATAACGTTTTTTCCCCAAAAAGGACCTTTATTTAAATTCCAGACAGGCTAATTTCCTCTGAATAAAGGGTTTAAGGCAGCGAGATGAGTAAATATTTTTAAAACGTGAGAGGGCTCGACATTATTTATTGTTTAAATGACGTGCGAATTTAGTCGTACTGGGAATACCCTAAGAAGTGTCAGTACTAGGAAAATTAGTTTTTTGAAAATATGGTAACAAAAGCTTATCTGTAAGATATTATTTCTGAATAATCTTTACATCGCTGATGTTTCATTAAGTTTACGAAGGTAAATAAAACGTGTACGAAGAAAAAAAAATTGGAAGTGATAAAAATGCTGTTAATTTTAATAAGTAAAATTTATTTCATAACTTCTGTATTCTTTCAATGAAACATAATATTTTCGTATTGAATCCAGCTCTACCACAATAGTAAATTTTATTCTAATTACAAAGACCAACATAAATATTTTACATTAAATTATGTAGTATAAAAATTATTAAATTATAAACTACTTATTACTAATTAACCAACCTGTGTCATCCCATTACTGGGAGAAGGCTTTCCCTTAGTCTCCAGCTGATTCAGTTCAGGGCTAGTGTGGACTATTAGTTAACTATTTTTTGCGTGCTCAGGGTTTTTTGGTAACACAAATTCACTATCAACCTTTACAGATTTAAAAGAGCTGACGCTAATCTTACTTATATTTTTCAACAACGTTATTTCAACTACCATATTTTAAATTCTATCTTGTAATAACATTTTAATATTAAAATGCTAAGCTTAAAGTAACGCAAGTACATGGTATACGGGGACAGTGTAATTTCCTCTAAATAAAGGGTCGGGTTACAGAAAGGAAGAGAACAAAATATTGTTATAAATGTACGAGGGACGACATTAGACCGTGACGTGTACTGTTCGAGAGTAGTGACGCTATGATTTGTGTTGGGAATTGGATAGTCTTCCCATTGATAGGACTTTTTTAATGGGACTTTTTTTTGCTTTACTTTTAGGAAACATATCAACATTCAGTAACTTGTTCATAATAGAGATCTAATAATAATAGTTTATTTGGTGTTCGGCTACTCAATTTGTGACAGCCCCATTTTTGGTTGAATCATAAAATCAATAACCATTTGAGAGTGCCTTAGCTAAATTAGGAATTCTTTAGTTTAGTCACTCTAATATTATTTCACTTTAAGGTAATTATGTATAAAAGTAAATACAAATTGACATTAAAGGTGCAAAATAATTCGTATTATCATTCCGTACATTTGATTAAAATTTCAATATACGATCACGAAATAACAGTGCTGCCAACAATGTCCTTCATCAAAAATGGGAATTCTCAAGGAAATTCAAAATATCTGGTCACACTATTCAACTCAAGTACGGCGCTCCTCCAATTTCCTTGTCGAGACAGCTCCTTTCAACCCACTGGTACATTAAAAAATACAGAAATAAACTCACCCATTTTTTTCGCGTTTTTTAAGCATTACTCGCGGTTGTTTTCATCAAATTATCTTAAGCCTAATTAAGGGTAAAGAATGTCTTTGAATTGCGCTGTTATCTTCTTACATCTTTTAGAAAGATATTCTCTTTCATTCGGAAAGGGTTATGAATTTATTAGGAATTGCTTTTCTTGAGGTTATTTTAATGAATCGCGAATTTTCGCTAACACTTCAGCTTTGTTATGGTCTACAAGTAATTCCTTCTTATTCGCAGGTTATTTTTAAACCCTATATTAATTACTAACACTATATATATATATTATTAGAAACTGTCCTTTGTACGTCAAATAATTAATTTTGGGTCACTTTTGTATAGACTCCAAACCTTGAGCTATGTAAAGATCTGTTACCTACAAGACTTATGTGACATTTCATCAACAGTTTTTTTTTGTTAGCGTGCTTTTGTGTCCCACTGTTGGACAAAGGCCTCCCCTTTCTCAGTCCAAATCTCTCTGTTTTGAGAGATCTCTGGCCAAGATTACCCTGCCAATATAATGAGATTTACAGTAGTACCTACGGGAAAAAAATTACGACTAATTTTTTTTTAGTTTTTAGTTTTTAGTTTAGTACAATAACATCTCTGTTGACGATGTTTTCGTTCCATTTCTTCCCTCCAAGTGTCTATTGGTTAAAAAAATCAATAAAATAAAGCTTTTATTATGACCTTTCAAATGGCATATGTCACAACGACAAACGATAATTTTTATTAGTATCTATTTCCACATGAACAGCGGGCTTTGTCTCCGTACGTCATGTCCTAGGGGACCACTGAAAATCAGCGCCGTGCTGTGGGTAACCCACGGTACAGCATTATGCTGAGTGAAAGCCCTTTTGCCACAACCACGACATGCATCTACTTTATTTATACCTACTCATACTTTTGTTATTTCTTTTTTCTTATTTTTTTTTAACGTATCTTTACTAATATAATTTAAGAACTACTAACGCTATCGTTTAGGGTTTAGTTTTTTTTTATTTAATAGGTATGGGTTTGCTCTTGACTCTAGTCTAGGTCATAGATGACAGAGACAAAGTCGACGATGGAGCGAGCTTATTCAGAAGAAGCCTGTTCACTCTAATTTTGAAGAGATTAGGGTTGTGTGCGTTCGGAAACACAGACGCAGGCAGAGAGTTCCACTCCTTTGCTGTGCGCATTATAAAAGACGTTTGGAAACGTTAAGTGCGAATTGGTGGAATAGCAACAAGGTAGGGATGGTAACTTGCAGTGCGTCTAGATGTCCGATGGTAGAAGGGGGCCGGTGGGATGAGGTCGTGGAGTTCCTGGAGACTCTCCCCGAAGAACAATCTGTAGAAGACCGACAAGCAGGCAACCTTGCGGCGATGAGTAAGTAAAATAGTATAAAATTATGTATGTGGGTATGTCGTTTTGTGGCAATTAAATACGTTTTCTTACTTTCTGTCGTAATTTTACAGAATAACAAATATCCAATAGGTTTTGTACAATTCCGCCTACATCATTGACAACGAAAAGCCTTTTTCAGCCACAATATTAAAAAGATCTAGCCAAGTCCTCTTCCAGTTTTTTCAAGCTGAATTTATTATCAGACTCCGTGCTTTATCTGTTGTTTCAGGAAAAAGTATTTTATACTTTCCTTCCTCTCTCGATAAAAATATGAATTATTGTGTACTTCATCTAAGATAAGGAATAGCTTATTGGTCGGAGGAATTGAGGCTGGCAGAACTCTTAGACGAGATGAGATTTTTCTTAAATAGAGAAAAAATTGGTTGGGTTCTTAAAGGCTGTACCAAAAAGCGTATCGTTATAAAACACCAAAAATACATTTAGTTCTTTTTCTTCATGCTTTACAAAGTTTTATGAGCACTAGGTTGTTTAAGTTCATTCGCTATTTTGGAAAGAGGGGCAAGTCAGCCACTTTTACTTTCGACTCTAAAGTATAAAACCTTTATTAAAAAAGGAAAGAAATTAAACATTCCCTACATACACCCATACATAAACTCTCATTTTTTTTCGTATAGGGTAGGCATATGCATTGTGCTCACATAATATAATCAATTTATCAATGTATGTATACAAAATATTTTAAAACTTATATTTGAAAAGAGTAACTATGGAGTTTCTTGTCCGTTCTTCTCCATAACAATCTATTTTTTGCGAATGGACAACTAGAGTCACTAATATTTTATTCCCTTGGTCACGTCATCACGCGCAACGGCTGGACCAATTTCGCTAATTCTTTTTTTTTGTTGTGTTTTTTAGTATCAGGAGAAGGTTGTTTTGAAAAAATATTAAAAAAAAAACCTCCTGGCGAAGCCGGGGCGGGCCACTAGTATTCAATAAAATGTAGGAAATGGTTAGCCATTTTCTACATTTTATCGAATCAAGCGAACATTATTCCAATAAGCCAAATATATCATGATTTATGAGTACTTTTACCCTCAAATGCTAGACAAGAAATATGTAATTTCTTGTCTAGCATTTGAATAAATAATGCGTTCAGCAATCGAACAGGAAACAAAAAGCCTACTAAAGTCATAGGCCAAAAGCCAGTAACCTATTGCAAACCATCTAAAACAACCGGCATAAATTATCAAGTCAAAATATCTCAATTGAGCGTAAATAACGTAACAATTGTAGTCATAAAGTTTATCTTAAACGGTCCAATATATCAGATGGGGGGAACACCTGGCGATAAGTGGAACTATCTAGGTTTAAATCAGATGTTATCTCAGTACAATTACTATCGGTTTCGATGCTAAATTGTCTTATCGTGCGTATTATCTTTACCTGGATTTGTGGCGGTAAGTGGCAATAGGGTCTAAATTTTATGGTACTTGAACAAAACTGTTGAAATGTAGGTACCTATAATATGGGTTCTGGACCCTGTGCTAATTTGTGAGGGTAAAAATTGACGCTTTTGAAATGCGGTGTTATCGCCAAATTCTCCGTATTCCTTGGATCGTGAAATGCACCAACGTGTCTTTACTCAGAGAGTTTAACATCAAGACAAGGCTTTCTATGATATACTTACAAAGAATTGTCGAGAAGGAGCTCGTGTCTAAATAATAACAGCTGCACGGGTCGATCTTCAAGGTTAAGCAACGCTTGCCGAGGTTGGTCTGTGGATGGGTGACCATCTTAACATACCGAGACTCCTTCGTGCCTCAAAAAGCACGTTAAGCCGTTGGTCCCGGCTGTTATTTGTAGATCTTTGACAATCGTTACGGATAGTCAGAAGCCAGAAAATCTGACACCAGTCTTACCAAGGAGTACCGTGTTACCCAGTTAATGGGTTATGGAGGTCTGGTGGGCAGCCGCTCCACGTAAAATACTGGTATTCAGCTGAATCCGGTTTGACTGAAAGCCGACCCCAATATAATTGGGAAAAGGCTAGGCAGATGATGCTTACGGAGAATTGTCGTATACTTCGGTCAGAAAAGACCAAGAGGCCGTTCCTCGATTAGATGGTCAGTCCAGATGCGAGAGTTCTCTGCCATGTCTTTTAACACTATGTGCGACGTGCTTAAAAGTAAGAGGAGTGGGGAAAAGTGAGCATCATCTCAGAGCCGGAAAGTCCAAATGGGTACGACCCTCAGTCCTGAACTGAGAAAAAGATAACATACATAGTGTATGGTTAAATTTTAAAAACTACTTATACTACTAATACTGCTACTACTTAAGAGATTGCCCTGTGCGATAAGACCGCCCATTGTACACTTGTTTTTAAAAAAAAATTACTGTGTTTCTTATGAGGTGTATAATAAAGTATATAATAATTAAATAATAAATATGTCCACGAAGACGAACCATTCTTCAAGGAAGTCTTAGTAAATTGCCAAAAAAAAAAAAAAATACCTATCCATTCAAAGTTATCATCACCTGATCAAAACTAGAATAGGAAGTCCAATTCCCAGTATTCTTATCCCTCTGCCAACCCTGTTAGGGCAAATATGCGTGATATGGCATCTTTATCTAGATTCTCTTTGAAAATAAAATTGGAATAGTATCACTAAATAGGGAAACTTGGTACTTTTTAACACATAAAACTTCGAGAATGTCTAGATAACTAGACAACGAGAACTGGAGTGTTCGAAAACAGCTCATTACCACTTTTAGCTATCGTTTTACTAGGGAAAAGAAAATAGACTTTAAATAAGATTCGTCGAAAAAGTTTTTAAAGATGGCGCAACTACTCGAAGCATTTTTTATTTTCCTTTAAATTTGTGCAACTGAGCAATTATAATAGATTCACCCTTTATCACAATTTAAGTACGCAAAATGTAAGTTTATATATTTTATCTATCCAACCTTGTTATAACACAGGTACAAGATAAGCAAATAAGCCTAGTACACGAAGGTTGGTGAATGTATTACACGGCAATGTGTAAACCTCAAAGCTAATAACCTTTGTTTTTATACACCACTTTTATTCTCGAGACGATTACCAGCAGTTCACCACTCACGGTAACAAGTTTCACCCTTCACCGGCCATAAACTTGATTTACACAGAAGAATTTGTGCGGAACAAACTACCCTCGTTTTCTCCCTCAAATCAACACGCGACGCTCACAAAACGAAAAACACCTTAACATTTACAGTCCTCCCTTTCACCTTACTGAAAAGTACCAATAAACCCCTAACAATGCTAAGGCTGCCAGTACATAAACTGTCACGAAACACTTTGATTAACATCCGTCTACGAACGTTGCGATTCAAGCCACGAACGAACCTTTATGTCTTCAAAATCCTGCCCAAAAACTCCGAACCAGCGGAGAACCTTTTTGTAAACCGTTGTTACGCTAAAATGTTATGAATAACCCTTAACATTAACCCTTTAATAATATTTTTTAAGCCAAAAAGCCGCCTTACAGGGTGAATTTGCCGGCGGGCTTTGGCAATTTTAACGCGGGCCGAGTTCAAATGTGATAAAATAACGAATTTCCCTCCGTACGGTACAACTTGTGGTTGGTTTGATGGGAGTACGGCGTGATGGGTGGTGATAATTTATTTTGGATATAATTTAGTTTGAAGAATTCAATTAGGAGCAAGTCTAGGCTTTGCCTTGTTTGTTGACTTTGCAAAATTCGAAGTAAAACTAAGTTAAAATCACAGCTATACAAAATGACGGGAGACATATATGAACATAGATGCTGCTTCTTAGAATTACCCAAATCTGTAGTAAAATTAAGAGTACATTTTCCATCATCATACAAATCTTTTGGCGAATTTTACTTGCGTACCCATGTTTAATTTCTTTGTGACTCACTGAAGTATTTCTCACTCCACAAACATCAAATCAAAAACACAGTACCGCACCCAAAAGCTCTTAAAATTAAAACAGGAACGCAATTTACAAAAATGAAATAAGAAAAAAAAATCTCCTTCGCTCAAAATTTACACCAGCACCCAAAGCGGGTCTGAAACTTGTGTAATTTATTCATAGTCGAGTAATGACACTCGATTACTTCAGCGAGAACCCTTTACTTTGAGCCGGCTTAAAAAAAAGTGTTATTTTTATTAAATGCAAGCAAAATGACTTCGTTCCAATGCCTCAACGTCACGGAAAAATGTCGTGTACCGGGTTTTTATGTTAAAGAAGTGTGTCAGTGGGGGAAGTTGGGGGCGATGGATGAGGTTTGTATTGTACTGGGTTTTCATAGTGAAGTGTACTTGAGTTTGAATGGATTTTTTTCTTTGGATGACTCGTGATTTAAAAATTTTGTTGTAAGGTATTTCATGAGGCCAAAAGTAGCAATGAATTTTAAAGGAAGAATAAGTAGTGTTGCATCTCTAGATGCACCTTTTTGCATGCGCAATGGATTAAGTTTTACGTTTACGTATGGACCTTTTTAGTGCAGCCGTGAGACACACACTTGGTTCTTAACATACCTACCTTTAATTTTTTTTATTTTTTTATTCTATGTACCGAGCGTGTTTCATGTAAGTGCTAAATAAATATTATTATTCTCTCTTTCTTTTTTTTTTTTTGTTTATGTTTTTGTTAACTTAAGTACATCTTTCGAAATTTCTGAACTGGTTTTGGAGTGAAGTCAATAACAGTGACAAACATAAATGTAACTCACATTCATTGTACCATGTAATGAACGCCAAATGATTAAACACGTGATATCAGATGCAAAAATACAGCTCACGCTATTCAAAGAAAAACCAATTTATAGAGGTCTCAGTTTTCAGACAACTAACTTCAGAAATCAAACCGAAATATGAAAGGAAATTCTCTTGTAGATCATGGAAAACATTGCATTACTTATTTATGAAATCCATTCAAATAAATAACGAGACGGGGCCGTTTGACGCATCAATAAACATAAAGGCAGCAAGGCCGAGGGAACGATTCTAACTGAGGTCAAAAGGTCACTCAATATTTTTGTATCATGCTGTATAATAGTGGGCTGGTTTGTATCACTTTGCAGGGGAAAGAAATACTCTGGATTTGAGCAAGTGAAAAACCGTCAGCCTAAAATAGGTGCAGTTGACTGTATTGATATGGTACCTTTTTTTTAAGGATGGGAAATCATCAAATGACTTGTTCCGTTCTGGGTGGAGCGGAAGGGCGTGTCAGATTCTTACTGACTAAAACCCACCCGTGTTCCTTCTAAAGCCCTTTGCATTCCAGGGCCGCGGTGACTCTTTCGAACAAAATCCGCAACCCTGGCAGGTGATATGGTACCTTGCGCATTAAAATATCACAGAAAAATCGGAAAATCAATATCAACCTGGGTATGCAGGCACTTTTTATTCATTTTGACATAAAGTGTACTCAAATATACAGAGGTTAACTTAATGTCATTTACTTTCCCTACCAATAAACCTTTGGGTGATGTAGATAAGAAGAAAATACATATCTAATACCACTAGACAAACTGCATATTTTTGCGTTGTCTATTTGTAATTTTCTTGTATAAGGTTTATATATCAAAGATATTAGGATTAGATATAACCATGAGGTCATGAAAGCCAAGAACCCATTTACTTCGTAAAACATTTACATACGCACATGCTAATAAACATTTAATTTTACTACTCATACAAAATGTACATACTCGTAAACAGGCCCATATCTGCTGCTATCACGTCCATAATAAAATATCATCCCTTGACTAACAACCACTATAAAATAATAACTTTATTAACGATGTTATGAGTTGTTTAGGAGAAACCAGTGTAAGTACCAAATGACCCTAAATGACTGACCGAGATTTATGGACGAGCCAAATCTTTTAGCCAAAATAAATATTAGAGAGGTCTCCAATATTTATTTTGGCTAAAAGATTTGGCTTATTGCTCGGAGAATAGATGTGGTTGAAAGGTACCGCGCTACCGCGTACCAGAAGACGCAGCGTTAGAAGGCCTTCCACAGGGTTTTTTTTTTTCATAAATCATCAAATGACTTCTTGCGCTCTGGGTGAAGCGGAAGGGCGTGTCAGACTCTTACTGACCTAAACCCATCCGTGTTCCTTCTAAAGCCCTTTGTGTTCCAGGGCCGCGGTGACTCTTTCGAACAAATTCCGCAACCGAACACAGGGTGGACCGACAATTTGGTGAACCCGCGAAAATCCGCTGGATGTGAGTTGTACAGGACCAGTCTATGTGGCGATACTTGGGGAAGGCCCATGTCCAGCAGTGGATGTTTTTCTGAAATAATGATGATGATGATGAAAAGATTTGAAAGTACCAAACGTCCCTAACTCACAACGACCGAGATCTTTAAAAGTACCAAATAACCCCAAATTACTGTAACTGATGAATATTTATGAAATTAACATTAAAGGTTATACTGACCTTTGATCTTAAAATAATTTGTTAATTGGTGTTGGTTATTAAATAATTTAAATATTAGAGATGAGCGTGTTATGTGTATCAAGGTAGTAGTTGATATTATATAAGAAGGGCTCAGGGTCGCAGAGCGTTGCGGTGTTGTCAATATTTTATCAATTTTACGCCATACGAAAAGCTAACTTTAATGATAATGATTGTAAATTACTTAATTTCAAAATGTTTTCAGTGACGATCATCATCTTTAAACATGTCTTATACTTCCGCCATTTCTTTATTAGTTTTAAATTAGTATTTAGTCACTACTTTTCTGGACATAGGTAGGACCTTATTTATAAAATCTTTGAGGGTTTTTGCAACTGTAATTTGTCTATAATATGTATTTATTTAGAAATATATAAGTATGTTTATCAGTTGTCTGCTTGCCATAGCACAGGCTCTGCCTAGTTTGGGATAGGATGACCGTGTGTGAGTTGTCCCAAGATATTATTTTTATTATACAGTTCAGAGACTTTCATAAATAATACTGACTTTCTTTCACAAAGTCCATCCATTAGTTCTTTGAGTGTGCTGTTAATTGTATTGTAAAAACTGGCCAAGTGCGAGTCGGACTGTCACACGAAGGATTCCGTACCACAAACCGAAAAAAACACGTTTCGTGTATGACGTACGGACGGACGGTCAGCGGATGCTTATTAATAGGGTTCCGTTGATCACCCTTCAGGTACAGAACCCTCAAGAGATCCAGGTAGTGACAGCGCTGAGGTACAAACAGAGTAATTTATATATCTAGATTCATACAGCAAAAAAAAAATATCGAGGAGACTCAGCTTAGTAACCAAACCACTCACAGACTATAAAATATTCCGATCAAATATTTAAACAATAACATCCTCGAAAAGCTTTTCTGAATATCTAACGCAGTTTCAAACTATCTACATAATAAACTTGTTTGAGCGGAAGGTCCCGGTGACCTTGCCACCAAAAATACGCACCCCCATGCAAAGTTACCGAAAACTTCGCGAGTTCATTACGTTATTTCGTTTTTCTTTGGAAGGGATCCCCCTTCCACTATCCAGTGGAACTATTTCCTTATGTTTGGTTATGGGTTTCAAGGGTCCGTTGGACTGATGGTATGGTGATGTTAATATAGGTACTCCTGTTACAATTTATTGGGGACCGGAGCAATATTCTTTTGCCATAATTCTTTTATGTTTATAAGCCATCGTTTAGAGTTCCCTCTTCATTCTTTACTGCACACAAAAAAGTACTTATAATGCAGTGATGATAAGTAATTTTTCTCTTACGTATTAAAGTGATAAGACTGGTTATTGTGGCGACACTTGGGGGAGGCCTATGTCCAGCAGTGGACGTCTTTCAGCTGATATGATGATGATTAAAGTGATACAAAGGTATTTTTAGCAAACACACTTCCAAGGAGGTCCGATTATTCATTTTATTTATTCTTGTAATGTGACAGTCGTTGGTGGAATTCTTAATTTTTTTTAAGGAAATTATAAAGAACTGTGAAGGATATGTACGTCGCTATACAACGAGGAGTGTGGTAAAATAGGTACTTAGATGAGAGTACATATTTTACCGGACGTTCCATTGTATGGTGCGTTATTTTTAACTTGAACAGTATACAGGCTTCGTAAATGCATTTTTTGAGCAAATGTGTTGAAAAATATGTTTTTTCACCTTTTTTACTATAACGGTTACACAATGTATGTCAAGCTAAATTTTGATTTAAAACCTCTTTGACAGGCGGACGAAAACTGATCGTAAAAAGGTCCAATTTTCTTTTTAAGTTCAGAATAGAATAAACATTTATGAAATAATTTTTGGATGAAGATACAAACGATAAATTATATTTATTTTTTACACTATTTTTACACGTCACACTTTTACACGTCAATCTTTTTCGGTCATTTTTAAACTAGATGAGGCCGGTATAATATTTTCATCAGATGAAAGGATTCTGTTCATCCTGCTGATAGACACCACCTCTGAGTTACGAACACATGAAGGTCCGCTTGTACAACAGCCCTACTATGAAGTCTTAAAACGATCATTATTCCGCTCTAAGAGGGAGACGGAGCTATTCATAGCGAATAGCACTATCCCGTTTACATCATCAGAATTGGATGGCATTAGCACGGCATAGTAGGGCTGCAAAGCTATCTTTTAACCCAGAGTTACGAGTAGTTGCTGAGCGGACCTAATCAAAGCTTATTCCCCTAAAACGCCAAACTTCAAGCATAAAGATAGAGATCTCATTTAAAACGACTTACGTCAAACTACTCATTAAAAGGTATAATAAATCAATCCGAATATCGCGGCGCCATTGAGCGAGTAATTTTATTGCTATTTATAACGTCTTGCAATAAAACCGTCACCCACTTCACTAAACACGAAGATGGAGAAGACCCACCACGATCACCGTGGTTTCAACTGATTTTTGTTTATGAGGAGGAGCTCAAGGCTAAATAATAACAGCCGCACGGGTCGATCTTCAAGGTTAAGCAACGCTTGCCGAGGTTGGTCTGTGGATGGGTGACCATCTTAACATACCGAGATTCCTCCGTGCTTCGGGAAGTACGTTAAGGCGTTGGTCCCGGCTGTCATTTGTAGATCTTTGGCAGTCGTTACGGATAGTCAGAAGCCAGAAAATCTGACACCAGTCTTGCCAAGGAGTACCGTGTTACCCAGTTAATAGGTTGTGGAGGTCTGGTAGGTAGCTGCTCCAGGTAAAATACTGGGATTCTACTGAATCCAGTTTGACTGGATGCCGACCCCAATATAGTTGGGAAAAGTCTAGACAGATGATGTTTTTTCTTTATAAACACTACCTATAGCGTTTATCATCAGAGAATGGGCAGCAGCATTCTCTGTGCATTGCAACAGCGATCGCCAACCAACCCGCCTGCCTGCGTGGCGTGGCGATTATGGCAACCCCCCCCCAGGCCTATGTGTAGCAGTGGATGTATTTCGTCTGATAAATTTTGATGATAGTGATTATATTAGTTGGTGTGGCAGAGGATAGAGCCAGTGTCTGCCAGAATTGCGGTTGACTTCTTCCGCTCTGGATGGAGCAAAGGGGCGTGTCAGACTCTTACTGAATAAAACCCATCCGTGTTCCTTCTAAAGCCCTTTGCGTTCCAGTGCCGCGGTGACTCTTTCGAACAAATTCCGCAACCCTAGCAGGGGAATGTGCCCTTACAGGGGACTACTAGTCTTTCCAAGGGGTGATTGGTTCCAATTGCTGGGTTGTGGAGGTCAAATGGGCATCCGCTCCATGATTCAGCTGCATCCAGACTGGGAAAAGGATCGACCGATTTGTTGGATCACATAAAGTTAGCCTTCTGCCCTTACATTTGTAACCTTGCCTTCAGCGATACTATCGCAGTATGGCGTTAGGTAACCTTTTGACAAACCAATTAGTTTAAAAGCGTTCATTTAAAAGTCGGTTAGACTCATAATATTTTATTTCTGCGTAAATCAATGTATGACTACTGCTGGTGTTTTTTTGAAGTATTGTGTTGTTTTTATGATTCATTAGTATTCCTATACCACTAAATGTTGAACAAACTGGGTGGTACTTTTGGCCCGACTTTACTTTAAAATATTGTAATCTTTAAGAACAGTATAATTATGTATGATGCCGCCCGCGTGTAATAAGCTACGCATTTATAGCCTGCGTGTTATTCTATTACATGAGCTACATTACTGTAAAATTTCAACAAAATCTGTTCAGTAGTTTCTGCGTGAAAGGGTAACAAACAACCATCCGTCCATCCTCAGAAGCTTTCGCGTTAATGTAGTACTAGCTGCGCCCCGCGGTGTTACCAGTGGTTTATATCAGATACTCCGTGTGAATGTCGAAAATTATCCAAAGAGAACACACTCCCGGAATAAAAAGTAGCCTATGTGATAATCCAGGGTGTCAGCTTCCTGCATACCAAATGAAAGAAAAGACTCTTACTGACTAAAACCCATCCGTGTTCCTTCTAATGCCCTTTGTGTTCCAGGGCCGCGGTGACTCTTTTGAACAAATTCCGCAACCCTGGCAGGCTCTGGCCCTAGCGGGCCCCGTCTTCTATGCTGACATCTCTTTGAGGCGCGCGTGAAAGACAACGCACCATCGACCCGGGCCTACTTGCAAAATAAATATCGTTTATTATTTATCATTTAAAAGAAAACTTATCCTATTCGAGGCGAGTTGGTTTATAGGCAAGAATGATCTAAAATCTAAAAAGCCGACATTGGACTTATCATTATAAACAATTTTTACTATAGACCAGCCCTGAAATCGCGCAAAATGATCAGCTGTTCAGTACATGTTGTCGAGTTATGCAATCATAAATGTACGGGGCATTCGATTTCTTTTTCGCGATTTTCACAGAAATATTAAATTTCTGATAAATGTGATGATCCTATTACATCGAGAATTTGATTGTTAGAAAAACTGGCCAAGTGCAAGTTGGACTTGCACACGAAGGGTTCCGTACCCTAAGCCGAAAAAAACATGTTTCTTGTTGGCTTATTCCTTTTATTTTTAGTTTTATTTAATTTTTATTTGTTTTTTGTATCTTTTATTATTTTTGTTATAGCGGCAATAGAAATACATCATCTGTGAACATTTCAACTGTCTAGCTATCACGGTTCATGAGATACAGCCTGGTGACAGACCGACAGATGGACATTCGAGTCTTCGAGACAAATCATATTTAATTGACATAGTGCAGACCAGCCTCAGTATAAACTTATTAGATTTAAATTCTTACTAGAATAAGTGGATAAGTGGATACTAAAATTATTATGATAGACAAAATTATACTTTATATATTTAAATGACAAAAAATGTGAAGCTTAAACTTGACTCATATAAATACGGATACAATTCGTTTAGCAGATAACTATCTAAAATATAATATCATCCCACGGAAATGCCTGCGTTTCTAACTGTAACCTCAATACTAGACCAAAGAGAAATCTCCAATATAATCAGCTTATTAGCTTTATTAGAGCAGTAATAAGCCAAGTTTATTGAGCTTTCTAAAGTATGAATAAAATTATTTAGGCAAATTGTTTTTGAATCAATAAATAATTTTACTGGAGCTTTGGTTATGTTGAACACACGACCATATTCATAGCTGGTTAATATTTATTAATATACTTACAAGCTGTGCCCGTGGCTTTGTCACCTCCAGTCAACCGTTACCTACCCTACTCTACCTATCCTACTTACCTACCTACCTACCTACCTACATACATACATACCTACCTACCTACCTATCCTACCTACCCCTTTTTAAACCTTCCCTGTTATCTAGCGAACAATACAAAAAAAGAATTAGCCAAATCGATCAAGCCTTTCTCAAGTTATAGGGTGACCAGGAGAAATAGGGGTTCATTTTTAGGGTTCCGTAACCAAAGGGTAAAACAAGGCCCTATTACTAAGACTTCGCTGTCTGTTTGTCCGTCTGTCACCAGGATGTATCTCATGAACCGTGATAGTTAGGCAATTGAAATATTCACAGATGAAGTATTTCTGTTGCCAATATAACAACAAATACTAAAAAACAGAATAAAATAAATATTTAAGGGGCCATACAACAAATTTGATTTTTTTGCCGGTTTTATAGATAATGGTACGGAACCCTTCGTGCGCGAGTCCGACTCACATTTTATATATACCTACCTATAGACCAAAAAAAAAAACTAAATTACAAAAGTTATGCAAATTGGGAAGATATGCGTCACATTCGCGCAAAACGGCTGGGAAAAAATGCTGGGACTCGTGTGCGAGGCAGAGCCACAGCGCTGGTTTTCAACGACAACCGGCGTTGACAGAATGACGTCAATTGGGGCAGCATAAAAAGTCATTAAAACGAAATAAATATGCAAAAAATAAATATAATATGGGTGAAAATATAACAAATATATCGTCTAGAAAACGGCAACAGATTGTTGCGCAAACGATGGAATGTAGCCAATAAAAAAGTGGCGCGCAAAACAATAAATAAAAAAAAGTAATGTTATCTGTGCGCACAAACCAGAGTAAAAATCATAGATTATATACTAATATAATAGAATTTAGAAAAACTAAATTCCTATGCGCATGCCCACAATATCCTGTCAGGGTTGCGGAATTTGTTCGAAAGAGTGACCGCGTCCCTAAAACGCAAAAGGCTTTAGAAGGAACACGGATGGGTTTTAGTCAGTAAGAGTCTGACACGCCCTTCCGCTCCACCCAGAGCGAAAAAGACAATTGAAGATTTCCCATCATTAAAAAAAAATCACACAATATGGTTGCAGACAATGAAATTCTTCAATCGATCTAATTCTATCTAACTTGCAATAGAAGTTCCGAAAATCATTGACTGTAACCAAAGTTAAACAATAATAACGACCCATCAACACAATCCCCAATTAGACAAAACCCGAAACTGAGGATCCGCCAATAAAACTATCAAGAAACTGCTATAGAACATGTACTAAAATATTCACTATCACGCTTCGTTTAAAATTAATTTAATGTCACTTGATCCCGGCGTTCCCTTGCGAAAGTAATTACCTAGGAAACAGCTTTAGTACTTAAGATGTAGACTTGTGGTTGGTCTAGCTGCTAGCTCAACTCTTGGAGGGGGACCACGCTTTGTCTTAATGCGGTATGCGGTACTGGATGCGTCTTTTTGGATTTTTAGAGGGTATTTAAAATGGCGGAGAGTGTTTTTAGTGGCTTTGGTGGTTACTTTGTCTTATTAAATGTGAGGGTTTTAAAATCTATCCTTTTACTGTTTTACTTTTATAGGTGACTGCAGTTTCAAATTTTATTTTAACGGTTCTGTACTAAAGGGTAACCAACTGAACCCTGTTACTAAATCTGCGCTATTTGTCAGTCTGTCTGTCAGTGGACTGTATCTTATAAACAGTGATAGGAAAAAAACTGAAATTTTCGCCAAGTAACAAAATACCGGCCAAATGCGAGTCGGACTTGCGTACAAAGGGTTCCGAGCGAATAATATTTTTTTTAACTTGTTACCTCTGATCCTATAAGGGTAAAATTTTTCAATACAAAGGTTCGAAACCCTAAAAATAATAAAATTAAATAAAACTCCTCTTTTAACAAACGTATTTTTTATGGTAACCCTTGGTGTCCGACTCTCGATTGGCCGGTTATCAATCAACAATATTATTAAATAAATATTATAAATGCGAAAGTAACTGTCTACCTGTATGTCCGTATATTACCTCTTCACATCTGTAAAGATTTCGACTTTGCCGCTAGCATTAGCTAGTACACCACAAATAATTTTCCCTCTATTCAAGAGCTGTAATACTCCAATAGCCAACAAAACCAACACTTAAGATACCATCTAAATCCATCCAACGCCCATTTCCTATAATTTTCAGCCAATAATTCCTAACTTGTCCCGTTGAAAACTAGGCAGTTAGTAACCGGAGTCGAATTATGACGCATTGCGGCTCCCTTCGCTACTGAGTGTCTTTTGCCTCTACTACAATATAAAGAGAGGCCCATTGTTCAGACCCTTGCGCCTTTATGTGTTGTTTTAGTTTGAACTTTAAAATGGGGGCGGTTAGTTTTAAAATGGGTTGGTTTATTGAATGTTTGTTTTAGAAGTGAGTGCGTTCGTTTATAGTATTTGAAGCAGTGCTGGTAGGGGATGATTTGACAAAGCAAGAAAACAATGTTTTCTTAACAGTTGCAGTTCTTTTTTTAAATTGATGAGTGCTGTAATAAGTGCCGGTTATCCTGTGGAATGGTTTTGCTCGTGGTTAGGGGTCGATATATTATTTTACCAACGAGCTTTATCCTCGCATAGTTTCAATACTAAAATAAACTATGCAGAATAGCTGTGTTCCGATTTTGATTAATGTTGGCCTTTTTTCTGAATGGATTATTTTGAGTTCAAATCCTCTGAAACCCTATTTTTATATCATCATCATATCAGCCAATTGCCGTCCACTGCTGAACGTAAGCCTCCCCTAAAGAGCGCCAACCATCCCGGGTCTTGAGCGGTCCGGTATTTTTATATGGAACTAGCTATTGCCCGCGACTTCGTACGCGCATATCCCGCTTTCTCCCGTTCCCGTAGAAGTTTCCCGTTCCCGTATGACCTATAGCATTCCTCATGAATGTGGCTATCCTAATACATAAATAATTTTCCAAATCCGGCTAGTAGTTCCAGAGAGTAGCGCGTTCAAACAAACAATGTAGACTTTGACAAATACTCAACTTAAAATTCCTAATTCATAAATCATGTTTTTACAGGTACTTTTTAATAGCTTGAGCTGAAGTTTATGCCACCAATTTTTGAAGTGAAAACTAGGCGCGTTGAGCAACTCTTTGGGTGAACAAAAATCATGGAACTCGCATCATCGTCACTGAACGCTTTCCATAAGCTAGGTATATTTATACTGTGTAAATATGTGTACTTTTTGGATGAACAAAAATCATGGAACTCGCGTCATCGTCACTGAACGCTTTAGCTTTCACTTCTATCGGCAGTCCCCAAAGACTGCCCCACATTTTTTTTTAATGATTATTTTTACATTCAGAATCGACCTCCAGAAAATATTGTCCGTTTTTTATTTCAATAAAAATCAAAAGTAATCGTAATAAACTACTTGTACTATTCCGCGAACTATCTCCAAAAGCTCGATTTAATCACAAAACCTACACAACATCGCTAAAACATATCCTCCCATTGTCGCAAACCGTGGGCGAGAACTAATCTGATTCTGTCGAGATTCGTATCAAAGCTCATTTCAATTAGGAGGTAAAAACGTCCATGTCTGATATACACCTATCTTCTAAGTATTTTGGCTCATCTCTAAACGATTCTGATTTATCTCAGCAATCAAAATAAGTAGGTATCAAATTGTATACGTTTGAAGAAGTAGCTTTTTGATACTCCTACAAAGATCTTGCGTTTGATCTTAACTAGTTATATTTTGTTTGTGTTTTTTTTTCCTTTTTGAAAGGGATTTATATCTAGGTTAGATGTTCGACTAGGTATATTTTATTAATCAGTTGAAAATGTTTTTTGTAAGTAAGTGACTATTCCTATCTTTCTATTAAACAAAACAATTTAATAGATGGATTGGAATATTAAAAATTGTATAGCATAAAAATAAATTAAGAGTAGAGTAGGATAGACGTTTTAATTAAGTAGAGTTAGTAAAAATAATTTAATATCGCGATAATAAATAATTTAGGAACTTCAGAGGTAACGGGAAGATGTCGCACTTTGCAGTGCGAAAAAATGTTTTATTTTTCAATGAACTGGGGAAATCCAAATAAAGTGTTTATACCTACATACTGTCTAAAGAATGTGTTTGATGAAATGTGTGTTTCCACATCACACTAATATTATAAAGGCGAAAGTTTTTCAGTGTGTGTATGTTTGTTACTTCTTCACGCGCAAACGGCTAGACCGATTTAGATGAAATTTGGTATAGAGACTGTCTGAGTCCCGAGAAAGGACATTTGATAGTTTTTTTTTATCCCGGGATTATGTTCCCTTGGGATAATTTTCGACAATCACGCGGGCGGAGCCGCGGGCGGCAGCTGGTTGTTTATAAAATAAACACCCTAAAGTAGGTAGGTATGCTAACATAAATACATTACAGTACGCTATTACCTACATAACCTGCAGTAAATTATTCCCACAATACCATCATTTAATTTCTAATGAAATGAGAAACATCTTCCAAAAACACTCCTACGCAAACTTAAGTTCAAAAGATTCTAACAAGCCGGTGTTATCGCAACATAATCTGTGGATGGGTTGCGCACGCGCTGATAAAAGTAATGTTATGCGTCGATATCGGATCACACACGAAGATCGACGAGAGTTTGGTGAGGTGGTGGTGTAGTGGAAGATATGCGATGCTATACCGAGGAGATGGGCTTTTTAAGATCATGATGCATTGTTTAGAAATATATTTTCAGTCAGCAGAGTTGTAATGAAAACTTTTGTAGTGTTTTATTAATTTAATAGTTGCCACCCGCGGCTCCGATAGCGTGAATGTCGAAAATTATCCTAAGGGAACATACTCCCGGAATAAAAAGTATCCTATGTCCTTTCCCGGGACTCAAACAATCTTTATACCAAATTCGAAAGAAGAAACAAACATACACACACACTCACAAAATTTCGCCTTTAAAATATTAGTGTGATGTGATGTGATAGTATGATGTCGTAAGAAGCTACTTTTAGCTTGTTCGAATCTTGTCAACGATTTTTTTTCTAGAAAAAAGAGCGGGTTATAAAGCTGACAGCGAAAGTTCAGCGCACACTAATAAATTGAGATAAGACCAATTCTCTTACTCAGGACATATTAAAACTATGTTGTGTCTAGACTTCCACCAAAAACAATTATGAGGTGTCCCTGTAATCATATTATTCTTTCATAAACGATACTTGAACAAATAGCCATCTATATAATAAAAATGAATCGTTTAATGTGTTGCTAAGCGCAAAACTCGAAAACGGCTGGACCAATTTCGATAGTTCAGTAGTGTTTGTTATTTTCAGGAGAAGATTCCTATGAAGAAAGTAGAAAATTATAAAAAATACATCCGGGCGAAGCCGGGGCGGGCCACTAGTTTAATATTAAAATCAAAATTAACTTGTTTTTCCCAAGCACTTCCTATAATAATCCCAAAAATGTTATTCAAATGCACGCTTCTAAAAACCTTAGCATGTCAAATCTATAGCTTCAAACCACCACTGTACCAACTTCCTAAGATACCGAGAGATAGAAGATTAGATTTGATCCAACTATAACGCTAGCTTAACTACTGGTAGCAAGCAGTTATCGAGTTATTGAAATATTTGGGAACGAAAAACAGACAAAAAAAAGAAGGTTTAGTAAAAAACCGTGTACCCATTGACGTGTAGAGTAATTTATGTGTTTTAGATTAAAGGACGCCAGTGTTCGGGTGAGTGCGTGGGAGATGATTTTTTGTTTAAAAAATATATATACAATTTATTTGGGTGATATTTGGTTTTCTAGTGCATTGATGAAATAAATAATTGGGTTGATGATTGTCAGTTTCCGTTTTCAATCTTAAAATTACCGTCTGATTGACCGTGAACGGTGTATTAAATGTTGCCTTGCTTGTTATTCTAATAAGGTTGTCTTGGAAACTGTCCCTATCTGACCTTTATTTATATACGATTTTGATCGTTTATTGACTTGATGGCCAAAAGCTTCGACGACCATTTATCGAACCGTTGGATCAAAGACCTGATATAGAAGGCAGTACTTCTCGAGACGGCTTGAACTGTGAGGAGATTCCTGTCTCTGGAGCTCCATTTTAGGATTAGGTTGCCTTGGAAAGCGTACTTTTTAAATAACTATGATTGTGTTAGCTTGTTTATGACTCTCATTTTTTATTTTTTATTTATTTATGTAAGTACACCTACAGCACTGTCACTTATAATTCAAATAAAATTACATTCAAAATCGGCATTTCAGTAACCATGCAAATGACAGGTATGCATGACATTGAACATAATGAATATTAGAGACACAAGGAAAAACTAAAAACTGCGTCCAGTATACCTAAATCCTGAACACTACAAAAACAAAACAATTTGAGCTATTAAGACGTACATTGTTCGCACTATTTGAAGAGGGAACGTCATATCTAACATTACAAAAATATATAGATACTAGCTAAGGATTTCATGGTTATTTTACCGAACTGGAATTTGATGTTCAAATATTGGTAAATATATGAACAACAAACGTGTTTAAATACAATATCAAACCATACACCATACAATCCAAGAGCCCATAAATTTACAAAAAAGCAAAACAATCAAAACCGACATTTAATAACTACCCTTAAAAACAGAAACATAAAACACATACCATGGAAACCCCATAATTTTTAGCGCATGATTTATTGCGAGTATAGTGTGCCGCGAACATTTGCAATGCGTATGAAGGTATCATCCACAGAGCAGGGAACGACTAGAAGGTGACCCACAAATATGCGGGCCGTGCCCGGGACGAAGCCATCACAACGTGGCCTGACACGTCCCAAGCACAGCCCGGACACGAACGTGTGGGAACGAGTTCATATAAAATATATGCACCGATATTTTTTGAGCACCTGACAGCCAAAAAACACCGACATGTTTGCGCGTTACCTAGCGTGTATCAAATCAAACAATTAGGAATGTTTTTTTATAACTTTGCTAATCGACTGGTGACTCGCTATGCTCTAGGTGTTAAGTCAACCGCCTGTCAGTTCGATTTCGACCATATTGTAATGTTCGTTGAGCTTAATTTTCGGCTGTTTTTAATCACAGTCAGATTATAAATGGTGACACTCACTGACATGCTTGGTTTGTATGTTTTTTTTGTCAGTCGCAATGGCCACGGTAGCGCTTCGCTGCTCTGTGGTAACCAGTAGGTAATATGTTATGGTGGTATTTAATTGAATATTTATGAGAACCGAACTCATAGTTTTTGAGTTAGTTTTGGATGGTGTGTTGGCACGATTCGGGTTTCTATCAAACCCTAGTTTACCCACGTGGGTAGGTAGTTAATGTGATGTCTTTTAAAGAATATGATGAATATGGACTCTGTTTGACGGAGGAGCTCGTGGCTAAATAATAACAGCCACACGGGTCGATCTTCAAGGTTATGCAACGCTTACCAAGGTCGATCTGTGGATGGGTGACCATCTCAACTTACCGAGACTCCTTGCCTCGGAAAGCACGTTAAGCCGTTGGTCCCGGCTGTCATTCGTAAATCTTTGACAGTCGTTACGGATTGTCAGAAGCCGGAAAATTTGACTCCAGTCTTGCCAAGAAGTACCGTGTCACCCAGTTAATGAGTTGTTGAGGTCTGGTAGGCAGCCGCTTCACAGTAAATACTGGTATTCAGCTGAATCCGGTTTGACTGGAAGCCGACCCTAAAATAATTGGGAAAAGGCTAGGCAGATGATGATGATTTTGGTAATATTTTATAGATATTTATATTAGTGGTACTTTCAGTTCTTAATAGGGTTTTAACTACACGTGGCGAGAATTGAAAGATTTCAGTCATACAAACGCATCACGAGCACTAAAATTCCATCGTCTTTTTAATGACCTCACACCTCCAAACAAAAGTAAACAAAGAAAAATAATTCTGTTTTCAGAGCCATCCCACACTTCCGCACTCACCTACATCAATACAAAAATTTAACACCGAGAGCCCCGTAAAAAATAATTGCACGAGCCCCCTTTCAACCCTCCAACGCCGAGCCCTTTGAACAATCTCATCGACGCATTTCTCCGTCAAATGCCGAGGTTTAATTACGGCAGCCCCCACTTACAGTTTTTCGACAACATTTTTGACGAAGACACCGCGACGAACACTGTGTAGGGCACTTGGCACGCCAAATATTTCGGGCACTTCAGCCGCCAGATCGCGGCGACTGGGTTAGGTTAGCAAGGAAAATTCTTCCGATATTTCTGTAGGTTAATGGAAGGTTTTTTTGAGAGGCTTGAAAGAAATGAGAAAAGTCTAGGTACGTATTATTTGGAAGAATGGGCGGTTCGTAACAAGGGCGAAATATCTGTGTACTTTCTAGCTTAAGCTTTAACAACCTACTTAAATGAGTTTTCCTTTATAGTTTTTTTTGAAGATGTATTGTTTAATAAGGCTTATTCTTGCACTTCATCCTTTCTGTTTTTTTTTTGGAGTACACGTTATGAAGGAATTTCTATGAAGCCAGTGTCGTTATTTCCATGAAAGATGGGTAGGCCATTAGTGTAGGACGCTACTTGTGTCGATAGTCTTGCGTCATCTCATCTTCCTAGCTCTTCGTGCTGCGCTGCGGCTGCAGAGAACCTCAAGCGGCGGAAATATAATAAACTTGTTGGTAGTTATATTTTCAAGCCGTTTGGGGTTAAAACTCTCGGGTCTTGGGGTCCGCGTGCACATAACTTGTTTAAAGATCTCTCACTTAGTTGACACTGACGCGTGACCCAAGGGCTGGCTTTTACCTTGGTCAAAGAATAAGCATTGCCATACAACGTGGCAATGCCGCCAGTCTTTTGGGTACACTTCCAGTCGACAGCGATGCGGATGAATTTTTTGACGCCATATTTTAGGGTTTATTTAGTTNTAGGAGTTTTTATTTTATTTCTAGTGTATATAGTTAGTTAAGTATTTATAAGAACAGGTGTAAATATCTATGCAAATGAAATATATTGAAGCCATTCAAATTATTATTTAAGTTGCTTCGGTAGTGCGACGTGTGCGAGGGAGCTGAAACATGCTGATCTGATTGATCTATTTTACTTATTAATGTCTTATGATTTTTAAATTTGAATGAATTAATATGACATTTTAATTCATTTGTAATGTAGCTAACTATTTTTTATTTATTTTAAATAATATTATGAATATTATTTACATAAATGATTTTTGTTGTATAAATGTCGTTTATATGTTTCAAAACAGAAAGGTCCACCCTTATTGAAAAAAAGCGTGAGTTTATGAATGTGTTAGATAACTACCTAATTTAATGATGTCGAATTTACCCATTCAAACATTTACCAAATAATAACCGAATATTTTTTATCAATATCTGTAGTTCTTTCAAACATTTTACCAGATTTCCTACAGTTTAATTCCACCAAGCAGCCTTAGCTCCAAGCGAAAACATCCCATAAATATAAAACTGTAGTCTACAGAATAGCTTCGAATAAAATTTTCTTATTTTAAAGCTTTTCAAGAATAAATTACCGACTTCCATCTATCGAAGGCATGGCTTTTCCTCTTAACGAAGTAAATTATGCATTTTCACTATTATAAGGTCCAGTCAATTAACACCTGGAGGGTTTTGATGGAGTTTTTTCTGGAGGGAATAATAATATGAAAGTGAGGGAAAGCAGGTGGTGCTGTTACTGTATGTTTAGAGTGACTACTCATGGTATTTCTTGTATAAAATAATACGGATAAAACGCTCTATTTCATATAGACTTTCAAGTCAAAGTCAAATTGTCTGATGAATGACTTTTATCACTCGATGTTTACAAATTTGACGTCGTTGATTCTAAATATACCCTCATTTTTTTTGTAACAGCTCTTGTTTATGAGTTGTAGCTTTCACTTAAAATTCCCTATGTTACAGTGTTAATTTGCTGATAATTAAAAAAATATTAAGTTTTCTTAATATAATTTGATATGGCATCTTCAAGACGAGTTTGTGTGAATGATCCAAATCATTTTTGTTTCATTTGCGGAGAGTATTTAAAGAATACCGTTTAAATGTGACAGCGTTCGTAATTGAGGCTTACAAAAATTACTTTGGTCACCCGCTGAAAACAAAAGACAAGCCTTGGATTCCGCAAAAGGTATGCAAAACATGCGTTGAGTTTCTACGTTTGTGGACAAATAAGAAAAGGAATAGATTAAGGTACGAAACCGCTATGATCTGATATGAACCCGTGAACCACCACGACGACAGTTTTTTTTGTTTGGTGAAAATAACTGGCATTAACCGAAAAAATCGAACCAAATGGGAATATCCTTCCATAGGGATCGTATAATTTTGCCTCCATTAAATATAAAACTAGGACTTATAAAACAATTATGGAAAACAAAAATGGAAATTGTTTCCTTTTTCTATCAAAAAAGTTTCCAAAACTGAGTGCAGAAAAGATAAAAGCGGAATTTTTGACGGGCCACAGATATCTTATCTGTTATTAATAAAAGACTCAAATTTTACGGACACTATGACAGAGATTGAGAAGAAGGCATGGAATGAGTTTGTTTGGCTTTTTAAAACTTTTTGGGAAAAAAGAAAAGTTCAGACTTTTCTCAACACGTCGAACAACTAATGAGTCACTTTCAAAGGCTTGGATGTAACATGAGCATCAAGTAACACTTTCTTCACAGCCACCTGGACTATTTTCCCGCCAATCTTGGGGATCTAAGTGAAGAACAGGGCGAGCGATTCCATCAGGACCTTCGTATGATGGAGGAACGCTATCAAGGCTACTGGAACGCACACATGATGGCTAACTATTGTTGGAGCATTCAGAATAGCTCTCTGCTGAAGGCAAGAAAATCATGTAGGTAAAAGAAAGATTTTTTCAATTTAGGAATTGGATAAATTGGGATTATCTCTAAATATTTAGTGTTTTATAATAAAAGTACCCATGTGTCATATTTTATTACTAGAGCTGATACAGAAATTTCAGTCACAGATTTGAAATCGTCATGGAAAATTTGACTAATATCATGTAACATAACTCAATCATCAGAAATGCTGTTGCGCAGTGTTATCTGTAATGGGTTTATGTCTTCAAAATTGCTGATTGCAAATCAGTGTTAGCTTTGTGGTTGGATTTCGAATGAAGTAATTTTAGCTAAATTCAGTACCTATGTTTTATTGACAGGCTAATACCTGTCGGCACATTTATTTACAAAGCGCCGCCGGTCGGACTCATACAGAAAGATTCCGTAACATAAACCGGAAAAAATCCAGTGTAAATGATCCCTATAATTTTAAATTTAACATGGTATTTCTACGTTTTGTTAAAACAACAATAGATATGCATTGTATGAAAATTTGAACTGTCTAACCATAACGGTTCTAGATTTACAGCCCGCTAAAAGACAGACGAACGCAGGTTTATCTATGCCATCGAAACTCGTAGATTTTTTTATATTTACAATGAGCTTCATGGTCGACAACGTCATCGCCAACCAACATGCGAGATAATGATCAAGCGCGAGCTAATCATCAATAAAAAAAAAACTTTATTACAAAAAATACAACCGACTTCCAAATAAAAATACTACAAAGGATAAAATAAGTTGGAAGTCGGTGTCATAAAACGAAGTTACAACCAAAAAAACCGACTTCCAAAATTAAAGTTATTTGTAGTGTTTTTATTTCGAAGTCGGTTGTATTTTTTTTTTATAGTTTTACTCTTTATTGGTGATATTTCACTCCCAACAACTAAATTAATATTATTCCCATAGTGAGTGGTCGCGCTATTTCCCGATAAGGAGTAACTTTGTGTGCCTTCGTAGATTTTTAATAATTTTTTCAAGAGTTCTGTTGCCTATCTCCGAAGTTTTTAGTCAGATCTTCACCAAATTTAAATGGGACCAGTACGAAAAAATGTTCTTTCAAAAAAACATCATCAAAGTCAAAGTCAAAGTCAAAACGTTTATTTCAATTAGGCCATTAAACGGCACTTTTGAACGTCAGCATTTACAGTTCAGTAAAATAATAATATTA
This sequence comes from Mamestra configurata, assembly GCA_002192655.3. Taxonomy (NCBI): domain Eukaryota; kingdom Metazoa; phylum Arthropoda; class Insecta; order Lepidoptera; family Noctuidae; genus Mamestra; species Mamestra configurata. The sequence continues at coordinate 227,287 of NDFZ01005297.1, forward strand.
CATTAATAATGTGACTCTACTGTCCATTCGGAAAGGTAGATTCTTATGGAGAAGAACGGACAAGAAACTCCATAGTTACTCTTTTCAAATAATGATTTTACAAAATTTGGTATACAAAAATTCATTTAATATTATGTGAGGACGATACACCCAGAGCATGCTACTTATAAGAACAAAGTAATACCAGCAGAGGTAAACTTATTCATTTTCTAAAGAAATTTAGGTAAATGGTACTCACATATTTACAGATAATCTTAATAACCATTAATTAAACAGAAATTAAAAACGCAAAAAAGAAACAGTATATCTATAAAGTTAATTCATAACTGAACCAGTTTGATTTTATCTACACCCTTGATTGTCCTATGGAGCAGGACCAACATGTTTCCACGCATTCGTATCCTGAATGTAGTCTTCTAATTTGTAATATGCTTGTTTACAAAGTGTACTTTTAACATCATCATAATCAGTTGACAATTGGCGAAAATATCTGTGAACAAACATACAAAAAAAAACTAGTCGAATAGAGAACCTCCTCCTGTTTTTGAAAATGGTTAAAAAAAAAATTAAGTAGTGAAACATTAGTCCCACACAGAAATAAAATAAAAAAAACAGAAAATACCTATTCAACATAAGTATTCAGAAACTTGTCCACATTGATATTGTAGTAAAGTTTACGAGTTTTTAATAAAAAATTATTATTAATAATCCATCGACACTAATACGATAACAATAGGATAATAATAGTAATAATATGACAACTGACAAATATTTCAACGTTACGTTCCGGTGTATTTAATAGCGTATTTTCTCACCATAAAATCAATTTTCAATAACAAACATACCATGCCCATTGATGATGCATTTCTTTTTAAATTTAGGGTGTTCCGTACATAATTTTTGTTTTGATTTGTTGAACTCAAAATGTTGGAAGTTGACACATGGCACAGAAAATATTATGTTTCATGTTTGAGTGCAAATGACTTAAACTTGAAAGTTAAATTTCGCAGGCCAGTGTTATCTCTAGTGCGGGTTATTTAATTATAAATATTTATACTATGTAAACTCACAGTGTTTTGCAGATCTTCGTACCGTGTTACATTTTACACATTTTTGCTAAGTTCGAAATACAGTAAATAAAAAATAATTTAAATTGTAAAAGCAAAATTTTCAACTGTAAATTAATAACAATATTCAAACATTCCAGACTAAATCCGTCGTTAGTAACGGTGTAAGCTCATCTAAACACGACTTACAGTTTTTGAGCTAAGCCCTAAAATTCAATGAATATTTTATGAATTAAATAGCCATCTGAAACTCAGGAGTCTGAAATTCCTTTCCACAGTACATAATACCGTATGTATGCGGAATATCATTTACTGTCTCATATTTTGACATTAACTGATAATACAAAAAGAACTTATGAATTTCTCAGACAGGTAAACGGCACGCGATATCAAGCGTTTTGTCTTTATTGTAATTCTTACTGTGCTGCATAGAAAATATTGAATGTTTTTGCTTGCAATAAAAAAGTGTACATCCAGCTTTTGGATATTGAACTAATAAACTTTAAACACTGGACAGCAAAACGGTATCTATTTTTGGGAAAATTGGTCAAGTTTACAGGCTGTCAACAACGCCACAACAATCACTTGAATATAAAATATTCAATAAAAAGATGGTGTTCTCTATTGCGTGCTCACCCCAGTCAATTCATTATTAAACCATCTACGAATCAGATCGGCAAAAGTGGATCGTGTAACCATTAATACCACGCGCTACGTGATAATTAAATACTAAACTGTATCACGACCACCAAGGAAATCAATTAAACACAACATACTGCCTACCTACACGAAACGAAAACGTTCCAATATCTCACCGCCGACCCCCAAACCGAACAATATACGTATTGTAGATTAAATTTTGAAATGTGTACCCGACAATATCATGTTTATTACGAATAAACGTCGAATACCGATGAGTTACGTTCGTAATCTAGTAAGAATCGTACCCGTATAGGCTCGGTCATACGTTAAGTCTTTGATGTACTATAATCTGCTGAAATAAAAACGATTCGTTTATTTTAGGGATCAGCGAACCGGAATGAGGTTAAGAGATCCCTTTTCATACATATGAATTATTTCATACGATTTTTTTGCGCTTGAGGCGAGAAATGTGTAACGGCGATAATAATAGGAGACAGAAAATAATGAAAAGCCATTACCAGGCCATCAGAAAAATACCGAGACTAAATCAAATATTTAATCTCGTGAGATTCTCAAGAGGTTTGAGGAGATGTAACGCAGAAACTACGAAATTGACTTTGGCTGTAATAATAAAAGTGTGTAGAGAGCGTGAAGGATGAACCTGACTTATAGAAAACGAGATATACCTTTATTTGTTATTGCAAATACGTTATTTAACACAAAGACTTAGCTTTCGAAATAAGTTTTTACATTGCATACTTATTGTGCAAAACAAATTTTGAAATTGCTTTTCATTACAAACTATGCTTATCTGTATCGTTTGATATGATAGTCAAGTAGAATTTTAACAACATAATATTCACCCTGACACTCCACTAAAAGATCAAACGACCAACATCACAACCCCCAAATAAATAATTAAACATCAACACCATCACATGCTCTAAACTACACATTATTCACTCCTTTCTAAAATCCTTTAATAATTAATTTGCCGCATTACTAGTGCAGACAGTACCGTCAGAACCCACCTGAGCGTAGCTACTCGCGCAAGCCACTCGCTCAGGCCACTCGACCGCGTTGAGCGCGTGACAAAAGCCAATAAAAGCAGGCACAATGACAGTGGAATGTATGAGGGCCCAGTACCGATGTACATTTTAGGTAAGGGCGCATGCAGACATGTATAGTAGATTAGAGGATATATTGCAAGGTTAATGGTTTTGGTTTCTAAATTGAGTATGCTATATGTGAGTGAAAAGGGTTTTTTTACTTGGTTTGAATCATAGTGGCTGCGATGTAAGCTTCCGGGGACGACTTGTTCTTTAAATAGAATTGCAGATTTTATTCTGCGCTACGGCACACCTTGTCATGGGGTGCCGTGTTTGCCAGCTACTGGAGGCCAGATGGTCAGATTGGTAGTCGCTCTACGTGAAACGCTGGTATTGAGCTGTATAACCCAACATAGTTCGGAAAAGACTAGGCTGGTTGATTATTGTTTTTAAGATTATATGTAAAACTTTCATTGAATGTAAAGACAATACATGGCTTATTACAATCTTGATTTAACTATGAACGCATAAGTTAAGTGCGGTTTCATTTCTAGTTTCAAGTCATACAAAAGATGTATGCTCAAAAGTTTTTTAGACAGTACTTACATTAGGCAGGCAATGGTGACAAAATGCAGTGAAAGTGTAAAAAAAATTACACTAAGTTACATTGCAGTTCCAGCGTGACCTGTTGTGAGTGAGTAGTTATCGTGTCCCTCGGAAATCTACCATTCATGTGCCTTCATCAATACAAAATAGGTCTATTCAGAATTCATAGCCAATCAATTATTGACAACAGTTCTCATTAACAACATATCACCGGATAGCGGTCAAACATAAATATTTATAGATAATTAAATTATTCTCGCTAACTACGTCTAAACACGCCTTAACGTTTTAACCTTTTTTCCACTGGCAACAATAACTAACGGAGTGTTGCCATGTTTTTGTCTATATAACTCATTATAAACATTATGGGGTTGTCGGCGATTCTGTTCTTAATGAAAATGGTATTTTTTCTTGTATTTTTTTCCTTTATGATAATTTTAGAATGATTTGTTGAATGGTTTTATAAAGGGTTTCGACTCTCGGTTAATGTTAATTCGGTTTTTGTTTTAAGGGTTGATTTTTGGTATAAATTTAGTTTTTTGATCAAACATTGAATGATTATTGTTTGGAAACTTTTACCTTCCAGTAAATCTTGAAATTTTGTTCTTCTTCGTGATGATAATTTCATTAACTTAATTATGTTATTTGGGTATTGATATAAAATCAATCATATCACCACGAACAGGATAAGATATGAGGCATATTTTTTTAAAAGAAGTGAAATTGAAAGAATGATATTTTTTTAAATTCCAATATTATAAACATCTTCATAAATAACTGAATAGCTTGCATTGATAGAATCCTCAGAATCTAATTCTACACGCATGATAAATTCAACCATAACATGGTCAAAACTTCTAAAGATTCAAACCAAGCATACACTATTAAACTCCGTACAATGAATAACGCTCTATATTTATGACATTTGTGTACTTTACCGCTACTAAGTATAGTCCTCAGTTTAACAATAAAATAGTAAATAAGTACAGTCTACAAAGCTATTTGGTAAACAGGCTAAAATACAATTTTTTCCACTGCACTGCCAATATTTAATTTAATGAGCTTGCTAGCTAGCAATGAGCTTAAAAAGTCCCTGCATTGGCACCTTTTAAGCTTAATGACATACTTACGAGTGTGGTGGACAATAGTTCTCCACTCAGCACACACACAACTTTTTAAATTAGTTGCAAGTTAGCTGCCTGCAGGGCCAGAGCCTGCCAGGGTTGCGAAATTTGTTCGAAAGAGTCACCGCGGCCCTGGAACGCAAAGGGCTTTAGAAGGAACATAGATGGATTTTAGTCAGTAAGAGTCTGACATGCCCTTTCGCTCAGAGCGATAGAAGTCATTTGATGATTTCCCATCCTTAAAAAAAAAAGTTAGCTGCCTGCAGACCTCATATGCTTTGTTGACTGTACATCAGATATAACAGATAACATATCGCGGTAAATATAGGTCACTACCTAACTCATAAATATGGGCTATCATCCGTGTTTAATGTGCGATTTCGATCTTTGAGCCTGAATCGTTGTTGTTCATAACACTAGGGTTTGGGTACGTCCGGTGTTAGTTTTAGTACTATGTTATTATAATCAAATAAGTTATAATAAACTAGCGGACGTCACGCGGTTTCACCCGCGTAGTTCCCGTTCCCGTAAGAGTACGGAAATAAAATATAGCCTATGTTACTCGCTGATAGTGTAGCTATCCATTGCTGATAGAATTTTCAAATCGGTCCAGTAGTTTTTAAATTTATTAGTTACATACAAAAATAAAAATATCTCCTCTTTATAATATTAGTATAGATATATATAGCCATATATATTAATATAATAAAGCTAAAGAGTTTGTTTGTTCGTTTGAACGCGCTAATCTATGTAACTGACAGCTGGATTTGAAAAAATCTTTTTGTAAATGATAGCCTGCACATTCATGAGAAAGGCTACTTACTATACGGGAACGGGAAATTCTTACGGGAACGGGTAAAACGGGATATGCGCGTACAAAGTCACGGCCAAAAGCTATTTATTTATGAAATCAAACTAGTAGAAGTGGAAACGTCGACCGAAGGCATCATCATTACCAGTATTTTACATGAAGCAACTGCCGATCTGAACTCCACAACCTGGTAACCGGGTAAATGCTACTCGCCTGGACCTGATCTTCTGGCTATCCCTAGCGACAATAAAAGTTGTACAAATGACGGCGGGACCAACGGTTCAACGTGCTTTTCGAGGCACGGGGAAGTCTCGGTATGTAATGCATGATCACCGCACATCCACGGATACCTCCATAGGCATCGCTTAACCACGAAGATCGACCCGTGTGCTCTTATTTAGCCACGAGTTCCCCAATCTCTATAGGACCACAACGAACCAATTACCCACAGCTAAAGGAAGCAAGCTCAAATCTCATAAGTACTTATAAAAGGCCTGACAAAATACTCAATTACTTCTTCCTTCGAGCACATGTGTGCCTTTTCAAATCGTCCATTTAAACTCGTACCGTGTAAGCCCGCCCTTAGTAACATATTACATCGTTCAGCGTGAAAAATCTATTTTAATTTGTGTGAAATCGAGTGCATAACTGAACCTACGAGAATCGAATCAAGAATACGATTGAATCGATTTATACAGTTCATTTCATATATCATTGCTTCGGAGGTCAGAAGCGATTGGTGTAAAATACCTACTGACATTTGGTTATCCCATCCTCTAAGGCGCGATTGCACAAACCCGAGGTATCTTTTAATTCAGAGGTTAAATCTTATTTACTATTATAAATGCGAAAGTTTAGATGGATGTTTGTTACTCAATCACGTCGGAACGGCTGAACAAATCTGAATGAAATTGGCACAGAGATAGATTATGGCTCGGAATAGCACATAGGCGACTTTTTTATCCCGGGAATATATTCCCCTGGAATAATTTTCCGATATTCCCGCTCGCAGAATCTAGTAATAAATATTTCATTCCACACCTCCCTCGCATTAGACCGTATATTTAAATTTGTGATTTTTCTAGAGGAAATTTTTTAACTTCATCTTTGTGTTGATCAGCTGCAAAACATAAGACTATTTACGGGTTAGAACTCGACTTTTAGTGTAATTTTATTCCATAAATACTTAACTAACTATATACACTAGAAATAAAAATAAAATCTCCTAACTAAATAAACCCTAAAATATGGCGTCAAAAAATTCATCCGCATCGTTGTCGACTGGAAGTGTACCCAAAAGACTGGCGGCATTGCCACGTTGTATGGCAATGCTTATTCTTTGACCAAGGTAAAAGCCAGCCCTTGGGTCACGTGAAGTGTCAACTAAGCGCCTTGAGAGATCTACTTTTAGTGTTAATATGAAAATATAGTTTTTAATAATTGTGTCGTATTTATATGTATAATATTGCGCTACCTATACCTAGTACTAAAATCTCATTTGCCAATAACACATGTTACGGCTTTTTGCGTGGGGGATATCAATTTGCTCTATTTTCAAAAGCAATTAATTCTATTTTAGGAATACGACTTTCTCAGTAGCAGCAAGGTGTTTTTTAAGGATGCAAAATCATCAAATGACTTCTTCTGCTCTGGGTGGAGTGGAAGGGCGTGTCAGACTCTTACTGACTAAAACCCATCCGTGTTCCTTCTAAAGCCCTTTGCGTTCCAGGGCCGCGGTGACTTTCGAACAAATTCCGCAACCCTGGCAGAGCAGCAAGGGGTTGGGAATCGAATCTGGATAATGGGAATGAGTTTATTCGCTGAAATTATATAGCACATTAAACTGTTACAATTCAAAAACTTTTTATAAAAGCTACATTATATTGGTTTAGTTTATCTTGAAAGCAAGAAGATAAGATATCTCACGAAATTTTGAAAAAATCAGTTATATTGGATATCTGAGGTCTATTCCTGAATCCCAAAGAACGTATGAAAGATGGGTCTTTGATGCCACGTTTTAACAGGTTTTTAACCTGTTAAAATGTGGCATCAAAGACCCATCTTTCCCATCAATCGTGGTTAAATTAGAATTAGAATATTTAAATTAATCATTTATTCATTCAGAAATAGAGGGTATCTTGCCCATCATACTTCAAAAAGGTCATTAAATTGACATTTAAGTAAGTGAATAATTTCTAATCCTAATTTTTAGATACTCCAAGTACTTGTGAAGTCTAAGAGCTTACAACTAAAAGCTCTTTAATGGAGCTCTGTATTCAATCCTGAGGTCCAAATGAATATTTAATATTACTGAGTAATAAACATTTACATACGAAACTTTGTTATATATTGTTTTGTTTGAAATATAATGTAAAGTGTACAGTGCCTATGTACTGGCCTTGTGTTATTTAATATATGTCTGGCTGCAAGACTGATAAACAGCAACTGAAGTGGCAGTGGGCAGGGCACATTGCTCGCAGAACAGATGGTCGATGGGGCCGAAAAGTTCTGGAGTGTCGACCGCGTACCGGAAGACGCAGCGTTAGAAGGCCTCCCACAAGGTGAACTGATGACCTGGTTAGGGTTGCGGGTAGCCGATGGATGCGAGACGCACAGGACCGGTTGTTGTAGCTACACTTAGGGGAGGCCTAAGTCCAGCAGTGGACGTCTTTCGGCTGATATGATGAATATATGTCTGTATGGTTCTCGCGAAAGCATGGACTGAAAGTGTTGCTTGGGAGTTTATTTTTTTTGGGCCGCGGTGACTCTTTCGAACAAATTCCGCAACCCTGGCAGGCTCTGGTCCTAGCGCGCTCCATATACTTTGCTGATATATCATTCAGGCGCGCGTGGAACACAACGTGCTGTGGACTCGGGACTGGTTCCTATCGGACGGCGAGCTACCCAACGCTCGCCGTCCACAGGCCCACTCTTACGGTGACTGGGAATCACTCTGCGACTCCCGACGCCCGGGGCGTCTTCTTCTGTTGCGGCGGCTGGGGCATGAGGTTACCAAAGACCTCCAATGCCTTCCAGTTACAAAATCGTTTTGATTTTTCTAACTCTCACTTATGGACCATTTAAAAGGGTACAGCGGAAACGAATCTGCATAAATTTAATACACCTCCGACAGCTATATGTGACTAGCAGTTAATGATAATTATCTTAAGTAAACGACTGCAATCACGTACTGTTGGATTGACTGATAGGTTGTTAAATTGAGAATATTATAGTTATTACTTTGGTTTTGAATGACAGTAAATGTTATATAGAAGACGAGTGTGATACGATTTATGTTTTAATAGTAGTACTTATTTGTTTGTTTACATTGCAAGGGATAGATTAATATGTTTATATTTTCATGATTGTATGGAAGGTGCGTATTGTGTTCTTTTCTTTGAAACCATCCTACTATAGTTTTAAGTATGATAGTCAGTTTGTAACTAATAAAATCCTGCTCAATCAACATGCTCTTTTTTAGACCATATCCGGGATTCAGACATATATTCAAAGTAATTAGGTTCTCTTAAGATAATATTTGGATTCAAAAGCTCGTTGTTAATAAATAGTCCTGATTTCAAATTGTTTTTTTAATTATTTTTTTATTTGAGATGGGTTTGCTCTTGACTCTAGTCTAGGTCATAGATGACAGAGACATAGTCGACGATGGAGCGAGCTTACCCAGAAGAAGCCTGTTCACTCTAATTTTGAAGAGATTAGGGTTGTATGCGTTCGGAACCACAGACGCAGGCAGAGAGAGAGAGATTTTTCAATAATCAGATAAGTTTAACCCGAGAAATTAAAATGGTGGTCGGCTTCCAGTCAAACTGGATTCAGCTGAATACCAGTATTTCACGTGGAGCGGCTACCTACCAGACCTCCACAACCCATTAACTAGGTAACACCGTACCTCTTAGCAAGACGAGTCAGATTTTCTGAATTCTGACAATCCGTAACAACTGCCAAGTTCTACAAATGACAGCCGGAACACACGGCTTGACGTGCTTTCCGAGGCACGCAGGAATCTCGATTGGCCACCCATCCACAGACTGACCTTTGCAAGCATTGCTTAACCTTGAAGATCGACCCGAGTGGCTGTTGTTACGAGCTCCCTCCAGTAACAAATGATATGACTATTGAAAAACACTTTAAATTAAGACCACTTTTAATATATAACCTTCAATGTCAAAAACAAAACACAGCTGCCAACCGCACACAGCTTATTTCAAAATTAATTGCCTGCATACCAATCAATTTCCCCAACACGTCCAAACAGGTTTTAGTTGCTCGCAAATGAGTTAGAAAATTACTACTATTAAGCATTAACTTTATAATTGGTGCACTCGTGTTTAATGTTGATGATTATCGCTAAAAATCATTATATTATCCACACGATGCGCCCACGCTTTCGTTTGATTGATTGCACGGCATATTATTGTAATTTTGGGTTCAGTACGCAGAGGAAATTGACGAGAGATAGATGTGATGAAGTTTGGACGTATATTTTCATGAATTTGGATCAGTGAAGGTGCGATTGCCTTATTTGGGATATTGTTAACTTATGATTATGGAAATTTGACGACTATTTTACGTCACAAACTCTTTTGGATTCACACAGGCAAGCCTGCTGTATTAAAAACGCACTTGGCCGTTTTGAGAATCGTCACCCTTTGATCTTTTTGCCCAGTAGTGGGACAATTATTAGACATATTATTTTTCTGTGTAATGTTTTGTCAACTTACTTTGCATAGTACTGTATAAATTCAAGTTTTTAAAACTTAACAGACAGATGTGTAGCTGGGGAGTTTGTTGCGCCACTTCTTCTTCCCAGCTACAACACTAGGAAGTGGTGACGGGCGGGCGTTTTGGGGGACTGTCTTTATGTAGAACTTTGACGTTCAAAAAGTGCTGGCTCTCAGCCTAATTTGAATAAATGACTTTTGATTTTGAAAAAATAAATATATATTTTTCTGTGTTAAAATTGATATTTTATATTAATATGATTTTTTTCTACATGTTAAATTACAGACTTTTAGAATTTTGAAAGTAGGTAGGTCATGATGAGACAATAATTCAAAGAAACAGGTTAACAAGCAGATGCTCTATCTAAATTCATACCGACACTTTTGTCAGCCGAAGATAAATTTCTTTCGATGCAACATCTATCTTTCTCCCAAACCAGTTTGATTCTGCTACCTACTTGTTCAGGTTGAGTAAACCAACTATAATTAAAAAGCGAGCATCTAATCGAAGTTATTCGAATATTCGATGTGGGAATTAATTAACTGTAACTATTTCTGTTTATTTAAGCAAGTCGTAAATGTTTTTAGTTTCATTAATGTTTATTTTATGGTGTAAATGTTGTTTATGTGTTTGTTTCTCATGTGAACTGTTTGTGTTTAAGTGTAGCGTTGTTGAGAAATCTTTGTTATTAAGAAGTTGTTATTATAATTGTCGTGATTGTAATAACTTGGCTGGTAATTACTTTAGTGTCAATGCCCTTTGTGTTATATATGTTTAAAGTAGTACCACGGTGTGACAGCTTCAGTTTTCATCATTCATTTGGTATGTTTTTGGGTCCTATGTTATTTAATTCAGTTATAACAAGGCCCTTCCTATTTTTTGTGAGGAGACCTGCATAGATATCCTCCGTCTGAGGTAAACGGAGGATTGTTTCGGATTCCTACTTACTAAAAGCAGCAAGTCCAACCGCAACCATGAGTTGGGGTCCCGTATATGAGTAAATTTGCACGAATTCTCGACTGCAATTGTATCGGCACACTGTGTGTAGCGGGCCCCATCACCTAGAGCAGCGGCGTTTCCCATTAGGTGAGTCACGACCCAGTACCGGGCCATAAAAATCAAATACCGGGTCGTAGCATTCCAGCCTTGTTTTAAAAACAGCGCTAAATAGGCGATACCGAAATATTAGTAAAACATTTTTAATAGTAATATTAACATACTTCTAATAACAATAAATGTGTGTTATTTTAATTGAGGTAACCAGCGGGGGGGGGGGGGAAAAANGGGGGGGGGGGTAAAAGTATTGAGGGGGTCACGAAGATTACCGAGCCATGGCAGAACAATGTTTGGGAAACACTGACCTAGAGTCCGGCCGATCCCACGACCGGCACATCTTCCGTTAAGTAGCTTTCGCTAATAATTAGAAAATATCCATATTATGTCAAAATGAATCCCTATTTTCCTTGGTCACGGCATCACGCGTGAACGGCTGGACCAATTTCGCAAATTCTTTTTTTGTTGCGTTTGTTATTGTCAGGAGAAGGTTCTTATGAAAGTAAATGTTGAAAAAACATTTACATCCAAGCGAAGCCGGGGCGGACGACTAGTATCGAATATATAAAACTCTGAAACTTAAGTCTCACAAAGAAGGTAAAATCATAGTCTACAACGACTTAACACTAAAAACTCACCTGGTTTATCAAGATCACTCAAGAACTCCTCAGTGTCTGTATATGCGGTGGTTCTCCCGAAAGCCGCGAGGACTGCTAGCCAAGCCCACGCGGCGCATTTGAGCCTCGGCCTGGACATGGCCTCCAGTGGCGTCGCCGGGCCTCCAGTGGCCTCGAAAGGCCTCAATCTGACATCACGCACTTCACTTACACTACACTACACTTGCACTTAGCACTAGGGTTGATGGTTACCTGGAAAGATAGAGATAACTATTATTAAACTTTCTTTTAGTAGGTATTGTTTGTTAGGTATTGTAAAATATTAGTTGGTACGCCTACCATAAAAGTTATTTTTGCGTGGCACTTGATTTCGCTTGTCGTGTATTCAAGTTTTTAAGTTATACTTTTCGAGGTCTGTTTAGAAATCACGATAATCCATTGGTAACGACTTTTATAAATATTTGATAAATCGCCACGGGTAGTTTGAAATCCAAAAATCTGACATCCAGCCTTGCTGTTGATACCCAGTTACTGGATGTGGAGGTCAGATAGACAGGCGCTCCATTTCAAATGCTGGTATTGAGCTGCACCTGGTTAGACTTCGACTTGACCTCAATAAAGTAGGGAAAAAGCTAAACAGATGATAAATATTCTGCAACTTAAAACATTAAGACGTAAAAAGAGTCACCGAGGCCCCGGAACGCAAAGGGCTTAAAAGGAACACGGATGGGTTTTAGTCAGTAAGAGTCTGATACGCCCTTCCGCCCCAGAGCGGAAGAAGTCATTAGATGATTTCCCAACAAAAAAAAACTATTTAATATGGGAAGCGTCTATCCGAGATACAACTAGCACTGTGGGTTAGAGTGAGAGAGGAAGAGCCTGCCTACCGCTGCCGTATGCGTGAGAGAAAGGGAAGCCAGACAGACTGGCGCCGTAACGCGTTACGTTACGAAGCGGTTTACCCTCCCATAAGAAGATATCACTTAAAAAAAAGTAAAAAGAGCCCTGCCTGCCTGCTGGGCCCTGTAAAAGGTTTTGTTAACATGGATACTTATAGTTCATCAAAACACAATCCACGCTTAGTAGATATACTAACGGCACATACAACTAAGCTTGGAAACAAATCGAATAGTAGGTAGGCACATACCTACATAATTTATCAGTTTGTCGTTAGGAAGGGTAACAAAAGTTGTTTTTTTCTAACATTAAAATAGGTGGTCACTGCCCAGTAATTGATTTGATTACTAAAATGGCTTAGCACGCATGTTTTGTTTTAAATAATAAATAGGGTGGATACTCGGAAATCGAAGTTACCTCACTAAATTGAAAATTGGTCGTGAAATGGAATGTCTCAAATCGATTTTTACGTGGAACGAAACTATGAATCCAAAAAACTTTTGAATTGCTTAATTAAATCATTTTCCGAATTGGGACATTAATACAGACATAATATTAAAATATTGAATAGGAAAAACCCCGTATTGCGCGAATGTGTGTAATAATTACAATGAACTTTGATATTAATGATAAAATAGATTTGGAATGATTATATTATTGAATATTGTACGCCGAATGGGTATGTTACAGCGATCTTTATGTTATGATGATAAGAACTGCTTTTCCACCTGTGACAAGCAATAAATGAATTTGAATTGAATTGAATCTTCCCAACTTATTACGTTTTTTTTTGGAATGCGTCACGCTTGCCGCAAATCAACTCTTTTTTTCTTTCTTAAACTCAAAATCGAAGTGTTGTAACTCTAAAATTCTAGTTTTCAAAATTGGTAAAGGAGAGAGATCCGAGCGTACTATAGAAAGAAGTATGTTAGCTTAGCGATAAAATCAAGCGAAGATATTCGCAACAAAACAAAATTAATAGAAGCGTTCTGCGTGACGCACAACAGCTAAAATAGATATGGGCTGGTCACATCGCCCGTAGTACCGACAAAAGATGGACAAAACGAGTCGCTAAATGGAAGGGATCTAGTGGCAAAAGGAACATAAGAAGACCTAAAAATCGATGGGTCGATGAAATTAAAAACACAGCTGGCGAAGACTGGATGATGAAGGCGGCAAATCTAAAACAAAGGAAACAGTTGGAAGAGGCCTATATCCGGAGAGGAGCCATGCACTAAACACACCTTTGTTATCTTAATATATATATTTCTTGTGTACGTGTGAATGTCACTGAACTCCTCCTATACGGCTGGACCGATGATGAAATTTTTTGTGTGTGTTCAAGGGAATTCGAGAATGGTTTAGATTCACTATTAGATCCGGTAGGTGGCGCTGCAATCGAATTCTATAATTATTCGTCGTACACAAAGCAAACGTTCGGACAGGACAACGTCTGTCGGGATCGCTAGTATTCTTATATTATTATGGTATTATGTTAGTTTGAATTCAATGTAAAGTGCATGGAAATAAAAGGCTTTATAAATATTATTGTAAAGGGGAGAGACCACGAAACATTTTTGTTGTGTTTTTTCTCCCAGATTCCGAGAATGTTACTCAAGCTTCAACCCTTACAAAATAAGGTTAAGAAATATAACCTACTTATATGAAGTTATCGAACAGTAAGAATGAGTTGGCAGTCCCACCTATTTTTCCCAAACCTTTGTATTTCCAATCCGAGGCCCTCAAAGAGGGTTGAAAAGATTTCTCCTCTGAAGATTTGATGTGTTGACATCGGCAAGTGATTGCCAGTTAACAATAAACCTGTACAATGAAATGGAATGTTTTCGTCATTTGTTCAGGAGTCTAGGACTATTTTTGGAGTAATATGGTTTTATGGCAATCTTACCAGTAATTGTGGGAATATGTGTAGTTGGACGGATTGGTTGCCATGGTGATTGATTCCATTAAGGTACTTTCCGAAGCTTACCGTTAAATTTGGCACGGCTAACGATTTGGTTTACTGATGAGACGGATTTTTGTAGATTTATGGTTTTCACAGCTTCGTTCTAGTGCACTATTTTATCGGATGTATCCTATTAGATTTTAGCGACAGCGGCTACGCGTGTTTATCGAAAATTATCCCATAAGAACGTAGTACCAACCGAATAGGTGGTAACATTTGTTGCATTTCAAGTCTGAAATAAGTGTTCCATGAAGTTGAAAATTGTATGACAAATCGCGAACTAGGATTGTTTTTTTTTGTAATTTTTTCTACGGTCTGTTTTGAAACGCAAAAACGATAAACTAAGACAATATTCGACATTTCATTTATAGCGGTTACTATAAATGTATTTAATTGTGTAGGTAATTTGTTTGAAAGAGTCACCGCGGCCCTGGAACGCAAAGGGCTTTAGAAGGAACACGGATGGGTTTTAGTCAGTAAGAGTCTGACACGCCCTTCCGCTCCACCCAGAGCGGAAGAAATCATTTGATGATTTCCCATCCTTAAAAAAAGGCATATGACTCATAAAAACCAAAACAAGTGAGAAAAAAATAAATTAAATAAAACTGAAAGACTCGAGTTTTTGACAAATCATTCGTAAATAAGTATTACGAATACGAACGCTCACCGCAGAGCATAGATTTGTGTTGTAGGTACATTGTAAGCCAACAACGTTGGAAATCTCAACAATAAACAACAGAGATAAAGTTATTTAAATTCCAAACTACTTATTATTAGCACCGTCGTCAAAACATGTAAATATTCTCCGTCGGACTCGAAATGAAGCCATTGGAGGACGCACGGTCTTGCGTCCTCCATTTATATTCCTGACCACACACCACCCAGGGCTACCAACCTTCACGTTAAAACATTCGGATATTACAGTTCCCAAACTGACGAGAACCCAAAAAAACAAAAGGCAACTTTTGAAACAACTTTAGAATTTCGTACTTTTAAATTGCAATGCCTAAAAGTGGATCCCTAAAAGCGAGTCGACAGTTGTTGTTGAGTTTGCCCATCATTTTTAAAATCTGGACAATACAAATGAATCGCCAGATGGTAGCCCTGTTGTGTTGAGATGGGTACAGTACACCCTTGTCATTTAAAGTCTCCCACACACCCTATATTTTTTTTGGAACTAATGAGAGGCGGTCAGTATATACTTGTAATAAAGAAAACGTGCCTTTAAATTACCAAATGGCCTAGACACGTTGACTGAGTGCTTTCTCGTAAATTGAACTTTTAGGTTATTTTTTCTGGAGTCAGGACAGGCGTAGGATTTATATGTCTTAGTAACTGTGGCTATTGTTTTTTTAGGTTTTACTGAGAATTTAGTTCTTTTCAATTTAGTGAACGTGACTTCTTCGACTCTTTTTTTTCATTATTAAAGTTTGCTATGTATTTATTAAGGTTAGTTCCAGAATATTTTGCATGTAATCTAGTTATCTGTTTATTACTCTATTACTACGGTATTTATTTTCTCGCATAAAAAGTCTCGCTATATGTGAATAAAGATGACGCGTTATTTCATACATAAATGGGATCTTTGTTTACTTCTACTACGATTACCGTCTCATATGATGTGAAGCGACTGTTATCTATCCTATAACACTGTTCATATCGCATAATAAAAATCCTCATAAAGAAAAGCAAGTATTATATTGAATTTTCATATTCCTTTTCCAAGCTTTAGGCATGACAAAGTAATTTAATATCAACTTAATAAATTCTTAACATAGGTAAGTGATATTTAAATTTTAAAACAGTCACCACTGAAGAAACCGAATAATATTAGCTGGCATTAAAATGAGGTGCAAAAAGTTCATTCTTATTCAAGGGTCGGTTTGCGAGCGAATTTTCCGAGGGACTGTGCCGAATGGGGTGGTGGTGTAGTGGAAGATATGCTATCTAGGCTTTTTTAGTTCTATTTATGATTTTTTTATTTTTTTATTGTTAGACTATACTATTGCACAAGTAGGCGGGCGCACCATTTATGCCCGGAGGCATGCTAGAGTTTGTCTATTTCTGATGGCCTAATGGAGTGTGCTAGCTACCAAGTGTCAATTAATTTCATTTAATTTGATTTACAGTTTGAATATTTTATTTGCTATGTCATGTATTGTAAAATACTTTGCATACCACTGTATAAATTCAAGTTTTTAAAACTTACAGACAGATGTGTTGCTGGGGAGTTTGTTACGCCACTTCTTCTTCCCAACTATAACACTAGGAAGTGGTGACGGGCGGGCGTTTTGGGGGACTGTCTTTATGTAGAACTTTGACGTTCAAAAAGTGCTGGCACTCAGCTTAATTTGAATAAAATGACTTTTGATTTTGATTTCGTTGTTTATGTATGTAGAAATTCCCTAGAAGGATATACGCGGATCTTATTGGTGTTATTATTGAGAAAGGTCAAGTTTATACTATTCACAGACACACGCTGTATGTGTGAATTTCATCGAAGCAAAAGGAGTGGGTGTATAAGAATTGCAGCGTTCTATTTTGGTTTTCCGCAGCTTCTACCAACGCAAATGGAAAAAAAGGTGCGATATTTATAATATAATATGAATAGGTATCAATGCAGTGAAAGAGACATGATATGGAATCTTGAAATAATATCTTTTTTGCTGATACGGTACACAAAAGCCTATGTTATGAAAAATTCGTAACTTCCGAAAAGTGTATGTTTGAGAATTAAAATTGCTAGTGGATTCTGTATTTTGTTATTATATGTTTCATTATCTCATAAATCCACAAATTTATAGAGTGGGATTAAAACCATGACACGAAAACATTTTAACTCATTAAATATGCATGATGTAATAAAAAATCGCTCACTCACAGCCATCGCATCGCTCACCACTGAAACAACCTTTACAATAGCGGCATACATATTAATTTAACAGCCTTTTAAATGATTTACTGCGCGATATTTTCACTTAAATTAAGGGTTCCATACTAAAATGTTTGGAACTCGGCATAATCGTAACCTATTGTTAAATTAAGGCAACATAATCTAAATCATTTTTATGGCTCCGTCCGACTCAATTTTACGTACAATAAACTTTTCATATAAAACAAGTAAGTTGTAATAAGTATTGCGTTCTGAAACGTTTGCTAGTTCTCGTAAAAATATATTATTTTAGGATACCTGGTTTAGGAAAATGGTATATTATAATGTAGTTTATGACGTCGGTAAATGGTTTTGTGCGGCATAATGGAGTTCGGTGGGATTTCTTCCAACAAAAGGAATTGATATTGTGACCCGCGATGAAACCTATTTGTCGAAAGTGGGTCAGGTATTGAAATGACCCGTTTGAGATCATTTCAGAGTATCTATATTAAATTTCTCAACATTTCCCGCATAGCGTTTATGATAACCGGTGGAGTGAAAGTTTTGAACGGTGTTTAAAAGCAAATTCATGAGCTATTCTGCTGAATATTTGGCTGTAGATTTTCATGCAAGCTATTTTGAAACTGTATCATTTACGAAAGCAATTTATTGATTTAAGACACTTAAGAATTTTGTAATGAATTTATGGCATTAATTTTTAGCTGCTTGAAGAATTTTTTGCTTTATATAGAATTAAAAAGGTTATAATGAAAATCAATTTGAACAAAATAGTTCGTAATTTGGGTAAATATTGTAGAGAAGCTCGTGCCAAAGTTATAACATCCATTTTTCTCTCTTGTTATGGGAAAGTGACCTTCACACTCAATCTAGGATAATTTAGGAAAAACGAAAATTTTATCAGCCTTGGATAAATTAGGAACAGTCACATGTGCAAGGCTGGTTCGTGTGATGTCAGCATAGGAGACGGGGCCAGAGACCCAGAGAGGGTTGCGGAATTTATTCGAAAGAGTCAGCACGGCCCTGAAACGCAAAAGGCCTTTAAAAGGAACACGGATGGGTTTTAGTCAGTAAGAGTCTGACACGCCCTTCTGCTCAAGTAATTTAATGATTTCCCATCCTTAAAAAAAAGGCTGGTCCGTGTATGGGTAGATACCATTACATACTCGTATATACCGAAATTATTCCATGCCTTGAAAAGCACTTAAATTACATACCTTAACCATTCTTTACATACCTTAACTAAACGATGGCTTACATACCAGGTGTAGCCTAGAAGAATTAAGAACACACCGCAAATACCCCAAAAGCTTTTTTTTATTATTTTTTTTATTTAATATGGGTTTGCTCTTGACTCTAGTCTAGGTCATAGATGACAGAGACAAAGTCGACGATGGAGCGAGCTAACCCAGAAGCCTGTTCACTCAAATTTTGAAGAGATTAGGGTTGTAAGCGTTCGGAAACACAGACGCAGGCAGAGAGTTCCACTCCTTTGCTGTGCGCATTATAAAAGACGTTTGGAAACGTTTAGTGCAAATTGTTGGAATAGCAACAAGGTAGGGATGGTAACTTGCAGTGCGTTTAGATGTGTGTAGAGTATGACAACCAGGCGATTTTTCCTTCCTAGGTTTCTTTACTACAACTTACTTTCCCTCTCATTCTACTGAACAAAGTCTGAAAATCTAACATTTTCACCCCTTAAGTCCTCAGGCATAAATACACCAGCATAATATATGCATAATGTACTAAAACAGACTTAGCCGAATATATTATTGTTTCAATTCTGTTCTATTTATGTACACGCTATAGGAATTGCTGGAGATAAATGGGTGAGCAGAGAGGTAGCTGCCTGCTTTTAAATGTATAGTCTGCCTAAAATAAAGCAGGATTTGAGCCAAGGATTTTTGACTAAGTGCCTGTCAGTGTATATGATAGCAATATTTTAGGTTTAGGTTTTATCCCACATCATTATGATGCCGACTCAGACTAATAGATAAGAGCTATAAAAACTAACAAAGCGAAATTTGTTCGGCAACAAAAAGAACCGTAACGCAATCTACCCTGCCAGCAGCAAACTAATCAAATCCTGCATCGTTGTATCAGAGTTTTCCGTGCAATTTGAACACATACAACAGTCCGAATATCAACTATCGGGCAGTTGCCCACCAGACATATCAACCGTCTCGTCGGAGGATCCTCTCTTTTCAATGGAGGTTTGCTGGTAGAATAGCAAAAAGGTAGGGATGGTAACTTGCAGTGCGTCTAGATGTCCGGTGGTAGAAGGGGGCCGGTGGGACGAGGTCGTGGAGTTCCTGGACACTCTCCCCGAAGTACAAAATAAAGCAGGCAACCTTGCCGACAGTGTGTACAGCCCCCTATCAACTATAAATATATGTATCTCTTTAACTCACACGGGATCTCTATCTTTTGTCCGTTTCCTAAGCTAGAATAAAGTCGATAGCTAATAGAGACAACTGCCAACGGCTTTAAGAATCATAGGTAGCTCAAAAATCTATAATAGACCAATAGACCAAATCACGTCTGTAGTCCTTGAAAGGTTAGCACTGTGAAGATCGCCCGGAGGACACGGTGGAGCATACGCTGGAGGTCTGCCCTGCTTGGGCGGAGCATCGCCGTGTCCTCATCGAGGTGATCGGCGGCGGCCCTGGTTGAATCCATGGTCCGGAGCGAGGAGGCTTGGGAAGCGGTCACCTCCTTCTGCGAAGCAGTAATGCTAGCGAAGGAGGAGGCGGGCCGCGCGAGGGAAAGGCAAGGCCTTCGCCCCAACCGCCGCTACAGGAGAAGACGCCCCGGGCATCGGGAGTCGCAGGGCGATCCCCGGCCACCGTAGGCGCGGGCCTGCGGACGGCGAGCGTTGGGTGGCTCGCTGTCCGATTACCACCAGGGCCAAATCGAAGGCGCGTTGTGTTTCACGCGCGCCTCAAAGAGATGTCAGCATAGAAGATGGGGCCCGCTAGGGCCAGAGCCGGCCAGGGTTGCGGAATTTGTTCGAAAGAGTCACCGCGGCCCGGGAACGCAAAGGGCTTTAGAAGGAACACGGATGGGTTTTAGTAAGAGTCTGACACGCCCTTCCGCTCTACCCAGAGCTGAAGAAGTCATTTAATGATTTCCCATCCTTAAAAAAAAAAAAAACCTTGAAAGGTTAAGCAGAGATGCGATTATAGTATAGGTACTCATATTTCACCAGTATTAGGGCTGTGCACACAATGAAAGTATTTCAATAATGTTTTGTGTGTGTTTTTTAATAGGCTTTTCTTTAGAAGGTTCTCACTTTAGCTTGTATTCTTCATTCTTCATATTAATATAGGTGTTACATAAGGTATTTTACCAGTATTAGGGCTGTGCGCACAATGACAGTATTTCCATAAAATTTTGTGCGTTTTTTTATTAAGCGTCATGAAAAGTTTTTCCATTAGGTTTGAATTAATGTTTCGGTTTAAGATAAAAGATTCAAAAAGTCTTTGTGGGGTAAGGTTATTTTAACATGGCCTAGTTCATATCATAGCATTGTTTTTTTTTTATTTTAATTTGAGATGGGTTTGCTCTTGACTCTAGTCTAGGTCATAGATGACAGAGACAACGTCGACGATGAAGCGAGCTTACCCAAAAGAAGCCTGTTCACTCTAATTTTGAAGAGATTAGTGTTGTATGCGTTCAGAAACACAGACGCAGGCAGAGAGTTCCACTCCATTGCTGTGCGCATTATAAAAGACGTTTGGAAACGTTTAGTGCGTATTGGTGGAATAGTAACAAGGTAGGGAAGGTAACTGGCAATGCGTGTAGAAGGGGGCCGGTGGGATGAGGTCGTGGAGTTGACCACTCACACTCTCCCCGAAGTACAATCTGTAGAAGACCGACAAGCAGGCAACCTTGCGGCGATGAGCCAAGCTGTGAAGCTTGGCATCCACCAGTTTTTCTGCTTTTGTTTTTAATTGTTACATATATTATGTTTTTGACGTAAGTTATACGATAAGATTAAGTTAATCTATTTATGGCGATAACATCAAACCTTGTGCTACATAAAAGCTATTAGCCCGGTTTTTAGGTTCAAAATTAAAAGAATTATCAAGAAATCAAGTTCAAGGCTTAATCTTGAGTCTATAATTATTGTAAACAAACCTTCCGTCACCCGAATTGTGTATTTTAATAGGTTAGGCTCTGGTGCCTGACTCAGGTCGTCAATAAACCTATTTATTGTCTGTAAAATGGGTTCGTTTTATTTTATCCAAACAATTTTTAGGATTCCGGTCGGTAGAAAATGCCATTAAGTCCGCCTGGAAAACGGTAACTGTAAAATATCGGTTTTTGTACGTTTTTTACAGAGCCTTTTTTAGAAATCTATGCATCGTAGAAATCATTTTTTTTAGCAAGATATTGAGCCCGTCTGTAAGAATGTATGAGCCCACCCACTTTATAGGTGTCACTCCGGGTTCGACACAAATACCGTTAATTTTCAATGTAGATTCAGATAATCCAAATCCAAACCCATTCATAAGCAACTTTCTACGTTCACAATCATAATAAAATTATCTTAAAAAAGAAAATTAACCTATTAATACCGACAAAACATAATCAGCTGATAATATTTACGACACAAACGATATCTGTGAGCATATGTTGGACATTCTTGAAACCAGTTGAGGGTTTGTGGGTCACAGTGAAACTGGAAAATGTTTGACCTCAAGTGGCGTAGATTTAAGATATAACACGGTAGTTGGTGATGATTTTATCTATGTAGTTTAAACGTTTTTAAAGTGGATAGGAGAAGTTATTGTAAAAGATTTTTTTGAATATTGTGGTGGTTAGGTAAAGTGGATTGTTTTCCCCTTTTTTTAAGGATTGGAAATCATCAAATGACTTCTTCCGCTCTGAATGGAGTGGAAGGGTGTGTCTCTTACTCAGACTCTTACTGACTAAAACCCATCCGTGTTCCTTCTAAAGCCCTTTGCTTTCCAGGGCCGCGGTGACTCTTTCGAACAAATTCCGCAACCCTGGCAATTGTTTTCTCCTACTTGTCTAATTTGGTAAACAAAATATATGTCACTTGAAAATTGCGAATGCCGTAAGGTATAAAAATATCGCGTGAAATTGTCAACAATCTTTTCTTAATAAGACACGGATATATTGGAAACTATTGAATTTAGATGGGATTTATTGTATACAAAACGATTTTTTCATAATATATCGAGAAATTATAATCTAATAAAAAATTATTACAATCTTACGGAGTCTGCAATTTTCCAATGACATTTATACACCTACTGCAAAATGATTTGTGTAAAATTATCTACGGAATGTTAATTTTCAATAGCTAGCCATTTTTTTCAGGCTTCTGATATCAATAAAATACACGATTTTTTTTCTTTATTGGAAATGTTTTTTCTGAAAAGTTGAAAAAGTAGATCATTGAAAAATAACCATGTAAAATAATTTGTTTCTCTTTACGCTATTCAAAATACAAATACATTAATACGATTTACTGCCTTATTTCTTTGCGACATGAGACATGTAAATACACAGTATTTACATCCACGATTAAGTAAAAGAGTCACTGCAAATACACTTAACCACAACTACACGGCAGTATTTTATTGGTATGACGCTGAAATTTGGTTTATTTTGTTCCCAGTTAAGTTTCAAACGTAAATCAAACTATTTCTATTTGATCGTAAAATTAATGAGAAACTGTAAACAAGTAAGGTAATCAAGTTCCTGTAAGGTAGTATTGTACTAAGTTAAAGTCATTTGAAGCAAGTTGATAAACTAAGCAGTTGTATTAATATAAAGTCTCTCATTATTTTTTAATCTACATAAAATATTATTATGAAATATTTGTTAGAAAAATTAGTTTCGCAACTTGTTACTTCTGTTTGAATATGTTTAGTCTGTTTTAGTTTCGAGTTAATAGGGCTTACTACGATTAAAAAGTTTTCATGTAAAATATCAAATACCTTCTCCGAATATGATGAAAATAATTTAGCCAGAAATTCAACCCGTCATTGTATCATCTTGCTATTACATCCCTCCCACTACTTCCACCCCCGCATATACTACCACTCATCCCAAACATTTAAAACTCAAGCAAAATAATGTTCCTAACATGGTCCACATGAACATTAATTATTCACGTTCATACATAATTTATATGTAATTATTCTGTACAATGTTATTTCATCGGCGAGGAAACACTACTGGAAGACTCCGTGTTTGCCGAGTCTATTAATGTATGAATAATTAATTAATGTTTGTGAAATAAATACTTGAGATCGGCTTTTTAGTATGCCATACAAGTTTATGATCTGTCTGAGAACAGCTGAACAAATTTTTGGAAGTCAAGTGTGAAATGTGCTTTCTTCGAAGGTGTTATTTATTTTTTTGTTTGTTTTATTTAACGAACAAGTGATGTTTTAGCAATGGTGAGGTGGTACGAGAGCAACTGTGGTGGTCCAGTAGTAACGGCTCCAATAGACAAGCACTTAGAAACAACTACAATATTTTTATACGTATCTTAAACACTATTAAACAGTGTCTCATTTATCTACGACTAGTTGCCGCCCGCGGCTCCGCCCGCGTTAGTGTCAAAATTATCCCAAGGGAACATATTCCCGGGATAAAAAGTATCCTTTGTATTATTCCAGACTATAATCTACCACTGTGCCAAATTTCATCAAAATCCATTTAGTAGTATTTGCGTGAAAGAGTAACAAACATCCATCCATCAATACTTACAAACTTTCGCATTTGTAATATTAATAGGCTAGTAGGACTAAACAAAAAGAAGAAAATCTAGAGCGGATAAAAAACACAAGCTAATAAAAATGTATGCCCTATCTACATACGTCTGGATATGAAGGCAATCAATAAAACCGTTTCACCAGAAGACAAATAAATGTTTTCAACCCCGGGAAACCCAAAAAAATAAAATTATACAAACTGCACAAATGTTCCAGAGTCAACCCTAAGATAAATGGTGTAATCTTCTTTATCGCAACGAAAAACTCTGAACGATAACAAAGAAAAAAAAAGATTTTAAAAGACCATAATTCACTGACTCCGCCCAGGAACCCTTTTTGGGGGAGAGCGGGGTAAAACGGTATAGATGCGGTATTTCCATTGTGTTTACATCAGTTCCAAGGAAATTGGGATAAGAATCGGTTGGGTACTCAAAGTTGGGCGGCTCGGAATATAAAATATTGCTGCATTGCTCAAGTAGGTAGAGATGGTTAAGTAAAGGTTTTGTGGTAGCGATTTTTAAGTCATCTTCAGTTTAGACTGTAGGAGAAAATCAGTGATATAAATAGCACATTTTAGATTACCTTGAAGTGAATATTTCTACAATCTAGATTCACTGTTAAAATAAACTCTTTACAGTTCTCTTTATAGTTGATAATCCGAATTTTTAATAAATTGAATAACATTATACTAACAAATACGTTATTATTTAAATAGTATGTATTAGTGTGATATTAATTTTAGTCATATTTATATATAGTATATTTAGTCCTTTTTCTTCGTAAGCATAACTTTTACACACGAAGTCTACATTTCTTTTATTCGACTCTCCTTTCGCAGGTATGATGGAAGAGATTTCTTTAGAAATAAGCATCATCTTTGAATCTATTTTTCTGTTTCCTTCTTCTTATCTATTTATTAAATGTGTGTGCATAAACTTTTGAATAAATAAATTAAATTAACTCCAATATTCATAACTGTGTGCACTATTACAGAATATCAGTTTCATATTAATTAAAAAAACTAAAAGACCTTTAAATAACACTCCATCAATTAAAAAACACTATTGTGTTGGGTTATTACCCAACACGATATTTAAAAACCAATTAAGTTTTAAAGAAACCTCACCGCACCAATTTTTATGGCGTTGAAAACACTTCCTTACATCCATTTTGCCCTTGTTTACTCTTGCTTCGGAAATAAGGCCGTAGATAAAAACAGCTATGAGCACATATAAATCATAGTGTTTCAATTATACCCCTCTCACTCTCAGTATATGAGGCTCCTTTATATCAGTAAATCATTTTTGCGACTTTATCAGTATTATTTTCTGGTGTATGCTGATGGAGGGTTGGGGTGCTAATAGGGGGGGATTATGTGATAAAATTGAAGAAGAAATTCTTACTGTTTTTTTTTTCACCACCGGTGTATCATTATGACAATGCGTGTGTACTATGTCACACGCGCTGTGTCATACAGTGTGTATCAAAATGATATACAATGTATACGATTTTCAACTTTTGTTTGGAGGAAATAATGCTTTTCTAAATGTGTACTAGTGTATCTTTCGCTTTTTACCAACAAGAGTGGGAGCTGGTGACGTCACGGCCCTAGCAGCGCTCACTCCTGGACTTTGATGAGCTTTGAAAAGGCAAAATATGTATACGTTTCTAATATAATATATGTATTTTAATGATATTATATTGAATTTTAGATTTTTTTTATTATTAACTGATGAATTTGATTATTTTAATATTGCTGGGGAGTTTGTTGCGCCACTTCTTCTTCCCAGCTAAAATACTAGGAAGTGGTGACGGGCGGGCGTTTTGGGGGACTGTCTTTATGTAGAATTTTGACGTTCAAAAAGTGCTGGCACTCAGCCTAATTTGAATAAATGACTTTTGATTTTGATTTGATTTGATTGGGACTTGGTGCTTTAATATTTTTTTATTATTATTATTTTTAATATATTTTTTTTAAACTAACAGAAGGACTGAACCATTTTATATACATACAAAATTATGCTTAGCAGTGAAGTAAGGAAGTTATGTTGTTCCTTATAATAACGTCAAGAAAACTAAGTGGTATGACTAACGCAAAGTGTACTAGAGTTCAGTAAAGTAATTAAGCTAAATGTTATCTTTGTACTTTCTATTGTCTTGAAAAGTGGGTTTTAAAGTTTGCTGAGGAGTTTACAGGGGCGGGAGGTGAGATTATTTTTCAGTGATAAAGTTAAGTAATAGGGAATATATATTATATGGAATTTTTTTATTTGCAAAATGAAATACTTATTAGTTCTAGTAAACAATAGGGAATATGCATGAAAAACATTTTTATTATCTAAATAGTTTATCTAGAAATATACAAAAATATAAAACTAACAGTGAAAATAGAATCAAAATTGACCGAAAAACAAACGAGATAAAACTATTTTAAATAAATATATCTGTCCCTCTCGCGAAGAGGCCTTTTTATATGGCAGCTGTACAGGCGTCATAGTTAAAAAAAAAAGTTACATCCGGGCGAAGCCGGGGCCGGCCACTAGTCTAATATATAAAATTCTCGTGTCACAGTGTTTGTAACAAAACTCTTCCGAAAGGGCTTGACCGATTCTTATGAAAATTTGTGTGTATATTCAGTAGGTCTTAAAATAGGACGTAAACTATATTTTATACCCCTAAGTGATACCCACCACAATTTTTTTTTGGACATTTTTTTATTTGTTAATTGGTAAAATATATACAACCCTAAATTTTCACCCTTTTATCACCAACCTCTATTTATAATAGCGATACGATTTTTCTTATTTCATACATTTTTAAATATTTCTTAAAAATACAAAAATAAAAAACATTTAAAAATATAAAAATAGTAGCCCACCGGTATCGGGAACAGTGGGTCCAAGCTACCGGCGGTCAGGGCTCAAGAGAGAGGAACCTCCTAACAATACGAGCCGTGTCCAGAAGTTAGTACTTTAATTATTAGTAGAAAATATTTTAAATGGCAAAACAACGTTTGCCGGGTCAGTTAATATTATAAAATTCTAACCCTAAAAAGTCATCAATCAATCTTCATGATTAATATTGACGTAATTCTTCCCTCCAATCAGATTTAAGTCCAAGCGCTTCCGATACCACTTAAACAAAATTGATTTCTAAATGATCTAAATTGATCAGATGACAACCGTCAACCCTTCAGACACTCAGGCTCCTCAGAAACCGATACTGTATTACAAAATTGAATTTCTTAATTGCCTATCCGCTACAGAGAAAATACTTTGATGAAGTTCGCTCCTTTCGGTCAACGGGGAGGTTTCGTGAAATTTCATTAATATTTTTTTGCCCTCGAAACCACAGGGTTGGGCAGAAAGTTTTTTAATCTTGCCCGGGGTCGTCTGCCCGTGAATTACATTTACCTTGGGCTCACGAACGGTTAATGTTTTTCGCTGTTTCGTTTATATACCTGGAATCGGAATGTTGGGTGGATTGATTTGAAAATTTCGTATGATACTTTTCGGGCTTTGAAATTTCATGTGTTGAATTGTTTTGAAACTTTATGGAGGGATGAAATTGTTGATGACGATATGAGTTAAAATTAAATTCTAACTTTATATTGACCGATCAAAATAAATATGAGAATATTGTATACCTACTAACATGATTTATAAAGCTTTTCTGTTTATATTTTATTGATATTGAGCTTGCAAGAGACTAAATGTAAAACATGGTGATGAATAAGGTTAATATAAATATAATAACTATAACTGCATATTTTTAAGTATGGGA
This sequence comes from Mamestra configurata, assembly GCA_002192655.3. NCBI lineage: Eukaryota > Metazoa > Arthropoda > Insecta > Lepidoptera > Noctuidae > Mamestra > Mamestra configurata. The sequence continues at coordinate 255,287 of NDFZ01005297.1, forward strand.
AATCATCAAATGACTTCTTCCGCTCTGGGTGGAGCGGAAGGGCGTGTCAGACTCTTACTGACTAAAACCCATTCGCGTTCCTTCTAAAGCCCTTTACGTTCCAGGGCCGCGGTGACTCTTTCGAACAAATTCCGCAACAGCTTGACAGATCTATGGTCAACAGTGCAGTTCAATCAAGAAACGAACCTACTGTATTTATTCTTGTTCTTTGATAATAGTACCTGGATGATGATTTTGTTTTTGGTTAACGTTTTCTAAAAATGAAACCTAGCTAGATCCATTCATTACCCCCAAAAGCATACTAAATTTCATGAAAATCGTTGGAGCCGTTTCCGAGATTCCGATTATATACATATATACAAGAATTGCTCGTTTAAAGGTATTCGATATTCCCCCTTTAGATAAATAGGTACCTTAAAGTCAGCATAAATATTTTCATAATTAAACAATTAATTAAACTATAACACAGAAAGTGATGAAACAAATCATAACTAAATTATTTTGTTTGTTTGATAATGAGTTAAAGGGTTGAGGTTAAGCAACGCTGGCAGAGTATTTTCTGTGGATGGGTGACCACCCATTATACTTATACCAAGACTCCTCCGTGCCTCGGACAGCACGTTAAGCAGGTCGTTCCGGTTGTCATTTGAAGGTCTTTGACAATTGTTATGGATAGTCTGAAACCATTCGTGCCGTGTTATCCAGTAACTGGGTTATAGAAGTCAAGTAGACAATCCCTTCATGTTAAAATACTAGAAGATAGATGCATTCGGTAAGACTTGTAGCAAAATCTATGGGTTTTATAGTAAACCGCCGTCCGCGGCTCCGTCGGCGTGAATGTCGAAAATTATCTCACGGGAACATATTCCTGGGATAAAAAGTATCGTATGTGTTATTCCAGACTATTATCTATTTCTGTGCCAAATTTAATTAAGATCCATTCAGCCGCTCTGTCGTGATTGAGTAACAAACATCCACCCATACAAACATCCAAACTTTCGCATTTATATCTAACTAGCTTTTTTTTGCCCGCGACTTCGTCCGCGTGGAACAATTACTTTCGGCAGCCATTTTTATTTTTAAGATACATTTTTTTTTTAAACGCTTGAACATGTTTATTTATTTTTTATCAAGTGCCTAAATACAAATTTGGTTTTATCTTCAATAATGACGTACTTCTATATGAATGGAAGAAACAAACGCGTTGCGCCGACCCCAAGTAACATGGGATAAGGACAGGAAGATGATGATGAATGACATACTCCCATACAAACTTTCATCCCCTATTTCAACCCCTTCAAACCCATTTCTCGCGACAAAAGGTAGCCCATGTCCTTCTCCAAGGTTTATTTATCTCTATACCAAATTTCATCAAAATAACTATAATTTATCAGAGTATTGGGACAATATCATTTGCTGGAACTGGATAACCAGATCATTCTAAATGAAAGAAGCTATTTCAGTACTACATAAACCTCACACTGCCTGCGCTGCCGCTGCGGCTGCCGAGGCCCTCAAGCGGCGCAAATATTGTAACCTTATTGGGAATTACAGTTTTGAGCCGTTCGGGGTCGAAACGCTTGGATCATGGGGTCCGAGTGCGCGTCTTCTTTTCAAGGACATATGTATCTCGCCGACTGATCGACACTTTGCGTGACCAGAGGGCTGGCTCGTTCTTTGCTGAAAGAATTAGCATTGCCATTCAACGAGGCAATGCTGCCAGTCTTCTGGGCACGTTTCCGGATGACAGCGATGCGGAGGAATACTTTGACGCCTGAGTGTACTTTGTTTTTGTATATTACATACTTAGGTTTAGTAGATGTAAATAGCGTTAAAATTAAATAAGAACCTCACACTCGAAGTTAAACTATCCCTTGTTCACCTAAGCGATAGAAACGATGCTCTGTAGAGCAAACTGCTACAAGTTAATTTTGGACTAAATAGACTTGAAGAGGACTAAGTTTGGCACAGACCAGACTTTGGCACTACTAAACACGGTAACGGTCACTTTTATTGTTGTCTGCTGCCAAATATCATTATATTGCTCTCTAGGAGTAAGTGGTTTTTGTATTTACGAGATTGCTGTTTAAACGGCGGGCGGTTTCTTTAATTGAAATAAGTTAAATTGAAATTCTTAATACGAAATGTTTGTTTTAGGTTTTACTAGCTGTGCCCCGCGGTGTTGCCCGTGGTAAAAAATAGCTTATGTATTAATCCAGGGTGTCAGCTTTCTGCATACCATATTTTATCAAAATTGGTTCAGCCATTTGCGCTTGAAGAAGTAACAAACATACACACATAATTACACACTCACAAACTTTCGCCTTTCTAATATTAGTGTGATTTTTCAATGTTGTCGTATTCTATTTACTTTCAGTTTGACAGTCAGATAGATGTTTCTAAAAGGCAGTAGATTTCGACCCAAATCCTGAGTTAATATTTTAAAATGAAGTATTTATCAAACTCTACTCCAGCCTCAAAGCCTGTCAATCTTTGTCAGTAAGGTATGATCTACTGCCAGGGTTGCGGAATTTGTTCGAAAGAGTCACCGCGGCCCTTGAACGCAAAGGGCTTTAGAAGGAACACGGATGGGTTTTAGTCAGTAAGAGTCTGACACGCCCTTCCGCTCCACCCAGAGCGGAAGAAGTCATTTGATGACTTCCCATCCTTAAAAAAAAAAGGTATCATCTGACACAGTCTTAACTCAAAATTCTCAATTCAGTAACCGACCCATATTGATTTAGTACTAGATCAACTGTGTAAGAACAATACCCAAAGAAGATATCGCCTCACAAGACGTATTTATACTAATAATATTCCAATACCGGTTTAAGGGCAATTTTTTTTTCCAATCTACATCCCACTTCAAAATATATTCCAAAAATACCAATGATGAAACTCTGTCTGGATAAAACGTTGAGAAATACTCTTCGACACCCATCATTAAATACAATGTTCAATCCGAGATCTAAACCGAACGCATACAACCCTAATCTCTTCAAAATTAGAGTGAACAGGCTTCTTCTGGGTAAGCTCGCTCCATCGTCGACTTTGTCTCTGTCATCTATGAGCTAGACTAGAGTCAAGAGCAAACCCATATTAAAAAAAAAAACAGAATTTTACTACAATCCAGCTCAAAGACGATAACTCGAAGGAACCCCTAAAAATCAAAGTTATTCCAAGATTGGAACACTAAATATTATCATCCCTGGAGGAAACGACTTGAGAAAAAGGTCGGCGTTCCGTGCGCAGAAACTTGAAGGATCTGTGAGATAACATCGTTTATTATCAACTACACTTTGTCCGCGGCTTGGCCTTCATATATTTCGGAATTGTGTTTGTGATTTCATGTCGTCACCTTGTTTGGAAATATGGAGCAGACGTGCCTCTACCCGAAAACTACAGTCAATTTTGCTAGGATAAATACAGTCACAGTCCAAGAAGAGTGGTCCATGGGGGACCCCTTTGCCCAGCAGTGCGACAGTGAAAACCATTTAAAAAACTGTAAAATCTTCGCTAAGTCAAGCTTTATCTTCAACAAAGTAAACACAAACTTAAATATCTACTTTAAAGCACTATTTCACCCGTCAGCTCCAAGACGTCTCGTAGACTATTTACATAAAAAAATTGACTCGCCCTGATAAACAGCTCATAAATATTCTAAAGCTCCACTCTTGGCTGCAGTGTACTCAGCATTGACAACAAACAGACAGTCTTCTAACAAATTGTAATAGTGTTGATAGTCGTCGAGCGAAGGGTACAAGGGCCTGGATTTAGCTCCTTAGAATGGTCGGAGATCGATAGATTCGAGACCAGGCGTTGAAAAAAGCTTTCAACGAGCCCTTTTATGAGTTTATGAAATAACTTAAAAAAATAGATGTTTGGGTTTATTCTTATCATAGTGTGGGCTTTAAGATATTGAGCTTAGTATAAAGTAACAATGACTCGACATAATTATATCTATATCAATATAATAAAGCTGAAGGGTTTGTTTGTTTGAACGCGCTAATCTCTGGAACTACCAGTCGAATTTGAAAAATTCTGTTTGTATATGATAGCCACATTCACGAGAACGGGAAACAACGAGATATGCGGTAGTACAAAGTCGCGGGCAAATACTAGTGTAGAATACAATCTTTTTAAGCATAATTTGTAAGAAACATAAATTCGTAAAAATATACATGGTAAAATTGTACAGGATAAAAAAAGCATTTCATGCAAATTTCACATTTTGAGTATACACTATACACTTTAGTTTGATATACTCACTACCATCTTTAATTGTGCTATATTTAGTACTTAAAAGCATTAATAAAATGCAAAACTCACAAATATATCATATGTATGTCTTAGTATTAAAAATTGATTCCGAACTCACTAGCTATATATAAGCCTTCAAAGGCTTCTGTGGTTTTTAGCATATATATTTGATAATCTGCGATATATTTTGAACATTAATAAAAAAAAATGTTAAAGAATAAAAGTAAAGCCTGGAAAGGGGTCATTGTACTCATCATTATGAATAACTTTTACCATGCAACCAAATCCAAAAACGCAAAAAAAATCCAACTGGCCCTCTCTCTGGCTCTTTGCGTATCTCGACAAAATGTCCTTAATAGCTCATTTTTTAGCGGTTTCAATGTTAAAACCGTTTTCAGATTTTGCGTTATTTTTGTAACATTTAGTATACGCTGAATTCAAGTTTCTGCAAACCGTCTACCAACCTAATTAGTTGAGCCCAGAAAATTCAAAACAACATGGCTACTCTACTTCATATTTTAAAAGAAAACGTAATGACATTTTCAGTACTAGTTATGAATTCAGAATGAATTACCGTTAACGTGAAAATTCAATCAGTAGTTGGCTGTCAGGTATAAAATAAAATCTAACAGAGTTTTTCAAACTAAATTTTAACGGACAGCAAAACTTTATTATAGTTTGACCTGGAATTTGAAAATTACGAGATAATTTTACACGTTTCTGTGTGCACTGAAATACACTGATAAATTAATATTTTTGAAAAAGAACAGACAAAGTCATGCGCTAATCACACTAAAGCATTTTTTTATTTTTTTATTAGCCTGCACTTATGTCCCACTGCTGGGCAAAGGCCTCTACTAAAGCATACCGAAGCAAATTCAGCTTATAATGTTTCCACTGCTAAGAACAGAGGCCCTACTATGAAGTCTTAAAACGATCATGATTCCGCTCTAAGTGTGCGTCCACACTGCAAGCCTAGCGCGGTTGCGACGACGGGCGCGAAGTATCAAACATATGAAACGCGCCTTTGCGTCCATATTGTAGTGACTAAGGCGGAAGCCTAGTGCGACGGGACTGAGCGAGACAGCGCGCGTAGTTTTCAAACGCTCCTGTCCGCGCGTTCTGGCCGCACTACGGGCCTAGTCAGCGAGCGATCCAATGCGCGGGTGGCGGGGGTAACAAACCAGTTCGGTCTTGTCGCTCGGCGTATACGCGTCTGTATTTTGTTTGTCTATAAAATGGCGGTAAATACTGAATTGTTTTTAAGTGCGATTCAATCTAAACCACCTATATGGCAAAGCAAACATCCACACCACAGTAATCGCACAATAACAAGAAAGTTATGGAGTGAAATAAAAGATCTATTTCCTGGAAGTGAAGGTAAGTTTATTATAGTACCTAATAGTTATTACATTCTTTGATATTGTTCCCAGAAATAGTTTGTGAATTTTATACGAACATTTTTTGCTCTCCGTGATGGATTATTATTAATGACTCCGCGGTTTCTGTGACGATCTTCATATAATGGCGGGTTAGATAGCACACGTTGGACATCCAGATCGAGATCGCCGTTTAAATCCATTATAACATTGTGCAGTATACACGCAGCTTTTATTATAGACAAGGCATTTTTTCTGTTTGTTTCGATAGGTTTAAGAAGAATTCTCCATTTACATGTTAAAATGCCAAATGCGCATTCGATTGTTTGTCTAGCGGTAGACAATCTGATATTAAAACATTTTTTTTCATTATTAAGTACTCGCTCGGGATAAGGACGCATTAAATAATGTTTTAACGGATACGCTTCATCACCCACTAGGACGTAGGGTGCAATGACGTCAGAATTTGTAAGTCTCTTTGGCATAGGAATTTTATACTTATTTTTTTCTATAAGCTTATACAGTGTTGATGCAATAAAAGTACCACCATCACTTTGCTTTCCTCGACCGCCTACTTCGACTGCTACAAATTTCCTTTTTGCGTCAGCCACAGCTTGCATGACAATGCTATTTCTTTTTTTATAACACCAATGTGCCGAACCAGATTTAGGTGGTTTTTTTATTTCGCAGTGTTTCCCATCAATTGCTCCGATGCAGTGTGGGAAATTCCAGGTAGCTTCAAAGTCTTCTGCAATAGCTTTCAAGCGTTGTTCTGTTGGTATCGGCATGTGAATAGGAACTAACTCGGTCCATAAAACACGGCACGTTTCGTGTACTATAGACGCAATGGTGCTTTTCCCCATACGAAAACTGTAAGCTAGTGCTCTAAATCCAGTTCCTGTTGACAAAAACCTGAAATAAAAAAGTAGAATAAAATATTTATTACGTTATTGTTACAGAAAAACAACTGCGTAAGAAGTGGAAGAACCTGCGCGATCAGTTTCGAAAAGAAAAAAAGAAATTCCCTACGCCGCGCTCTGGTGACGGTGGCGATGAAATAGAGAGCACATGGCCATACTTTCAACTTATGCAATTCATAAATGATGACATTACACCTGAAATTATGACGGGAAATCTGCATGACAGTGATTCGGAATCCCTCAACGAGTCTTGTCAAACTGAGCAATCTAACATCGCTGACGTGATGAGTCCAGGTACATCCACCTGCAGCAGTCGCACAAACGCGTCAAAGCGCAACAAAACGGCATCAGATTATAGAGATGAACTTATAGAATGTGAAAGAAAAAAAATTATGCTAATTGAACAGAAAATGGTGTCAAATAGTGACCAGTCGGAGAAATGTGATGATTATCATTTTTTTATGAGTCTCCTGCCACAAATGAAAAAATTTAGTGAATTACAAAAGTTACGCATTCGAAATAAAATTACCCAAATCATAATAGACGAAGCAGAAAGGATGCAGTTTTCTCAACCGAGATACGAGGAAAATTATGGAGGATATTCTACTGGCAACTACCCTAATTATTAATTTGATTATTACAACTTTTTACTTACCTACTTCTTTGATTACTAGTACTACATTATAAATACAAAACTTTTAGTAAAATCTTGTTTTATTCTTACCTCAAAGTTATGAACAATTTCTCCTCAGGTGTAATACTTTTGCGAAAGTTAGTATCTTCTTTGGTGATTTTTTGTGATATTTTACTTAGTATGTAGTCAAATGTTGACACGGGCATTCGAGTGTACTCAAAGAATTTTCTAGGGTATAATCTCAATGCTTCATATAAGTTAAAAAATTCACCAGTTATTCCTCTGTTTTTATTTATTTCGTGCACACCATCTCTAGTGTTAAACACCTCCCATCTCAGGATCGGACTGTCTAGTAAAAATAGCAAATCTTCGTCCATCGTTTGCAACACCTGATATACGTCGAACAGCTACAAGAGCTCGCGCGTCACTGTGGCCACCGCACGCCCCCGCTCGCCGCGCCCGCCTAGGCTCCAGTCACCGCGCATTCAGTGTGGACGCACACTAAGAGGGAGACGGAGCTATACATAGCGAATAGCACTATCCCGTTTACATCATCGGAATTGGATGGCATTAGCACGTCATAGTAGGGCTGCAGGTCGTTCCTTCTGTGAGAGGGTTTTGTTTCTGGAAGGGAAATTATGAATGACCCGGAAGGGAGTGTCAGACTCTGTCAACTTTTCCGGATTCAGCTGAATACCAGTATTTCACGTGGAGCGACTGCCTACCAGATCTCCACAACGCAATAGCTAGGTAACACGGTGCTTCTTGGTAAGACTCATGTTAGGTTTTCTGGCTTCTGACTATCCGTATCGACTGCTAAAGATCTAAAACTAAGACCCGGGACCAACGGCTTAGCATGCTTTCCGAGGCACGACGTAGTCCTAGTATAAATCGTACATAGTGAAACTGTTTAATATAGCTTCCTATGACACCAAATATTCAAGCATTTGTTGATACAGGTAAAAAAAATGGCAGTACAAAATTGAGTAGGAGCAAAGTAAAAAATAAATTAAAATTCACAAAATCCTATTACACAAAATTCGATTCCCAACCCTCAAGATAAACTTGCCACAGCCATACCAATAAGGAAAAAATCAGCAAATTCTTAACGCGACCCCGAACCTACCCGCCATAACAATATCCAACGTGTCTATAATCTTAAATCTAGCAAATACGGTGGCCATTTACAGTGTGATTCAAGTAGGATATAAAAAAAGCGTAAATTACTTCGGTCGACTAATGCAGACACATCTTTGACGGCAGAACGAAACTTGAAAGGTTTTATGGTCTTTTTATGGGGTGCTTCTCATTCTTCAACGTGTTTTATTATGTTAGAAAATGATATACGGATGGTCCTGATAATAGGTGGTGGAAGTTTTTGGCCGAATATGGTTGAGTTCGGTGATGGTATCTACTTTAGGAAATTTCATTGTGTGGTGACAGAAATATGGAGTTGGTTCTGACATTTAACTTTTGGAGGGTTTCAATATAGGTTTATAGAGTGTTATTTTGCAGTGAAAATGATTGCACTTTTATCTCAAATCTGTACATTAAATGCTGGAAAGAATTTTATAACTTGTGAGACGAATACAAGTACTTAAATTAATTAACGAGACCCATTCCTTTATCATTCCATTCCATTGTCTTATGGTTCTTAGTTATGTTCAAATGCGTCACTAAAATAGGATCTGAAGGAAAGGGATACAAAATTTAAAATAAAAAATAGCAAGCTTTTATTATCTTAATGTCTAGCAATTTTTTAAATAATCTTAATCTTAATGTAGTACTTAAGCAAGAAAATCTAAAAATCCTGAACAACTTCAAAAATACAGTATTAAAAACTCAAGGATCTTTTAAAATACTATAAAAAGAAGCAAAGACAGGACACATAAAAGAAAATTTAGCTGTTATAGCACTTCATTTACGACCAAAGTTCTAAAAGACACTAAATCGTTGACCAAGAACTTTAACAACGACTTTAGTTCAAAACACAATGTCTCGAATCTTTTAATAGTATTATATTAATATACCAAAAACGTTAATTGGCCAATTGATGATGAAGGTTTTACTATCTTAGGAGACAAGATGACAGAAAAGAATGTTGATAATATATTATATATTCTAACTGGTGTTAATTTTATTACAACAGAGAATGATTATTCGATAATACAATTTAAAAACCTCCTAAAAATTCTGAAGATAGAAACAAACCAAGCGTTATCAAAATAGAAACACACCAATCAGATTAAAATTGATAAAAAGCAGAAAGAAATAAAAATAATAAACAAGATTGAGAGAAAACCATTAAGATTATAAGATTGGGTGGATCAGAAATAAAACCTCCTTTTGACAGACTTGAAATATTGGGGAGTGAGTTAGATCAGACACATTTCAGAGATGGAGTGTATTATTAATGTAGTTTGTATCTATATTACTTCAATTATAATAATGGCGAAAGTATGGATGGATGGTTTTTTTTGTTTTACTATTGATAGGCACGCGTTTGACATCTTATGGTAAGCAATGATGTGGTCGAAGATGAAGCACGCTTGCCTAGAAGTAACCTATTCACTCTTGACTTAAAGACTCCCAGGCTGTAGCTATTAGGAAACACAAACTGATGGATGGATGTTGGTACTCAATCATGCCAGAACGGCTGAATGGATCAGGATAAAATTTGACACAGAGACAGATTATAGTCTGGAGTATAACATAGGTTTTTATTTGGCAGAAGGTAGTATCCATATATATATTGAGATTGATAAAGTAGTGGAAATAAATGACTTCAATTCACGTACAAAATAGCCGGACTTTGAAAGCGTCACTCGATTAATAAGCTAAAGCTCTTTACAGTACGTGGCTTGTATTGGAAACTGTCCTTTATTAAACTTCCAACTATTGGAAAAGCATTTCGGACATTAAATTATGCTCTAACTGGCTGTTTAACATTAATTGCAGATTCATCTACTTATGTATTGATTAGATTTTCATCAGAGGGTTTAGTTTCATCATTTTCTATAGATTTTGCCTCAATATGAACTTCAACATCATCATCATTCCATTCTAAAGACGTCCACTGCTGGACATAGGCCCTTAGTTTCGCCAAAATACCTGGTTCTGTGCGTCTCGCATTCCAGCGGTCCTCACCAGGTCATCTGTCCACCATGTGAGCCCTCTACAATCTGTTCTACTAGCAATGTGTGCTTACTTCGAACATGAACAAGGAAACTCCAAGCATAATCCTTCCCATTGCACTTCGGGTGACATTAAGCTATGAACATCATGGAACTTAGTCTTTACCAAAGCGGAAGTCAACGTTATTAATAATACGGTGTACGGGGATGACATAATTTCGCACATCCCTAAACTATTCTGCGAACTTTCACAATTTACAACTGCTTGCCCAACTCCGGAGTAACGGTCTCCAATTGTCAGTCACAGCAATTCACTCCAAGTTCAAGCCTTATAAATGTCAGTCCACCAACAATTGGACCAGCTGCACAAAATACAGATAGGTGCAGAAGCTTCGCTCTATAAAACAAGACGGACACACGCACACATAGACATGCTGTTGTTGAATGTAAGCATAATCGCGACTGGCATTTGTTTCAGATCGCCGTATCCATGCATCTATGTGTTCGTGAGCTAATATCCACTCGATGTATGGAGTAGACTTTCTACATTTATTTAGCTAGTGTCACCACGCCGTTCCAAAACCGAGTTCACCCGAATACAATCGCGATCATTGCTGAAAAATTACAACGAACAATAGCCCATAGGTACGCATTGAGTTGTGAAAACCCATTTTACTTGCAACATTGCAAAAGGTTATTAAACTAGAGTGGATCAACGGGAAAAGGTTAGGTAACAATAAAAAGGTTCACGAGGTAAAGATCCCTGAGTTTTTATTGTAGTGGTAGAAGCCTTTGTTTTGGTCGTCTTTTGTTCTTCGCCAAGCTTTGAACGGAACGATTTTTCAGTTGAGAAAACAAGTGAATTTTTTAAGGTTGTTGTAATAAAATGTCGGTTGATTAATTCCTTTTGAATTTATTCGATTATGTTAAAGGACACTGATTGATTGATTTGTTTTTTGTTAGTGGTTATGTAAAGTAATTCTTCTGATAGTTTTTTGATGTTCGGAATTTGAAATGTGATTGGGTGAGTAAAGAGAATTTGTATCATATTATTTACTCAATTTAGTCCAAAAAGGCGATGTAAATAAATTATGTTTTTTTTTAGGCAAATAATTTGATAACTTGTAACTTTATTTCAACAGAGACATACGAGTAGGTGCTTACCAACGTAATTACGTACCTACGTTTTAGCTGTTGTCATGGCATTAAGAGATATCAATTACGTCCACGTTCGTAACACACTACTTTGGCTTATTCCACTAAACCCCAAAGCCATTGTTCTCAAAACTCTACGGTCCATACATTCATTCCACCTTTAATCCCAAAATATTTCTATACTTCAATTCCGTAGAGTCAATTGCAGGATGTATAAATAAAACACATGGGTTTTAGGGGGCTCTAAGACACATGATAATCATTAGAAACAACGATTCACTAAAAAAATATAATTAAAAACTATGCTAAACTTAGAAATAAGATGCAAGAAAGGCAAAAGCACAGCTTCCGATTTTCTTAAGAATATTAATTCAGCTTGAGAAATTATTTTATTGTAAAGAAATTATTTTCTAAACAGTCAACTGATTTCTAGAAATATAAACCCGAATTAAAGGAAGAAACACAGTATTTTGAAAGATGAGTGGAATAGAAGTATATTAATAATTTGGGGTAGGTATTAAGGTGGAATTAATATATGGACCGTAGAGTTATGAGAACAATGGTTTTGGGGTGTAGCCTAGAAAACATCTTTGCTGAAATACATATTAACGTTGGAATAATGACATTTCTTCCAAACATCTTATACTGGATAAGTAGGTACCTTCTACGACAAGTGTGACTGAATTGATTAAGCTGAATACACGTGCCACATAAAAATACAGTGTCCACTTTATACTATAAAATAAATTCTGAAGAGGAAAATCAGAAAGGACACCAAACTGTAATAACTCAAGGGAGTCCTTGAATGAATCCTAATAAAACATTAATAAAATTTCGGGCCGACTTATACAATATAATTCTTGGAGACAAACAAGAAATGTCCTTCCTAAATGAGGTCTGACCAAAGTTATTAACTGAAACAGTAAGGAGAGTTGTTATAATTTCATAGATATTTTGAAGAAAAAACTAACAGTGCAATTACAAATACCAAGAATTTTTTTTCACTGTCGTGTTATTGCTGCAAGTTTTGAAGTACACCTCTGAATAACTTAAAGTTGAACTGATGGACTGGTCCTATTTCAAATTTCACACCCAAGCACTGTTTTCATCACTATCAAAGGCACTGCTTATACGAAATCAACTTCACAACTTTCGGGTACAGAATAAAGTTCACATGAAAGAGACGAAACAATTCTCAAATGAAATCCGAGAAAACAAATCTGAACAATATTAATATCAATCCACATCACAGCAAAATATAATATTACAAGTGAAGGCTCAGACATTAAATCTATATACAACTAAAGTGAAAAGTACAAAATATTGTTTTGGAACAAATAAAACCAAATTCATTTGGGAGGGCAATACGAAAAGTCTTTGAGTTATATCACAGAGGTATGATCAAAGGTCACTGTTTGCTGAGGGTCCAAATCAAATAGTTTGTCCTATAAATAGCTTGGGTCACATCTCAAAGTAAATTGGTTAACATCTGACTCAACGAAAAATTGTTTTCGCTGAAATGCTGAACGTAGATGAAGAAAATTGTTTGGCAACAAATAAAAATGAAATATAATTTTCTGTGGGAATTGAGGTTAAAGTTTTCAACGTTGACGTTTGTGTTAACGAGGTTCAGATAGGCTATTGAAAGTTGACTCTCGAAGTGGGGATTTTAATAGTCAATCTCCGTGGTTGTCGAGGGATGGAAGAAAAATTGAGCGCGTTCAGTGGACGGGGCTAGGCAAGTCCCGTAAAATGGGGGAGTTAATTGACAGGAACAGTTTACGGTGCTAAAGACTGTAAAAGTCGTTATTATAATGTAGGTATTAATTATGTAAACAGATAAAATTCCTTTCATAATGTTGGACTAAATATCGGTTTTGAAGCGTTCTAAACCTCATTTCATCAAAATTTATGAAATTCTCCCCAGAATACCGCAAAATTCGCTAAATAGTTGCTATCTCTAATTGAATTAGCTGATTACCGAGCGAACAATATTCAAGGCCCACCTCTTCTGCAATTCTTCGAGATAAAACAAACTTCACGATAACCCCCACACCTCCCTAAAAAGTAACTTTAACAAGGAAAATTCAGCAATTTTATCATCACAGAGACACATCTTAAAGATAATTATGACTTTGGAATCCATTGAAAAGTCCATTTCATCCAAAGTTTGACTAGTTGCGAAACATGAAAATCTAATCAAAACATCTGGAGAGTTCCTAAGTGGTGAAGGTTGGAAGTACTCTAACATTTAATACTTTGATCAATGAGGCGCAATGAGAAATGGCTTCTTTTGATACAAATTTAAACTAGTAGTTCGCAAGATTTTATGCCGCAGACAGATCTTGTTGAAAACTGCGACGTTCGCATTAAATGGAAATTTTATAAATATGTGAAGCTTGAAGTTGTGCTGACGTATGAAAGGAGGCCAGAATATCTTAGCAGGAGTTGTAAGGCAGCGAGTTGGCAGCCTTTCATTATTTATGCACTGTGTGATCTTAAGAATTAAAACTTGCTAAGTGGTTCTGCAGACACTCCGACACCTAGCGCTGATATAGCAAGGAACTCCCTTGAATTAGTGAAGGAGAAAATTTTAGGTTAAATAAAATATACAGAGACCAGTTTAGTAGTCTTCAGAAACTCTGTTATTTTTAGTTTAAGTGCCAGTACGACTGGGTTTAACTTACAAGTAATGAGAAAACTATGAAGAAGTCATAAAACTTGGCTCTATTTCCTGTTCGAAGTTTTCTAACAAGTTGGTGATTTAAATATTACTTGTAGGCGAATAATTTCAAACCAAACCGTCCTCTTTTGAAATATTTATATAGCACAATTCGATTTAATCCATGAGCAATTTATTACTTTTAATAAAGCAAAGCATTTTTTCCTTCCATTTCGCTTTACCTGGCACTGAATTTATCATGTCTCCTTAAAATTGATGTCGCAAAACCCAAGGAGTACTACCCCGAATAATGTTCCAGAAAATTCTTTAAATATCTGAAATGTTAATGTCGAATTCAATAAATAAAGGACACCTACAGATATCAATTCTGATTCGATTTGAATCAAAGAGCGTTTCTGGAATTCCATTAAAATATTTTCCTGTAGCATTTAGAATCGGGGAGGATGGCAATTTAGAAATTACGTGAAATCTTCGTAGGAGGTCTTTAAAGAGTACCTACTTAAAAAAAACAGAAATGCGAATGATTTTGTATATCGAAGAGAAAATAAATTAACTGATGCTTTTGTTGTTCGTTTTAGATTTTCAATTTTTATAAGCTTACCTCATCCCACCGGCCCCCTTCTACCATCGGACATCTAGACGCACTGCAAGTTACCATCCCTACCTTGTTGCTATTCCACCAATTCGCACTGAACGTTTCCAAACGTCTTTTATAATGCGCACAGCAAAGGAGTGGAACTCTCTGCCTGCGTCTGTGTTTCCGAACGCATACAACCCTAATCTCTTCAAAATTAGAGTGAACAGGCTTCTTCTGGGTAAGCTCGCTCCATCGTCGACTTTGTCTCTGTCATCTATGAGCTAGACTAGAGTCAAGAGCAAACCCATATTATATAAAAAAAGCTTTTATTTTATGCCAACAAGACTTTGTTTTATGTTATATCTAGCTTCTGCCAATGAATTTTCTCGCGTGAAAGTCGATAATGATCCCAAGGAAACATACTTACCACCACTTACCAAGATGAACAGTTGCCAAATTTCATCCAGATCCATTAAACCTCTCTGGGGTGATTGAGTAGTAAACATCCATCCACCCAAACTTCTGACTTTATAAAAAGTAGTCAAATTTATAATATTTGTATCTGTCTATCTATTAGGTAGGGTTTCCGCACTTAGTCCTGATGTTGGATCATTGTGCTTGAGCCATGGCGACCGTCACTCCAACCAGCCACCCTCCCTCCACAAGCAGATCAGCCCTCCTAGTGAGTTCAGAATGTCTGTGAGTATGTCTCTTCCGTGCATGCTCTGCACAGAGGACTGTCCGTTATACCTATTGGAAATGTTTATTCAGTGAGCAGTGCCCGGTGTGCAGATCTAGTCACAGAGGGCGCTTGGTATAAAATTTGTATTTAATTTTATAGTTTTAAATGTCCTGCCTAGCCTTTTCCGAATGATATTGGAGACTTCCAATTAAACCGGATTCTGCTGAATACCAGAATTTTTACATGGAGCGATTCCTATCTGATCTCCGGAGCCAGTAACCCACCCTAGTCAACACCATTATTTAAAAGTTTAGGAAAATAATTTGGATTGTCCAAATGTAGTCATTTACATCATTATTGGCATGGTCCTCCCTAAATTCGAAGGATTCTGACGTTACTTATAAAGAAATTTTAAAGTCAACCAAGAAACATGCAACCTAAGTAGCTTTACCCTCTGAAAGACTAATAATATAACATAACTTCTTTCACCTCTAACATCCTAGCCATTGAATTTCACGATCACATCAACAAACTGTTCTTTAATTTTAGAATGGCGTGCGGAAATACCAGGGTTTGCAATTACATTCTTCCGAAGCGTAGACTTGCTTCGTCTATTATTTATGAGGAAACATGAAAATTTTATAAGAGGAAACATCTCGACACTCTGTTTCTTTCTGTAGACGCAGACGACGCTATCTGTGTATTTAAATATTAATGATGCAGTTTGGTTCTTTTCATTTTAGCTGCGATAAATAATCTGTTGTTTCTTATTTTTGACGTAGGAGGTGAGCATGACATGTATTGCGTGTTTCAGGCATAATCATCATTAGGAGTTTTGTTCAACCTGCGCAAGTAAATTGACGTTCATTCTATAATATGTATGTATTTAGAAATATATAAGTATGTTTATCAGTTGTCTGGTTGCCATAGTACAGGCTCTGCCTAGTTTGGAATCGGATGACCGTGTGTAAGTTGTCCCAGGATATACTATTATATTATTCAGTTTGCTTGTTTCATTTGACTGACTGCTAAGTACATATGTAGAAATTACTTCATTCTATTAAGCAAGGTTACAGAAGCCAATTCGTATTAGATTGTTTATTGGTGAGATTCTTTACGGGTTGGGTTTTTCTGATTTCATTCATTTCTATTCTTTACTAATACCTTCCATTTAACTTCACTTAAACAATACCTACCATCAAATCAACGTTACTAAAACAAATAATTCCAAACCATAAATCAAATAATAAAAACATATTTTTTGTTATACACCTCATCTTTATCAGATACATGAGATTTATAAATTCAAGAGTAATCCGTTACAATTTGGATGTATTCTAATGGATATTGACACATTATGTATTAATGGATTGTAATGGATTGATCCAGACGCTGAAAGCGACTGTGTTCAGCTCGACCTTGGACTTAGCAGGAGCATAATTCCTTAGTGGTGTTTCTAAATTGAAAATCTCTGCATTATTCAGTATATTAGGAACTCTTTTGGTATAACCATCTCTGTCTGTATTTAGTTACTCAGTCACACGTCTATTACCAGGCACAATTCTTATATCCAAAGTAATAGAAGCTTCTGCATGAACCTCACTGTCTTTTGTCTGTCTATTGCAACCATATACTCAACGTGTTCTCTGTGCATTGTCAACCCGCTTGCCAAGCGTGGCGATTATGCCGGCTAATTAGCGTGGCCTATGTCCAGCAGTGGACGTCGTTCGGCTGATATGATGATGATGATGACTCTGTGGTTCATGTTCTTAACAGAGGCACCATCCTTACTCACATTGGCTATGCGATGGGTCTTTAAAACGATGCTTCAATTAACGTAGCTACCTACTAATACCAAACAATCTTAGGAATTAACTGTTTAGAAAAGAAGAACTCTATTCCTTTTAATCTTATTTTGTGGCCAAATATCGTGTTCATCCGTTTATATTATGGTCTTAGTAGCTCCAGTAAAAACAGTGTAAGGTTATGCCATTTTTTATTAAACTTTTGCAACCTACGTGTTATGTTAAAAAACATCTTTCATCGATGTTACAATACTATCTGAAACAACACAACAACATGAATCATGAATATTATTATTATTTTATGCTAAACTCGCGTTCAAAACAAGTGAAAGCAAACACAATATTATCTTATAGTTAATTAATCGTTCAACTCCCTGCCCTATTAATATAACATCGCCTACTCTTAGTATCGTAACTTGCAAATTGCCCACGGTTTCGTGGTGATTCCGAATGTAAATTGCCAATTTGGCCAACACGACGATTTTCCGTATAAACAGGTGTTAGAGATAATTTATACAACTGATCAATATTCAATAGATCGGAAATACGCGGACGTATTCTGTGCGTTAAGGAAAAATATAGGGATATAAAAATATCACGAGGGAAAAAAAATAATATATTGTTCTGCTCTGAATATATTCTGTTGTTTGTTTCTGGTTAATTTAGGACTTGACACAATGCTGCAAAGATATTTAAATAGACAAAGTGGCTTAATTTCTATTAACGATTGACTAAAAGTGAAAAATAGAAATGTATCGCACACCTAGATCTGAAGGGAGCTAACTCAAAAATTTGGAAATTTTAGTTATGCACACAATTGAATTTCTTATCTGAATAGCAACCCACCAACAAAATAGATTTAAAAATAGCCTCGCTGCTCATCGTTAGATTGCTAAATTCAAAATAATAAAACAAATATTCAAACATTGTTAAGCAACAGGGAAATAACTATAACAATCCAATTTTCAGCCTCAAAAAATAATTAAAATACAAGATTCCTACAATACCTTCCTTCTAGCTACATAAAAGCATAAATCTGTACAGCCTCGCCTTTTCTGAAAAAGTGTTTTTTTTTTGAGTTAACCCTATATATATCTAGGTGTGCGATATATTGGGATTGATATGTGCGATCGAAATACCACGTGGTTTATCCCAAACATTTTGACATTTCGACACTCGGTATCGCAGATATAATATAATAATAAAAATAATATCTCTTGGGACAACTCACACACGGTCATCCGATCCCAAACTAGGCAGAGCCTGTGCTATGGCAACCAGACAACTGATAAACATACTTATATATTTCTAAATACATACATATTATAGACAAATTNATAATAAAAATAATATCTCTTGGGACAACTCACACACGGTCATCCGATCCCAAACTAGGCAGAGCCTGTGCTATGGCAACCAGACAACTGATAAACATACTTATATATTTCTAAATACATACATATTATAGAAAAATAACATCCAGACACAGAACAAATGATCATGCTCATCACACAAAGATTTGTCCTGGGTGGGAATCGAACCCACGACCTCCGGTTTAGTAGTCAGGGTCACTAACCACTCGACCAACAGGCCTCAGTATGTTTTCTAACACATCATCATTATTCTTCTCGTGCACTGCTTTATTTATTATTTCTTCTTTTAAATATCTTTCAGCTGCCACCTAAGTATTTACTTCAGTTCTATCAAAATCATCTGACCGTGTAAGTATGCCATGTTTTTTTTTCGTAGTAATTGCTCTTCTTCTAGTTTTGTGTAATGAACAGAGATCGGAATATGTAGAGTAAATTTACCTAAAGTTCGATGAAGTAAGTAACATAGATAATACCTCCTCTAAACCATGACAATTACAACCGGGATTATAAAAACATATCTTCAGATCACAATATAATCAGGTAAATAACAGAAGAACTTTCAAGAATTAATTTTGTATGTAAAACAAAGCTCTTCAATACAATAGTTTTAGTACCGTACTGAAAAAACCAAGATTCTTCAATATAATAATTTAGTTCAAATGTATTCAAAGCGCAATAAGAGATTTGCAATTTCTTAAATCCCGGGATTTAATCGTCATGTTAACTATTCCTGGATTTTAGATGAAGTATTATTAACTGTATGTTTCTTACATCTTCGAACTATAGGTAAATATACTCTACCTATTCCGATCTCTGGTAATGAATGTCAGTATTGACGGTGGTTCCATCTTGTTTTGAGAAATCTGTAACTGTGTTTTGTAAAATCACAATAATTTCTTCACCATAACGAATTCAAAGGCAACGGAAATACCAAAGGCAGAGATTGATTACAGTACCTATCAGTCAAACTAAAGTGCTGGTCAGAAAAGATAAAACGAACAATAGAGATGTGCATTTCAGGAATGACCTTAATCCAGGAATAGACGCAAACGCTCCCGGTGAGGAATCTATAAGAAGACCTAGTGAAGGAAAAGAAAAATTTTATTTAAGAATAGTTTTCTTTTGCTACATCGTAGGTACTGTTTTGAGTCTAAAGTAAGATTGGATTCAGTTCACACTGTATTTGGTACTGAATTTTGCCCCGTTTTGCATGAATATGATTTTACTCGAAAACATCTTTCGAGAATTGACTTTGAAAATCGATGTCGAAGCTATTTCGTTTCGATATCGATGACCAACAAAATTAGCATAAAATTTAGATGTAAAAGAATAAATTAAATCAAATTATGTAATAATCAACGCATAATATATTTAAAAGCTAATAACCCTATTCTGTTCCAAAGGTTTTTATTAAAATCGTTTACGTTATCGGCAATAATATATAAATTGCTGTTATACATGTCAATGAATGAATTTATCTTGATTTATTATAGCACAATGTGTGAATTTCGTATTTAACATTAGCACCGCATAAACAAAATTGATTTTTGTTACGTTTCGTTAAAGCAATGTTTTTAGCATAACCCTACTAGAGTTGGCTGTTGAATATTAATGGTAAAAAGTAAGTAATAAAAAATATTTCAAACTAATTTAAAGGAACTCAACACGTTTACAGGACAAACAGAACAAAAGGGTAAAAGAACAATAAATCGTTCTGCATGGCTATTCTGTAAACAACACTCCATGTTAACTTATCTGATGTGTGATTCTGTAACTGTACTGTGAAGTGAACTGTCATTCCATCTTGTTTGTATAGATTGACAACTCACTTCATGGTCACTCCACTTAAGCTTGCACGGTGAGATGTCGACAGAATAGACCGGCTGAATTGAATTGAAGGTTATGGAATGACAGATCACTTAATTCTCACTACACCTATATTTTCACGGTGAGATGTAGAGAGAATAGACGACCGTTTTTAAAACGTCGAAAGCAGTGTGCCTCGCTGCCGCGATATATAGATTTAGTTCCCAGAACATCTTCAAGATGAAATCTTTTATGACTGACCCATGAGCTGAACTCATTTTTATGTTTTGTGACCGTATTTACTACCATTAAGTTCAATATGGCGACATTATTTTAAATAATTAACTGATAAAGTGTGTTATGTAAAATCGAAAGTTTATTTATAGATAGTTCAATGTGATTAGTTATAAACACGTGGACCATGGTCAGTGTGTCATGCTCTCTAAACGTGGTTTGGGCATTAAAGATGTACCTATGCATATGTTCGTTTAAAATCATTCGATGTGTTTCAGTATGCTAAAAACAAAAATTAGCGGTACAGGGCCCTCGGAGAACCTCCCACCTTGGAACTGCCGTGACCGACCTGGAAAACCCTAAATAGACTCCGCACCCAGGTCCCTCGCACTAAAGATAACCTCCTCAAGTGGAGCTTCTCGGATGGCTCCGATCTTCAGCGTTTTGTGTGGCGTCGCTCCGCAGTCAATGGCTCACCTCTTGTCTTGCGCCGCATGCCCTGTCACCTGTACATGTGAGGACCTTCTGGCTGCATCAGCGAACGGTGTTGCCGTTGCTGAGTACTGGGCCAAGCATAAAATTTGATAAGTGTATTTGCCACCGACATGCTCAGAAGAAGAAGTGGTACCTACGTGCTGATCTTTATTTATGTTTAGTTAACCAATTTCTCGTTTCTTTAAACGTTGTCTGTGTCTCCTTTCTTAACTGTTTCAACCTGGTTTTTACCACAACTGGCTAAAAATCTTCCTCATAGTATTTTATGGTACTTTATGTGTTGCTATCTTAGGTCAATCTCTGACTAATGCCTGTAAGTCGTTTCGCCAGCGATGCCTTTCCCTCAGCGACGTCTCTCATGCGACGTCTCTTATAGAGGTATGCGGAACAGAGACCAAAGTACCGCACACCTCCACTGAAAAGGGGAGGATCCTCCTGCCAGACGGTTGTTGTGTCTGGTGGGCAACTGCCCGATAGTTGATATTCGGACTGTTGTATATGTTCAAATCGCACGGAGAACTTTGCTTGCGCGATGCAGGATTTCGTTGTTAGTTCGTCGTAGATGGCGCTGCGGTTGTTTTTGTTGCCGTACAAATTTCATCTCCTTTTTTTCATGTGGTGGTACTGATGCCGCTACACTCTCATCTTCTGACTCCCACTTCGTGTCGTTTCTGGCCTAGGACTATCTGATTAATCCATACTTATAATAAAGCCGAAGAGTTTGTTTGTTTGTTTGAATGCGCTAATCGCTGTAACTACCAGTTTGATTTGGATAATTCTTTTTGTATATGATAGCCACACCACATTCATGAAGAATGCGGGCACGGAAAAAACGTATGCGCGTACGAAGTCGCGAGCAAGAGCTAGTACTTCATATATGGCTCGTCCTATTTCAACATTTTCTAAAGGTAATTGGTGTCAATCTTAAATAAACCCTAACATAGAACAATCTATTAAGGAAACAAGTTGTTCAAAGCTTACAAGACCATTAAAATTTAACGTCACAAGTTTCTCAAGCCAAAACTATAGCAGAACGTCATCATCCCTTAAGCTCATATGACAAATACCCGGAACCCGGTACTAATCCCGGGCCAAACAACTAATTTGTGTAATTTAGTCCCGGTTCAACCGTATGTATGTAAGTCATGCTCGCAGTTTTTGTGGTCACAAAACGGACGGGTTTCACCTTTGTCAATTTAGTGATGTAGTTTATTGGCTGTCTATGGATTTGTAGATAGATTTAAATGAATGTGTCTTTGAATCTATTGACTAACTTATTATGGATTCATACTTAAATAAATAATAGTAATCTGCTGACTAACCGTTCAGAAATGCTTAATATATTTTCAATAACAACTTAATAGATATTTTCTTCATCATACTTTACATTAAAAATTTGTCACCTTAACTATGTAGGTACGAGAACTATCTATAATTATAATAATACACATTTATTTCAGATAAAATCCATATTTCAACACACACATGCTAAAAAACAACTAATTGACACAAAAAATAAAACAAAAAAAATTAAAACAACACACACAAAAAGAAAAACAGTTAAAGACACAGTTACAAACATTACGACGAGGAGGAACTGTCCACTGCTCACAGTGCAGTATGCAAACGTATCCAGTGGCGCAGCAGTGGAGAGTCCTACCTGTCTGCGAACACGCTTATAATACTGTTGCTCCTGAACCTAACACGACTGAGTAGCGACGCACACTGCTTCCTTATAAGAGCATGAAACCCATCAGTGTAAAATCGTGAGTAAACATTTTTTTTATCAGTTAATACCCATAAATACCATTTTCTTTCACTTGTCTCATCTTCTCAATTTATTTTTTTATAATATCAGCTGGCAAATCAATATACTTTCTGATACACATAAACAGCAAAAGCCGCTCAATGTAATTTTAATCAGGAGTTTTCTTTCACCACATTTTAATCTGTATGAAAGCCACCGACCATCTGCAACATCCATTTTATTTTTTTTAGGATGGGAACTCATCAAATGACTTCTTTCGATCTGGGTGGAGCGGAAGGGCGTGTCAGACTCTTACTGACTAAAACCCATCAGTGTTCCTTCTAAAACCCTTTGCGTTCCAGGGCCGCGGTGACTCTTTCGAACAAATTCCGCAAGCAATTACAGTATCAAGTAAAATTGGTGCTAGTCAGGCGTAGAACTTCCAAGCTAGGTCCTAAATCCCCAGACTATTAGATTTCTTCTGTTCACTTGATTAAACATAATACAATCCAATGATTTCGCAAAGATCTTAAAAAGTCAAACTCGAAGTGTTTACTTTAATGAAACCATAGAAGCACTATTGAACTGTTAAGAAGACGATCTGTCAGAAATTTGAAAAGAGTTCCACGTTCTTCAGCGTACATAGATTTTATATCTATGGAGAAGAACGTGCGAGTCTGTGTATTTTGTATTTTGTTTTTGAAGTGAAAAGACGCGTAGAGCACTTTTGCGTGAACACAAATCATGGAACTCGCGTCATCGTCAGCGAACGCTTTCCAAATTAAACGACGAAACAATTCACAAGTTACTTAGTTTTCACTTCTAGAAAGAAGAGAAAGAAAGAAAGAAAGAAAACTAGTTTATTTGGCACACACACAGACACACATTGTAGATAAAATAAAAGACAGCTTAATTTTAAAACAAAACATTGTATGCCCCGCGGCTGCGCCAAATAGGTCCAGTTCAGCAAAATGCCCGACAACTAGGAGTTGCCTGACGCTGGTTTTCAACTGAACCTTCATTGAGGTGTACGGATGTAAATCAGTTTTGTAGGTGTGAAATGTAAAAGTAGATAAATATAATTATAAATGTTAATGTGTAGTAAACGATATGTATAAGTTAGTGTAAATAACAAACAAAATACAATAAAAGAAAGCAGATAAAAACCATAAAGTTCAAATATAAGTCATGTCAAACCACACAAAAACAAAAAACGTTCCGCAACACAGACAGAAACCGGTTTCGTGAAGTTGAGTGCAATTCTTTCAGCTATCAGACGGCGCAGTTCACGTTACGTAACCACTATGCTATTAGCCGCTAAGCAAAATAGTCGACATAACAAGCAGGGGTTTCATTTTTTTCTTTTTTGATTAAAGGGCTTTGTCGCTTAGCGACCATATCGCCCAGTACAGAAAAATCACAAAATTCTTACAATCAACCTTAAGACTAACTCATAGAACTGTTTAGCATTCTCGGACATTGGACAAGCGAGTATTGAGTTACAAATACCAATATCGGAAGATTTACAGTACCCAAAAACATTGATCCTCGTATTTTCGTTCCGAACACACTCCATCAGGATATGAAAGACATCATCAACCACTCCACAGTCATCACAGTTTGGAGACAAAACTTTCTTCATTAAGAAGTAGAATTTATTTGATGGAGTATGTCCGGAACGAAGTCTTAAAGCTATTGTGATTAAATTTCTATTTAGACTACAGTCAATCCACGGAACCCGGGAGATCTCTGGCTGGATAGTTCGGTACCATATCCCCTTTTCTTTTGACCTTTCGTCAAAATATTCCAAGCAGCGTTATAAATTAAAATATTGTTTTTTTTTTTTACTCGGGTAGTTTAAGAAATAGTGCGGTCAGACTATGAACATGCAAATTACCGTTGCCACAGAGGTGGAACAAAGTGAAATATGGATATTAAGAAAAAGTAAGTGTTACTTATCAGGAATCATGAACAATCATATGAGTTTAATTTTATTTCATAAATACTTAACTATCTATATACACTAGAAATAAAAATAAAATCTCCGAACTAAATAAACCCTAAAATATGGCGTCAAAAAATTCATCCGCATCGCTGTCGACTGGAAGTGAACCCAAAAGACTGGCGGCATTGCCACGTTGTATGGCAATGCTTATTCTTTGACCAAGGTAAAAGCCAGCCCTTGGGTCACGTGAAGTGTCAACTAAGCGCCTTGAGAGATCTTTAAATAAGTTATGTGCACTCGGACCCCAAGAGCCGAGAGTTTCAACCCCAAACGGCTCGAAAATATAACTACCAACAAGTTTATTATATTTCCGCCGGTATCATATGAGTTAAGATATATATATATTATATTCTATTGGCAGTCCGCAAAGACTGCCCCTCATGTTTTTTTCTTTTTTTTACAAAATATTGAGTAAACAGAACAATATAAATACGAATAAATTAATAGCATCTCTAGATGCTATTATTAACTCTAGTTAAAAAGCAATCCTACTAATATTATAAACGAGACAGAATATTTTTCAATTCAATACGCTTCAACGGCTGAACAAATGATAAATAATTTACGATTACGTTCATGTGTGAAATTTTCGATATCCACGCTAGTCTAAATATAGAATACTGTTAAATCCGCTTATAATGACATTGAAGGAAGTGATAAACATGTCATGCTAAGCGAACGTCATACGTCGTCGTTGGTCGAGTGGTTAGTGACCCTGACTGATTAACCGGAGGTCGTGGGTTCGATTCCCACCCAGGACAAATCTTTGTGTGATGAGCATGATCATTTGTTCTGTGTCTGGGTGTAATTTGTCTATAATATGTATGTATTTAGAAATATATAAGTATGTTTATCAGTTGTCTGGTTGCCATAGTACAGGCTCTGCCTAGTTTGGGATCGGATGACCGTGTGTGAGTTGTCCCAGGATATATTATTATTATTATTATTATACAAAACATAGTCTTAAGCTAGCTACACAAGTGCCTATTTTTGTTAAAAATTAAGTGAAATAGAGAGAAAATATTCAAATTGCACAAAATGTCTTCGCAGGTAAGGGGCGGAATTTGTTCGAAAGAGTCACCGCGGCCCTGGAACGCAAAGGGCTTTAGAAGGAACACGGATGGGTTTTAGTCAGTAAGAGTCTGACACGCCCTTCCGCTCCACCCAGAGCGGAAGAAGTCATTTGATGATTTCCTATCCTTAAAAAAAAAAAAAAAAAAAAAAGGTAAGGGGTGGACAGTGAAGGTGTTAGGAATCATGTCACTCACGATAACTGAACATAATTCCTTAAAAATAGGTCATAATAAGCGAAGTCATTTTATCCAAACATTTTCTTAAAGAATTTAATGTGAAAACTAAACTTCGCACTGTATTTACTTAATAGTAAGCGGTTGGTCAATATAACCAGAGTCATAATAAATTTTACTATAAGCTGTGACAGTTAAGAGATGATCAGTCCAAGCTGACGGCGACCATTAATAACATGACGTATGGATCAACCACCGACCATTAAACTCAAGCATTTCAAAGTAAAAATGCTTCTTTTCTTTATCATTTAAAAATAATCTGTAAAACGTTTAAGCATCTGACAGCTGAGCATCGGTATTTCATTAGCAATTCTTTTAAGTGTGTACTATTTATTTATTTAATTCAATTGGTCTTACAAAGAGGCCACGTTCAAAGGAAACGAAGTTATACAGGAGCGATTGTTTACGTGTGGTGCCGGTAACAGGCGCACAGGGTGTTTGAATGCTGTTGATTTTTCGAGAATAGTTTGTGAGTTATTTGTTTGACACACTTACCTACAGATGTGAAGTGAATTCGGCCTCAATTTTATCGTCATACTTTGTTAAAAACTGATCAGAATAAAACTTTGAGAAGATATTTTTTTTTAACGATACAGATACTCTTAAACATAAGAAAAACTAATGTTTTTAACATAATATTAAGTGCTACCAATACTATCGTTAAGGAATTTTAGTTTAGGTACAGTCAACAAAACTATTTGGTATACCGGCAAAATTAGTAATTTTTCCACAGCACTGCCAATATTTATTTCTAATGTGTGCATTATAACTTTTTAAGCTTATGACATACTTACGTAGCTTAAGTAGCTTTAGTAGTACTCAGCACACTCACAACATTGTTTGAAAGTAGTTGCAAGTTAGCAGCCTGCATACCAAATATTTATTGACTGTACATTATTTTGTGTGAATGTCAGATCTGAGACAGTAAATACTACTTTTTATCACGATTTTCTATTTTAGTAATAAAGGCAAAGCTAGGGCTGTAGACTAATTGCGACACTTTTATCTAAAGTCAAAGTTAAACTAATCAATTAGGACTTTTAGAAAGTGATTATTGCAGTCGAAATTTCACTTTGACCAAGCAATGAGGAGGTACCTATAACCTTTTTAGGGTTCCGTACCTCATCAGGAAAAAACGGAACCCTTATAGGATCACTTTGTTGTCCGTCTGTCTATCTGTCAAGACCCTTTTTCTCAGGAACACGTGGAGGTATCGAGCTGAAATTCATATCGAATACTCAAGTCTACTGTCCCTTGGAGCTGTGAAAAGAAATTCAAACATCTAAGCCAACGCAATCAAAAGATATAGCCGTTTATGCTGCAAATTATCGATACTCGCAAGGTACTTCCCGTGAACTCAGAATCTTGTTACAAAGCAACGACTTAAAGCACAAATAAAGGAAAAATTACGAAAGCATACATTTTTAGTTCCATCATATTATAATAAAAATATTTTACGGAACCCTCGGTACGCGATTCCTATTCGCACTTGGCCGGTTTTTAAAACAGGTTTGACACTTTTGCTCATCGAAATCTTCGTTCTAATTAGCCAATAAAAATCGCTCTCTGCCCATACCTCAAGCCTAGACCCATCAGAAACATAAGATTTTATAGCAGCCAAGCTCCCTCTCGATATTCTTTGTTATAAAACAGTAATAGACCAATAAAAGTTTAACGATACCCGTTGCGGTTCGCCTTTGATATAGTTCCTCTCGTGATTTTTATCTTATAACCGTTTATAAGATGTATTTATTGGCGAAATGGCAAACTATATGGTTTTAGAAATAAAGTTGCGGCTTGATTGATGTAGGTGGAATGTTGTGTGCTTATACGGCTGGCTGACTCTGACCTCACATCAATTTGCCTGGCTTTTTTCAAACGGTGTTAGGGTTGGCTTCCACTATAATCAGGTTCAGCTGAATACGAATGGGTATTTTTCTGGTCTCCACCACCACTTGAGTTGCACGATACGTCGATACGTTGCTGGGGAGTTTGTTGCGCCACTTCTTCCCAGCTATAACACTAGGAAGTGGTGACGGGCGGGCGTTTTGGGGGACTGTCTTTATGTAGAACTTTGACGTTCAAAAAGCGCTGGCACTCAGTCTAATTTGAATAAATAACTTTTGATTTTGATTTGATTTTGATTTTGATTGATACCCTTTGATAAAACTGGAGTGAGATTTTCTGGATTTTGAATACTTATAACACGTGTCAAAGATCTACAAATTACAGCTGGGTGCTTCCTGAGGCATGGAAGAGTCGCCGTGTTTATGGACTGATTCGGAAAGATAGCTCCAACAGCTTCGTTGTGATTGTGGCCGACAAAATGGATAACCAATGATGTGGCATTTATTACATACTAGCTGCGCCCCGCGATGTTACCCGCAGTTTATCAGATACTCCTACTCTTCACTGAAAAAGTAGCAATGTGTTAATCCATGATGTCAGCTTCCTACATACCAAATTTTATCAAAATCGGTCCAGCCGTTTGCGCGTGACGAAGTAACAAACAAACACACACACTCACAAACTTTCGCCTTTATAATATTAGTGTGATTTTCATTAATTTCTGAGTGTGTGTCTATAAGTGTGTGTGTGTAGATTGGTTTGTAACATTTTAAACCATGGACATCGGTCTGAAATAAATATTATATTATTATTATTAAACTGGAAAGTAGATTTTTGCGGTTGATATTATACTTCACTTATTCTACTAACTTTATCCACAATTTAGATAATATTGATAGTCAGGCATTCGGTCCTTATTTTGGGGCCGTTGAGGCATGTCGTCTGGCGTAGAGTTGAAGTCAACTGTTGAAACTTAAAATTAGGCACTAGCCGATACCAATTATGAAAAAAACTATTTTACAAAATAAATACAACCGACTCCCAAATAAAAACACTTCAAAGTCTAGAATAACTTTAATTTCGGAAGTCGGTGATTTTAGTTTTGTTTCTTCGTTTTTAACACGGACTTCTGAAATTAAAGTCATTTTAGACTTAGTACTGTTTTTACTTCCAAGGCCAAGGCCAAGGCCTTCGACACTATTTCTTGTTCGTTACTTTTGCACAAGCTTGAAACACTTGGGATAAGAGGAGAACAACTTCTACTATTTTCTGATTATCTCAGCGATCGTCAGCAATGTGTAAAAATAGGTCAGTATACAAGCTCTGAACTTAAAAATAGTTGTTTTGGAATTCCACAAGGTAGCATTTTGGGCCCTACTTTATTTTTAATCTATATAAATGAACTATGCAGCCTGTCGCTCCAAAATGGTGTTATAATGTCATATGCGGACGACACTGCTCTATTATTTTCAGCTAAGTCCAGAGCTGAGGTGTATGAATATGCTCAAAATGGTTTTAACATTGTTTCTAATTGGCTTCGTAATAATCTCCTAACATTAAATGCAGATAAAACAAATTATATTTTATTTACAATGAGAAATACTAACATACCGCTTACTAATCTAAACATTCACGCACATAATTGTTGCACGTATGCTGACACTGTATGTTCCTGCCCCACTTTAGCTAAAGCTGACCATTTAAAATATCTAGGTGTCACCATTGACTCAAATCTAAATTTCCCTAAACATATCAAATTACTGTGTACAAGAGTGCACAAATTAATATATGTTTTTAAGAATTTACGGAACATAGCCGACTATAAATTAATTAAACATGTCTATTTGCATATTGCATAACTTCTTGGGGTGGTGCAGCAAAAACAATTTTATTCCCGCTAGAGCGCGCTCAAAGAGCAATTCCTACCTTTCGCCCTTTTAGATTTCCTACGCACGAGCTCTATATAGCATGTAATGTGCTTACAGTGCGGCAATTATTTATTTTAAACATAGTGCTACACCAGCACACTGCACTTCCTTTTGAACCTGTACCTTCGGACAAGAGAAGGAAGGACTTGGTTTGCATAAAAACTCAAACTAGACATGCGTTTGCAAATCGTTTTTATGTATTCTTGGGACCTTTTCTATATAATAGGCTCAACAAGGTACTAAACTTTTATAGTGTAAGGTTTACAAAATGTAGCAAGATGTTGTCGGAATATTTAATGTTACTCAATTACATGGACACAGAACAACTTCTAGAAATATTGTCATGATGATATTTAATCCCCTCGTAAGTGTTTACTTTTGTATAATTACATAGGCTTAGTTTTAGCTATTAATGTACCATCAAGCTTTTTCTCGTAGTTGCTTAAAATAGATAATTTATTTTTTATTTATGTATTCATAGTTTAACTTTAAATATTATTGTCCCAATGTAATTGGATCGTAGAGTAATGGCCTGAAACACAGGTTTAAAGTAACCTAGATCGGGCGGATCGCTGTTTAACAATGCAATTCCGAAACACCGTTAATTGCATGTTTAATAAAAATATCTTAGTTTAGTTTATTTTTAGGCACTATAATTGTATGGAAAATATTATTACTGCTGACTAAATGTACATTTTTGTAAACGTTTTTATTTGAATAAATTATTATTATTATTATTATTATATACTTGGAAGTCGGTTGTAATTTTTTGTAAAAAAGTTACCCGACAATTTTATTACCCGATGTTATTTTCTCGACGTAATTACCTCATCCGAACAAGCAACAAGTAAGCAAATGTTCATAAATTAAAAACTGCTGAGCCAAACAGAATAAAATTTACGGGACCAAATAGCAAGTTTACCGCAACGAACGAAAAAGTAATCACATTAATCGGAAACCTCGGAGTAATCGGTGTACATACATAAGAAAAAAAAAGTGAGAACCTCCTTTAATGGAAGTCGGTTAATAAAAAGAACGATATCTTATTTGCTCTTAATCACAAAACTATTCCAAAAAACAAATAAAAGAGAACCTATATTTCCCAAGAGTTTCCTCCATCAGCCCACTCATTTCATATCGACCGAACGCGAGAGCCATATTAAAGGCTAACCATACATTTTACTTAAAGGTCACACACATTTATACGCAAATAATGACAGATGGCGGGGCCATGAGCGTCACAATAATTCATTTCGCTTAAGCTTGCTGGTGTATATCTGCCCTAAAACAGGCAGTGGGGCCATTCATCATCATCAAAAATTTAATGTTCTTTCGCTGGACTGTCCTTGGGAGAGTGTGATAGAAACAAAGACAGAAATCTACTAACTACCTAATAAATTAAGCTTCCTTAGCAATTACCTACAACTGATACTGGAGCACTGGGCCATTGAGCGTTGGTTTATTTATTATATGTGTGTTTTTTTAAATTATTTTACCCAAAATTTTATAATAATTAAGTCTTACCAAGGAGTACCGTGTTACCCAGTTAATGGGTTGTGGAGGTCTGGTAGGCAGCCGCTCCACGTAAAATACTGGTATTCAGCTGAATCCGGTTTGACTGGAAGCCGACCCCAATATAGTTGGGAAAAGGATAGGCAGATGATGATGAATTTTATAATAATTATTTTATTTGTATATTTCTTTTAGTAAGTGCTATCTTTGACTTCTCATCTTAAGCCAAAGAAGAATTTTACCAACCAAAAATAGAACCTTAACAGTAAGGAACCCTTTTTGTGAGTCTGTAACACATCGATTTGAAGTTTGCCACCCAAAGTCCAATTATTTTTTTTAATGTTAATACATGCTTTTATTTTAAAAAAATGTTAAATAATGCTTTTATTTTTAAATAATAATAGTGATTATGAAAATACTTACACTACATAACGAAGGATTACATCAGCTGCAGTTTCCTGAAACAAAATAAATGGAATTTAAATAAATGAGTTCGTGAAAATAACAGTTATTACCTTTAAATAATTTGCCTGGTTTACGATTAAAGATGATTATAACATACTTTTTAGGCACATAAAATCATCTAAGTACCTATGAGCAAAAATTTAAAACAATATTGTCCCGAATTTTAACAATGTTTGAATTATTTGCATGACAGTTTACTACACAAACTTGGAATTAAATTAAGTTTGCATGGTCGAAAAATCTTCCAAAAATATAACCATAGGTACACACAACTTTTCAAACAAAGCCGAAACGGAAATTTAGACTTAAAACCTACCCTACACCTTATTGTTACCAGCCCTAGACATCCATCCAACCAGCCAATTCTAGAATGTTCCGAAAAAAAAAACAATATTTTTCAAATAATATTTTATATCGTAATATGTTTCCTGTACCCAGGAAGTTGGAATCAGGAAAGTTCTACCACTTACAACTTGACAAGCCAAC
Source organism: Mamestra configurata (assembly GCA_002192655.3). Taxonomy (NCBI): domain Eukaryota; kingdom Metazoa; phylum Arthropoda; class Insecta; order Lepidoptera; family Noctuidae; genus Mamestra; species Mamestra configurata. Next base: position 287,722 of record NDFZ01005297.1, read on the forward strand.
TTTGGTCGAAGACATATTATGTGAGATTTTCGTGTGACGTCATATCGTTAAGATTCCGAATTTTCCGGCGAATTATTATGAGTAATATTTTTCAGTGTCTATGAGTTTTCTCACCAAGCACGAATTCACCACGCCGGCTTACACTAAAGACTACCTTTTTCCCGCAAATTCGTACGCGCATATCCCGTTTTTTCCGTTCCCGTAGGAATTACGGGAAATCTTCTCTTAGTCCAAGGAACCTACATGCCAAATTTTTACCTTTCTACGACCAGTTTCAGCTGTGCGTTGTCTGCCAGACACTCAATCACTCAGTAACGGAAGAATTTTATGAAATTGATATCAATTCTAATAATATTCATGACCGAGCAAAGTCCGCTGAGCACACGTTTAGGTTGTCATAGCCATGGTCAGAATTATAGTCATTGGTAGTCAACTTCCATGAGTAAACGCGCCAAACGCGGGTGACAGTCAGTGTGACGCTAGAGTGCCAATCCCACAAATTTTTAAGCAATCTGTCAAAAGAACCTAGTATGCTTGGTACGCCTGGAAAGTTTTGACAGGGACGTCTATAGCAAAGGCAGCCATAGGCGTTTCGTCAAGTTTTCCATTGTTTGTAAATTCTTGTCAATTTGTAGTTAAATTTTGTAGATATTAGTTTAAACTGGTTGAACGGTGCTACGTTATCCTTTGCAGTTTAAAGATTTATACATATGATCAATATCTGCGGGACGCACAGCCACAGGAACAGTTGCCCCCTTATGCATTGCTACTCTATTATGTGAACATGACATGGCAATATACCGTGGTCAGTTATTGTTTACGAAGTAAAGGTGCAATAGAACTGTGTGATTGTTATTATATTATTACAAGGAAAACTATTGTGAAAGGATATGATTTCCGATTGGTTCCATAGAAATTTTATCAAAATTTGTCCAGTACTTTGGTTTTTAAATCAAAATAGCTGGAAAAAATATATCATCTAAGTAAACAAAATTGCGTATGCTTTACAGGACAGCAAAATACTTTTCAGTAGTGTTGTTAGGTATGAACCACTAAAAAGTGAAAAATAAAAACTTTTTTACAAAAAATACAACCGACTTCCACATCAAAAAACACTACAAAGTAAAAAATAACTTGAATTTCGGAAGGCGTTCTTAAAATATCAAGAAACAACCAAAAACACCGACTTCCGAATTGAAAGTTTTATACTTTGTAGTGTTTTTTTTTTAAGTGGAAGTCGGTTGTATTTTTAAAAAACACCATGCTAGATTGATGTTTAAAATAATACTTACTTACTAATAATAGCAAAAAATAAAAACGGAAAAGCAGGTTCGTCAATATAAACAAGATATTATCACAAACAAAATTCCTCAAGCATCCAGCAGCATTCGAACCACACCCTTATTTGAAGATGTTTGAAGGCGTTCTTACCAGCTAATGAAAAAATAATATTTGGCGGTACACAGGCACCCGCAAATATTGTCATTTGATTGGTGTGTCATGCAAATTCAGTTGACTTCACTTAACAAATATCACACGGAGGATATTGACCATTGTAGTTATGTTTGACTTTAATCCCCGAATAAATTTAGTTGTACCAATATTTGCCGCAAAAAAGTGATGATAAATTTTCGATTTATAGTGTTTACCAAGTGGAGTTCAGTAGGTGGTTATAACTGTATATTGAATATTGAGGGCTGGACGCAATTTTGAAAAAAAATATGCGGGACAGTCTTTGAGGACTGCCGGTAGAAGTGAAAACTAAGCGAAAGCTAAAGCGTTCGGTAACGAAGACGTGAGTTCCATGATTTTGTTCACCCAAAAAGTGCTCAACGCGCCTAAAGAAGTTTTCACTTCAAAAATATGAAGTTTTTGAGTATTCTCCATCTCTTTTCTTTCAGTTCATCCAAACCAATGGTTATCTCTAAGATGCGCCAACCATTGCATACTGTTTGTCTTGTGGTGATTATGGGTAATAATAGAGTAAGTATATTTATTAAATAATAAGAGATCTAGCAACAATAAATAATGTTTTAAAACAGAACGTTTTTATGTTTTTTTTTTACCATTTTGTTTTTTTATTATCTTTCAATATTTTTAAATGATAACATTAATTTCTGTAAATTGATTTAAGTAAACACTTTTACACGTCGTCGATAGAAATTGATTAGACTAAACGGTCTTCAAAATTTCAGCAGATCCCGTATGTATACAGACTTCAGTTAAAGTCAATCCACAAATCACCGCACGATGACGCAGACATGCGCTGTCAGCGCGGGGAACGCAGCTATATTTTACTCCCGTCAATTTGATGGCAGCGGCCCGATGATGTGTGTGTCAGCCTTAAATCAAGTCATCAGACGATTGCAATATGGAATCCTAATTTAAATATCATAAATGTGAAAACGAGTTTCTTTTTTCTTGAATGAAATGAATGGGATTGACATAAACTGTTGAAATGTCACGATTGATAACGTGACACTTTAACAGCGTATTTATTTATTATATTTTTAATTTATTATACACCTCATAATAAGAACAGGACAATCAAACATAAAAAAAGTGTACAATGGTCTTATGGCACAAGGCAATCCCATACATTTTCGACGTTAACAGTCACGTTCACTAATAATAATAAAAGAATAATAATAATATCTTGGGACAACTCACACACGGTCGTCTGATCCCAAACTAGGCAGAGCCTGTGCTATGGCAACCAGACAACTGATAAACATACTTATATATTTCTAAATACATACATATTATAGACAAATTACACCCAGACACAGAACAAATGATCATGCTCATCACACAAAGATTTATCCTGAGTGGGAATCGAACCCACGACCTCCGGTTTAGCAGTCAGGGTCACTAACCACTCGACCAACAGGCCAGTCAATAATAGATTGACACTTTGTATAGTGCCTCAGGGCAGATAAGATTGCTGCAGTATATCGTCAATTATGAAGGCACTATATATGGACTTTCCTTGTTCTGTAACGCGAAATAACAACTCCATCAACAGGTCATAATCCTGCCAGTCATAAACCAATAATAATAAAATCACACATAAAATAGAGCAGCTTTCAGCTCATATCCATTAAACGCGTAGTAAAGCATCATTAGAAATATCCCGACTCACCCTGTAATGGGTTGAGTCGACGTTTTGACACCAAAGCGCGGAACCCCATGATTTATACGGGACCCCGTATTTTCGTATTGAAATAAAAATCATTTACACGACTATGGGGGAGTGGAGTTAGAGGGAATGGAAGTGGCACGGTAGTTTCCGAGACGTAGAGGTACCATTTAATAACAAACAAATTTATATTTTAAACAGGATATATATAATATATATAATCCTTTATATTAAACTAGTTTTTTCTTGTTCCCGTAGGAATTTCGGGAATTCCTCTCTTATTGCGTGCTCTTCTACGGAGTATTGGGAAGCTATTTCCCAAATTTCAGCCAGTCGATTCTGTAAACATGTCGAAGTGAAGGCTTGGGTGAAGTGATCACGAGGTGAGCTGTCAATCCATACAATTAAGATGTCACGTGATCACTGAGTGAGCTGTCATTCCATCTTGATTATATAGATTGACAGCTCACCTCGTGATCACTTCACCCAAGCCTTCACTTCGACATGTTTACAGAAGCGACCGGCAGCTTTCTACGACCAGTAGTTTCTGCTGCGCGTTGTCTGTCAGTCACTTAGTCACTCACTCAGTCAGTTAGTAACAGAATAATTTTAATATATCTATATTGATTACTTTTACATTATTATTTCATCCGCCTATGGCATTGACAGCCACCTATCGTCTCTCTGTTATAATCTAAACTTCGAAAGAGCTCCAACTAAATAGGTCAGCTCTCACTGTAGGTAGGCCTATCAAGATACATTTTGACCTATTGAAGTTTTAAAATTATTTAATTGAAATATATTGCTTTGTTTTTGCTATTGTATGTATATACTGTGTTTAAGTCAGCCTACAAATAAAATTGCCGACTTAATTATGAGATAGAAGATCTAAAAACTCTCGAGTCGAATCGTCACGTTGTCAAAACTTTTATAAAGTAAAACTGGATCGCAAAAATTTGCAAATAGCAAAATATGTGTAAGTGTAAGTACAAAAATAAATAAAACTAGCTTCTCAATAAGAAAATAGTGCGTTCACAAGAAAACGACTCCATAAAATTAAAAACTTTCCACTTTAATGCAACATTCTTACATAAACTTTTTAATTTACGACCACAGACAAGAGCGTACAAAGAGGTCTATTCTGAAGTTTCTTAAATGGATTTCGAATTCATATTTTCATAGAAGATTCAATTTCGTTGCAGTCTGGATAAGTTTAACGCGGCGCTTTCTTGTTAAACACGAAATTAAATATGTTCCCGTTATTAACTTTGACTTATTTAATGTTACTTTACTGTGTGTGTTAAATGGAGACTTGATTTAAGTGAGTGAATTTACGTTAATAAAGATGGATATAAGCGTTTTCAAAAGGAAGTTAATTTTTTTGATCTTGTAGTTTTGCAAATACAAAACAAAAACAGACCAGTTATTATTTTTAAATTATAAACAATGCGAAAGAATATGGTTTGACTAAACCAAATCTATGGTATCAGCCGGATTTCGAATCGCATATAAACAGTAATTGAAATTGAACAAAGGCCACTACGATTTAGTTTTCTGCGATACGGTATTTTATTGAAAAAAATCTTTAGTCCAGCAAATAGATTCCAAAACATATTGGAATATTTTTTTTTCCACAAAATAAAAAAAATAAGACGATACACTGCGTTGAAAACGCACCATCTAATATTTTTTGAAAATCTATCTGACGGCCAAATAAGATTTTTACATTAAAATACCCTGTTGGATTGCATGAAATAAACTTTTTAAAAGAATTTCAGGAAAATCTGAGAGATGCTCTTTTAACCAGTAACCATGCCAACTGTGTCTTCTAATGCAAAAGATTAGATTCAATAGTGAACTTTATGCGCTCTATTTTATTGCTTAAAACCATTACCTTGAAAACTTTTCTAATTACTAAGGCCTTTTTTAATATTTTAATGCCATCATGATACCAGAATGAGAAAACGAAAGAAATAAATATTAATTTGACGACAGTCCGGGTAAACACACGTAAAATTAAATAAAGTAAGTAATTGACAATATAAATAAAAAATACAGTGTCTACCTTACAAATGCGCCAGATGCTGTCTGACGCTGGTCTTCCAATAAAACTTGAGCAGTAAGTGAAGGAGCAAACAGATAACATTTACGATTCAAAGTACGAACCATTTAGATTTATAACTACGCTCACATAGCGTGTCTCTTCCATCAAACCTAATTCTTTGCCACTCGAAGCGTCAACTTATTGGTTGCTTCGGTAGCGAAATATCAACTCGAGTCATTGGGCTTTTTGCAATATCAGCTGCGTTTATGTTTTACGACTACCCACCGTTTCCTGGTGTTCGGTAGGATTTTATTTCCGATGGAATGGTGAATGTTTTATCGGTTTTTTGTGGGTTTTTTTTTCGTGTAAGTTTATTTAGGGATGTACAATTAGAGTTATGTGACTGAATATTTTTGGTAAAATGATTTTGAGTTACGGTTAAACATTTGGGATCAATAAAAACGTTTTCTTTATTTTTTACGATGAGCTCGCTTTTAACTATGATTTTTTTCTCAAAAATGCGTCGGATGAAGACCAAAGTCTATACACTTTTATTTTGTAGACCGGTTGGTTATGGAGAACAGTCTTTCACTTTTCTAACTCAATAAAAATAAGAACAAAACAATTTCTACTCTTAAAACCACAGAAACATAGCACAGATATCTAAAATACAATCACAAAATACTTAGAACAAAAAACCTTCTATTAACATACCAAAATATTCAGGCTAATTCAAATTGGCCGGAATTCCAGCTCTTAGGGAAATCAAAAATCTACCTAAGTTGTAAATAATTGCTGTGAACCCAGTTCTAGGTCGACAGCAGTCAAGGCTAACTCATTAGCTTAAAAGCTGTTGAGAACGTAAAACATTTTCACGCTAATTTTTGAGAAAGAAAAAATATCACGTTTTAGTGTGCCTAAAGTGTTTTGACGAAAAGAATTTGGCTTTATTTTAATGGGTTGGTAACTAGACGTGCCAACGCTGATTTAATTACCAATTCACTATGGATCAGGAATGGCAAGAATATACTATACGGTTGCGGAATTTGTTCGAAAGAGTCACTGCGGCCTTGGAACGCAAAGGGTTTTAGAAGGAACACGGATGGGTTTTAGTCAGTAAGAGTCTGACACGCCCTTCCGCTCCACCCAGAGCGGAAGAAGTCATTTGATGATTTCCCTATAATGCTTAAACTCAACAAATTAAATAGCAAATGACGATAGCTTCTCGATCCACATAGGTAAATATAAACCTTTTTGATCTCAGAAATATTTCTGCGATCTTTAAAAAGACCGGCTCAAAGAGTGAAGATCCAATTAGTGCATACAATCTATGATCACCTTGAAAAGGAAAACGGTCGTTAAGATCAAAATAAAAGCAGTAACAGCTTCTATGTCGCGAGCAACAATCAAGGTCAACTCATTAGTGTGAAAGCAATTCAGGGCTTATACAACCTCTTTTCATTAAAACTGATAACAATGGCTGAAATAAAGTTTAAAAATAGTCTATTGTGAATCTGAAATTGGAGGTTAGGGTAAACGGTGTCTTTTCCAAGGACGTAATAGTTACTGGGTTACTTCTTGGTGACTTTGATGGCTCGATTGCCGCAGTGGCAGAGATTGTGAAAAGTAAGATATAGTAAATATTATCACTTTGATGTCATCACAACAACCCATAATCACATTGAAAAACTTTTTCAACAAAAAAAATACAGTCGGGGTTTTTGGTTGATTCTTCATTTTTTAACACCGACTTGCGAAATTAAAGTTGTTTTATACTTTGTAGTGTTTTTTTATTTGGAAGGCGATTGTATTTTTTTTTTAGTTATGAGGTAATAAACGAAAAAAAATGTAACCGAATTGAGAACCTCCTCCTTTTTTTTGAAGTCGGTTAAAAAGTAGTTTACTTTCATCTACAAAACTAAAGTAGCAGTGCTCGCAGAAAGGATGGTCAATGAGGCCCAAAAAGCATTACTTTGGCAGGCCTTCAACAATGGAGACTGATGACTTTCTAAAGGCTGCGGGTATTCACTGAATGCAAAGGACTGATGTCCCTGGATGATCAACACAACAATATTTTCTCCAGTTAATTTAATTCGGGTCACACCAGCCGCATGCATAGTGACAGTTGGGCAAAAATCTCCACGCAATTGGTACCAGAGGATGGACGGCGTCGCCGAGGCCGGCCCAGAAAGCGGTGGCGAGATGATCTGGATTAACACCGCGAAGGTTGGTTCGAGGTAGCGCAAGAAAAGGATGTCCCTACTATGACGTGCCTATGCCATCATGATTAAGCTTTGAAAAAAGGATAGTGTTATGCGTCTTGTATAACGCCGTCTCCCTTCCACACCATAATCACGATGATTTTAAGAAGTTATAACAGGCTTCCAGGGTGGAAGGATACGGGGGTGGGTGGCTTTTGCCTGCAATGGGACACAATAGGCAAAGGAAAATAAAAAAAAATATTTTGATCAGAAAAAATGTTGCTACTTGATAAGTCAAGCATAACACATTTATTCATCCTTTCTATTTATAGCCGGAGAACTCGAAAAAGAAAAGGAACATGAAAGAGAAAAGATAAAGGAAGATAGCGACGAGCGTCTCAGCAATAATCAAGTAAAAAAACAAGTCGAGAAACTCATAAAACTAATTTAAAGTTAATTTGGTTATTTCGAAATGTCGGAGATGCTGTGAAGTGTAGGGATTGTATCTTGTTCTGTGTCATCTGTTGTCCTTAGAGTTTTTTTTGTATAGTTTTGGAAGTAATAATAATTTTTGAATTGCTAAAAATGATTAATGATATTTATTTTGCAAATAGGTTAAACGTAACACTTATACACGTCAATCTTTTATGGTAGTTTTAAGCTAGATGAGGCCGGTGTTTCCTAGCTGACTACCCTGAGAAGAAACACCGAAACAAACTCAGAAGTCAAAGTCTCTTTTTTAGTCCATACAATCTGTACTGGTCAAATAATATGAGAACCATGTAGGTTAATGTCTGAGGTGGCCTTTTGAGGAATGTGCCACAGAGATTTGAGTGGACCTGTCCAGACAGTGCAAGCATTTGTTAGTTATCGTGTAGCTCAAACTTAGAACTTTAAGGAGCTCAACGATTTGACGAACAATACCAAAGTAAGGACATTTGGGTAGGCCGCATAAATAACTCAAACTGCCAGTGCAGTGCTGTGTTCTTGTTTGAAGGATTTCAGTAAATTAACTATTGGTTGATTTCAAAGTATATTATTATAAATTTTAATGTATGTGTGTCTCGGTTGTGCTTTTTCTTTTATAGCGTTCTTTTCAATATTCAAATATATGTTTTGTACTTTCTTCGCTTAAAGCAATGTACCTGGCATGTTACTTCTTCAGCACCTGTAATTGACTGGTGGAGAATGCCTAAGACATTAAGTCCGCTGTTGTACCTTTGTGCAAGTAGTTTTAAATAAACAAAATGATCGTGTCTCGGTCATCAACGGTTAAATGAAATATACGATGCTTCAATGTATAGAAGTTATAACATTAAACTTGTAATCACTGATAAGGCCGTTACAATACGTTATAATACGTTCCTACAGAACATTCTACACGCTTCAATAAATAACTTACATATACTTAAATGTATATAGACAACGTTGATTAACCTTGGACATCTTGACATTGGATCGATCCAGCCATATCCAAGAGCCCTCGAAAAATTACCAAAGCGTAGACATCTCAGAAATAATGAAGTAAAAAACGAGTCGGGAGAACTGTAATAACTAATTTAGAGTTAATTTGCTTATCTCGAAAAGCTACGGATGCTGTACAATGTACAAAACGTGATCTTTTAGGGTATAACCGGTAAGGAAATTGCTTTGGCACAAAATGGCGAGGGCGTAGTCTTGATTTTTAATATGGAGATCGATTTTGCGAGGGGTGGTTAGTATGGAAAATATTAATGGTCTATTATTATTGACAAGGTTCAGTTGGGCTGAAGAAGTGATTTCATTTCCTTTAATATTTCATCGTTTAGCAACGACAGCAGGTTTCTTCTATCATAAGTGGATGCATCAATTATGACAGGATTCCGTTAGCAGAATAATTCTAGTCAATGTACAGTTTACAAGTACATGGTTATATTATTAACAAATAAACTAAACTTACAACAAACTAAAATATAGCATCAAAAGATTCGTCCTCAACCCTGTCAGCTGGATTACCAGCTGACAATGGCGGCATTGCCACGTTGAATGGCAATGAGCCTCTAGCCAAAGTAAAGGCCAGCTCTTGGGTCACGGGAAATTATACTATTTATGTCTAGTCTTACAGCAGCGTCAGAGGCATTTCTTAGCACATCATTGATGCAATCATTTTGCCGATGTCCCATCTCACTTGGGGTCCTAGCTATAAGTTTTATTTTTCTATTATCTCCTATCAAACGTCGCTGTTATTCACTCACATGTATTTCATTTAATTCCTCAAGCAATCCATCCATCTTTTCATCGGTCTCATTTCAAAAAACAAAATATTCTGTCAGCTGATTGCCTGCTGTGAGTTTAATGTTATCGTCTTTTTATCTTGTCTAAAGCTTTGTATATAATTTGTTAAACAACAAGATTCTTCCCTTTATGATCATAACATAAACTAAACGTCGCTGTTCCAGTTTACAACTTAATTACTTCTATCATCACATTCATCACCGAGTCCCTGAACCAAACACAGTAAGCAGTCGCACTTAACTGTCTTACATATCTCATCGCTCAACAAAATGGCCGCCATCCCTCCGTTTATTTTTTAAAAAGCTGAGAAAATAAACAAATCCTCTGCGCAGCATGAAAAATAACAAAGCCACTCGACCGAATCCCCCTGCAAAGTTAAGGGGAATAATAAGAATTTTCAACATAGTAAAAATACATTGTCTTGCAAGCCACAGTGCATTGGGGTTTTTCATCTTTTTTTGTTCCTTAAAAATGCTGCGCGCGTTTCTGAACGTAGATGTTTGGATCATTTCTGCGTCTAATTAGGGGATTTTGTTAAAAATTGCTTTTTAATTGAAGTTCCGACAGTTTATGCATATATAGAGAGGGTAAAGGTAAGAGGGTACCACAGTTCGTTTTTAAAACTGGAGTACCAGTAACTATGGTTTAACAGCGGTTGATAAACTTAGGTTTCAGGATTTGATGATAAATGATATTTATTTTGTAAGTAGGTTGAAACGGTTGCGCGTGCAGTAGGCTACAGGAAGTGTAGGCCAGCCCATAAATAATGCCCAAAAAAAACAATCCTCCACTTTCAAACTGTATATTTAAAAATAATACACTATTGCAGTCTGAAGTATCGAGTAACAACATTTGTGCACCTAAATTCTGTCTAAAATATTAATTTGAATGGGGAATAATATTTTCATGCAATAAATATTTGTTAACTAAATATGATATCGATAAATATTCAAAACAGAATACTAATAGTGCAAACAGAATCGAAAAACGTACGAGGTAACAATTACAGTTATAGCAATTTCATACAAATACATTCCTACAAAATATTTGTTAAAATTGTTTTATACCTTTTGCGAAAATATCATTGATTGAGTACTAGATTTCGACACTGTCGCTGACGAAATATAACATTTAAAACATGTTTCGGATTTATTCACAAAATAATACATGTTTATTCCTTTATAACCGACTTCAAAAAAAGGAGGAGGTTCACAATTCTTCGGATTTTTTTTATGTATGTTCCCGGTTACTCGAAGATGGGTGGACCGATTTGTATTATTTTTTATGATTTGAAAACCAGCGTCAGGGAACTAAGTTGTCAGGCATTTTGCTGAACTGGACCTATTTGGCGCAGTCGCGGGGCACACAATATAATGGTTTTAAAATTACGTTTAAGTTTCCTTTTATTTGTACATAAGATAAGATAAGATAAGAAATTTATTTTGTGAAACATGAGTATAGTTTACAGGTCTTAGAATTAAAATGAGGTAGCTATATGTATATTGTGTGTATCTGTGTGTGCCAAATAAACTACTTTTGGATTCGAAATGAAATGATGAATAATGATTCGAGATGGATTGGAAACGAAATAATTAAATACATTTTACCACCATTGCTTTCCCAAAATCTCTCTGGTCTCTTTAGACCAGTCATTTCAATAATTCCCATTAAGAGCATTTAAATCGTCGAACAAACATTACGTTCAATTTAAATTAAACCTACCATTAACAAAGTCGGTGTTCCTAATTAATACAAACGTCTCCACTGAACCGTGCTACAGACTTAGCATTCAAAGTATTACATAAGTAATAATATTTTCTAGTAAATAAACTTGTCGGACATTAACGTGAGATTAAAGTTGTATAATTTAACAGATAGATAACACTGGTTTGAGATAACATCGTTTTTAATTGTAGGTTTTGGAAATGTAGCGATGTCTATTTTGAACGTGTGCGCTGGAGTTTTAAAACTTTTATTGGCATTTTTTTTTAGATGTGTTTGATAGGAAGTGTTCCTGCAAATCAAGCTAGCTACTTATGATATATTGTATTTGTTGCACATCCTTAAGAGATGCAAAGCTTTATTACATGACAATAATATCATCTACCTAGACAAAATTTCTTGTCAACAGTTATGAACAGTTTCTGGTCTCTTAGGAATTTCATATTTTATTTGCAGTTTACTCATGACATAAAATAATTTACGAAACACAACCTGAAACGATTCTGACTTTTTTTGTTTCTACATGATCATTTTGGGCAGAATACTTGCATAAATGCGTACCCCATCAAAATTCTGACTAAAAACTACGTCTCAAGACGACGTGCACGCACGACTCGCCCCGTATGTTTCCGAAGTAAATGCGTGTGGCCACGATTACGAATCAGCCTGTCCCGTCCTATTAGTACGCCCCGAGCTATAGACGATCAAACGAATTAAACTGTACTTCAAAACGATTTATTTTATTTCATACGGTATGTCTAAGTACACCTTTACTTTTGAGTAGGTTGTATGAACTTGTGTAATAATGCCTTTAGGAAGAAATGGCGTGAATCGATAGTGTTGTGAGTGTACTATCAAAGTGTGGCTACACGATGATAGTAGCTGCCGAGTCTCTTGGGAGGCGCAGCATACAAAAAAATACAAGTTCAGCTAGCAACTGCCTGGCTGACACTGGCGAGCTACTTCTGAAAGCGTCCGACCGATGCGAGTGATATCCGAGTTGCTGCGTTGTGCGAGTTACTGTCAGGCGAGCAGGCGAGTGAAAACAAAATGTTGAAGTAACTCGGATGCGAGCTACTGTCCGACTCACACGTGCAGTTACTCGTAAATTACTTCCATAAGATGCGAGTTACTGCACTGCTGCTACTCGATAGGCTGACTCGCACGCTAGCTCGCACTGTGTAATCTAGCCATTAGAGTTTTCGACAGTCATTATCGCTAATTGTATGTCTTTTTTTCTAGAGCCTCCGATAAACTTTGCCCCGGGTCCGTTGGATGCGTGAAGCATACTCTCGGTGACCTCAGTTGAGGTGGCAATGCTTGGGGTGGTCTATGACCTTCAAGGTACGTCTTTTCGCAAATGATGATGATCATAACGACGATAATAGATAAAGTCAACTGAAAAGACTAACCCCCTGTTTCTGGAAAAATAATCTCGACCCGTAGCAAATTAAATGCAAGTCAAGTAATTAGATAAGCTGTTGAAGACTCGTTCAACCAATCACAACTAAATTGCGCTCGTTTGACAATTTTATCTCAATAATTTTAGGATATTTTTTGTTTGAGAAACTGGGCCTCAGTTGTGATTTTATTCCATCCTTGTGTTGCATAATGCACTTACAACTCCTGCAAATCAGAAACTCTAACGGCTACTAAATCTAACTAAGCCCTTTGCCTTCATAAAAGTCTGAAGCCCGACTTCAAAAGCCTTGCAACAGTAATCGCCCAGTCAGAGTTGAGCCTATAAATTGAAGTCGCTACCTCGTTTCCACAATTTAACATCGTTCGAGCGTAACGCAGAGAATTTCCTGCATTCCCCTTGAAGCCAGTTCAAAATATCTTCATCCAATTTATTTTTCTTGTAGAAGTAGTAGGTTTTGTGTGGGACTGTAGTTTTGTTTGGTTTAAGTGAAGTTTGGAATTGAATTTGTTTTAATAATGAAGGGAATTTTTGTTAGCTAGGCTAGGCGACATTTCTATGTAGAGGTTGTTGCTGAAAATCAGCGCTGTGAACGTTGGTTCGTCCGTAATGAAAGCATTTAACCTGTTCTTGCACAGATGCGACGCACGACTTATTTTTATAAATACATTTATATAAATATATATATTTGTTAAATTTATAATATTTGTGATTATCATAACATTAGTGTTAAGTATATTGAATTACCTAATTTGATTAGTTTTTTTTTTTATTTTATATAAATGTCTGTTGGTACAAATTGATACTGATATTGTCGCCGCTGTCAGTGTGATAGTTGGCTATTGTGCAATGTCTAATTTATAGTTATTTTTATTTATTTTGGGTTTATTATTTATTTAATTTTATTAATTTTTTTACTATCTTCTATTTCTATTTTTTTTTTTACTATTTGTTCTACTTTTCCTGCCGTTCTATTTTATATGTTTTTATCATTATTTCACGCCATATACTGGTACACAAGCTGGCTTCCCATCTGATGATAACCACCACCGCCTATTAACGTCTGCAATACCAAGTGCCTTTTCTACCCTTTTCAATTTTTGTTTGAAGGTTCTAAGAAAGACCTCGGGAGCGAGCCCATTTCACATCAATATCCTTACACAAAACAATATAATTACATTTTTAAACCTGTTAATAAAACATTTCATCATTGTAAAGATCTAGCTAGTGTGACTTAAAATACTCGTCACTCACTGATTCGCAAAACTCCTAGTGGAAATAAAAACGTGAAGTACAGCCATTTCACAAGTTACTGATGCAAGCTAAATTTATTTCGCCACCGTAAAACTTTAAAATAGTGCACTATTAAAAAGAAAATATTCTGTGACATTTTGGTGAGGAAATTACAAATGCTTAAGAGTGTGACGTGAATAGCTTTTATCAGCCAATAAAGTTTGCTACTTGTAGGGCGGATTTTCACAAGCTTTTATTTAACTGGCCTTGTTTGTCAGTATACAACGTGTAACAGAATAAACGTAATACCTCTTAAGGGGTCATTGTACTCATCATTATGAACAACTTCCACTATGGGACCAACACTGAAATCGCGAAACAAAAATCGACTGCCCCATACATTTCTGTGCGCATACCTCGACAAAATGTACTGAACAGCTGTTTTTTTTCGTAAAATTGTTCATAATGATGAGTACAATGATCCCTTAAGGGGTAATGCGTTAATTCTGTTAGACGTTGTACATACATATATGCGTCAAATTATGCAACTGATTTTATAACCCCAACCGATGGATCTAATTTTTTTCATAAACGTTCCAAATCCAATATGGTGGACTCCTAAAGATGGCAAACTATTTTTTTTGTGAAATACAAGAAAAGTATGTTAAAAAAAAAACTCATAAATAGTCATTATTATTTAACTGTCAAATGACATTCATGTGGAGAATAAATGGAGCGGTTTGACATATATTTGGTTAAAAACTGACAAACTGCCATTTTGATTCGGTGATGGTCGGCCACATCATAAAGTAATCACTTCTATGATCTGGCCATGACATATACAATACATTAAAACACGCCTATATTCACCAAATGGTAGACAGAGGTATACTTGAAGACCACCAATATTGCACTGGTAACGTTTTAGTCCCATTTTAGGGTGCTCCAACTAAAAGAATCGCTTCATTTACCTAGCTTTGCTCAGCGCTAGGTAAATGAAGCTATTCTATTGGTTCTTAAAAACACATCTCTCGCTACGCATCTTCACACATCTGTGGTGGAAACGCAGCATAATGGTGGACAAGCCTAATGCCGTGCTGGACACAAATATAAACTACAGAATCAAATTTAAAGCTAGACTTCTTTCTCAGCAGATCGCTTGCGAGTTCCAATCCAACGAGGTAGTCTTTGATTAATTTAATTATTTTTGCAATAGGGACCGTACATACGTTTTGTATTGCTTGAAAAGTTTTTACAAGCCAATATAAATAATAAATAAGCATAGAGCTGTCAAGCTTCACTTTATCAAGCTAGATATTAGATTCATACACATTGGTTTCAATTATATCTGTTTATTCTTTTATTTGCTTTATTTAGATGATATATATATATATAAATATATATAAAACAAAGTTCCGTTCTTGAGTTATAAATGGTGTAACTAACCCATAGTTACACCATTTATAACTCAAGAACGGCTGGTCCGATTTCGAAGATCTTTGTTTTGTTGGATTTGTCTATGCCTGAGTAGCAGAATAACCATTAAACCATTGGAAAATTTTTGGGGAAAAAAAATATGCAGTAGGTACAAAAGTCATTTTCAAATGAAACACCATTTTTGATAACTTGCATGACAAAAACCAAACACTCCTAAAAATATTCTGAGGCGGTACGAAGTTCGCCGGGACCACTAGTATATAAATATATATGCTTATATTAGATTGATTCAAATGAACCGCCACTCGTCCATTGAATAGTTCATTAGAAAACCAGCGTCAGACAGCATCAGTCTGTCTGACATATCACTCAAATGGACCTGTTTAGTGCAGCTGTGAGACACACACTTAGTTCTTAGCATACCCACATTTATTTTTATTTTTTTATTTCTATGTACCGTTCGTGTTTCATGAACGTGCTTAATAAATAATGTTCTTTTTTTCTTATATGAAAGGAAAATAAAACAGGAATTTCAAACAAAATAAACACACAATCCTGGCAAGAAAATTCAAGGATATTTCATAACAAATCATGAATTTCAAACATTCCAGATATGCTCGAGATGCATTCAAAGCAATATTTGTCTTCGTAAGCCCCGCTTTTCCTATAACGTTCATAGATTCTTTTGTATACGGAATTCAGTTCCGGACGATAAAATATAGGAACATCCCCAGGCTCACCTGTCGACGATATAAAACCAACATAAAACTATCCGTTTTATTGTTCAGATTTAACTTTTACTGCCTCCACGATCATATGAATATGTTTCAGGTACTTCAGACCATGGAACTCATATTTTTCAAGGACATAAAGTTTGATTTATATAGGTTTGTGTACGCGATTTTCTCGAGGGTCACCCCTTATGGAGATGAAGTATGGAGAAGCGATCCCTTGGAGAAATAAGCGGAGATATTTGAGGGGACGTCAATCATCGGATTGGATGGTTATTACTATCCAAGTTGACGGATCTTTTTGTGGCTATTGTTAGAGCTGAGTTTGGTTGTGTAGAAAGGTCATACCATTTTTTTTTTATTATTTACTAGCGGACGTCACGCGGTTTCACCCGCGTAGTTCCCGTTCCCGTGGGAGTACGGAGATGAAATATAGCATATATTACTCGCTGATAATGTAGCTATCCATTGCTGAAATAATTTTTCAAACCGGTCTAACAGTTTTAATGTTTATTCGTTTCATACAAAAATACAGATCTTTCCTCTTTATAACATTAGTATAGATATGGATTGACTCGCGTTTATCCATAATCACACGTGATGATGTGATCGGCCATAGAGTACGCTTGCCCAGAAGTAACCTTTATACCTTCAGGTTATAGATCTATAATATCAACGCTGGCACAGAAAATCTGTCAAAGTCAAAACGTTTATTTCAATTAGGCCATTAAACGGCACTTTTGAATGTCATCATTTACAGTTCAGTAAAATAATAATATAACATTATTAAAGTGACTCTACTGTCCATTCGGAAAGGTAGATTCTTTTGGAGAAGAACGGACAAGAAACTCCATGGTTACTCTTTTCAAATAATCGTTTTATAAAATTTGGTATCCAAAAATTAATTTAATATTATGTGAAGACTATACACCTAGAGTATGCTACTTATAGGAACAAAGTATTACCAGCAGAGGTAAACTTATTAATTTTAATATAAAAATATATGTAGGTAAATGGTACTCACACGGCAAATGGTACTGACATCTGGCCTTAGTTTTTTCGCACAATGAAATTATGTTTACCCAAAACGTTTTGAACGAATGAGTGGTATTCTTCAAAACGCAGGACATAGCGTTCCACGTAATTTATGCCGACTTGATGGCACGCGGGGTCGCGATAGTCGTTGGAAGGATCCGGCAATTGGGTCTCGAGGTGGCCCTGCACAAGTCCGAGGCCATGTGCTTTCATGGTTCTCGGAACAGGCCACCAGCGGGATCCCAACTAACTGTAGGAGGGGTTCACATCGGCGTCGGGTCGACGATCAGGTATCTGGGGCTCGTTCTCGACAGCCGGTGGAACTTCGAGGAGCACTTCCGACGTTTGGCTCCCAGACTGGAGCGGGCTGGAGCTGCTTTCAAGCGGCTCCTGCCCAATCTAGGGGGTCCAAACGCCTCCTGCCGGAGGCTCTATGCGGGGATCGTGCGGTCCATGGCCCTTTATGGGGCCCCTGTGTGGGCCCTAACGCTGAAGGGGCGACCAGCCCGCCAGCTCAACGCGGCCCAAAGGGTCATGGCCATCCGGCTGGCTCGGGGATACCGCACGGTCTCCGGCGAGGCGGCGAGCCTCCTTGCCGGATTACCGCCATGGGATCTGGAGGCGAGAGCCCTCGCGCACGTTTACGCGTGGCGCGTGGAGGTGCTTCGCCGGGGCGAAACTCCGCTGCCACGGCAAATTGCGTCGCGGCGGACGGAGCTCCGGCAGGATACTATGGCGGTATGGAGACTGCGACTATCGCGGCCCAGCGCTGGGCACGCCACAATTGCGGCGGTAAGGCCCCTCTTTGAGGAGTGGCTGGAGAGGCGCCACGGCGTCCTCACCTTCCGCCTGACGCAGGTACTTACCGGACACGGCTGTTTCGGGAGGTACCTGTTTCGGATTAAGCGGGAGGACACGCCCGGGTGTCAGCACTGTGAGGATCGCCCGGAGGACACGGTGGAGCATACGGTGGAGGTCTGCCCTGCTTGGGCTGAGCACCGCCGTGTCCTCGTCGAGGCGATCGGCGGCGGCAACCTCTCGCGTCCGGCCCTGGTTGAATCCATGGTCCGGAGCGAGGAGGCTTGGGAAGCGGTCACCTCCTTCTGCGAAGCAGTAATGCTAGCGAAGGAGGAGGCGGACCGCGCGAGGGAAAGGCAAGGCCTTCGTCCCAACCGCCGCAACAGGAGAAGACGCCCCGGGCGTCGGGAGTCGCAGGGCGATCCCCGGCCACCGTAGGCGCGGGCCTGCGGACGGCGAGCGTTGGGTGGTTCGCTGTCCGATCACCACCAGGCCCGGGTCGATGGCGCGTTGTGTTTCACGCGCGCCTCAAAGAGATGTCAGCAAAGAGGACGGGGCCCGCTAGGGCCAGAGCCTGCCAGGGTTGCGGAATTTGTTCGAAAGAGTCACCGCGGCCCTGGAACGCAAAGGGCTTTGGAAGGAACACGGATGGGTTTGAGTCAGTAAGAGTCTGATACGCCCTTCCGCTCCACCCAGAGCGGAAGAAGTCATTTGATGATTTCCCATCCTTAAAAAAAAAAGGACATAGCGTTCCACGTAATTTATTTGTGAACAAAAAAGACACTGTTTACAAATTCACTCAACTGTAACATTTACTCATGAGAAATTACGTTAAATAAATTCATTGATGACGCCCAAAAACCAACATCAAAAACGTAATTACCATCTGTTTCAAAAACATTTGCTAACAAAAGCAAACAGTTAAAATCGCTTTGTGTCGCATTGATCAAATTGCATGTTTTAGAGAATTAACGAGTGTCGTTCGAAATGGATTTAATTTTATCCTGTTTCGGGAATGAATTGACATTCTGGACATTTTGGATATCCTGGGCCGATTGTACCGTTGGCATATGTCGTTTAATTTGAGGATTAATACAATTCAGCTGTTTGTTTAAGTAGCAGTTATTTGTACATATGGAAATTGATTTAGTATTTGATAATTTATATAAATCTAGATCTATTCAAAAGCTGGCTATTAAAGAGTAAAAAATAGTAGATTTGATGTTTTTTTTATCAAGTCCAGAGAAGAAGTCAATGGAACGAATTGTGATTTGGTTAGATATGTAAAAATGTTTAGAAGAAGTATCTATATTTAGTAGCTTCCTATGCTAATCTAGAATATTTTTGTTACTACCGAAACGGTAAAAATAATAAGAATGGTCTGAATAAATACGAAGTATTTCTTTTTATTTTGTTGTTCGAATGACTGGGTATTGAATGAGTAATGTAATTTTATGCCTTGTCGAAACAAATTAAAAGATCCAAAGTTGACGTTGAACTCTAAATTTTAAAACTCATTTTGCGGATTATTTCTCGCTTTATATAACTTTGTCATCAAGATTTTAAGGACTCTGAGGGTTCATGGTCGCTAAATTATTCAAGGCTTTAATTTAAAAGTAAGGTTTTTTATGCTTAATTTCTCGATTTCAGAACGTGCCGTAACGATGATGCTTAAATTATTCAATTCAGTAAAATGATCTGTTTGTGAAGCATCTCTCTTATTTCAATAATCAACGATCACAGGAGTAACCATCCCTTTATTGTTATCATCTTTGATATATGATCAACCCTTAGCAATGTTATCTAAAGCTATTCTGTTTATATGAAAGTTCGACATACTCACAATAATTAGTCGAACATCAGTTGAAATTCTAACTCTTGAAACAGTAGACAAACATTGTTCAATTCAAACCTGGAAGATCTCATCTCAACGCCCCTCGGGATTCCAAAACTTGATCTCTAACTAACTCAGTCTTTATTATACATTGAACAAATACATCTGTTTGCGAAGGATCCCTTAAGGCTCAGTTATCGGGGTTCATTGTGATTACCGTCCAACTTTTCATTTTATTTGAAAACCTTTATTGGAGTGTACGGACGGAACTTTTTATTTTTCTGTTTAATTTTCAGAAAATTAATAAGTTAAATGTTTGAAACTTTAAGATGATTCGATCAAAGTTTGGGGAGTTAAATGTTGTTTTATTTTGTCAACTAAACTTTTAATGATTAATCACCGTTGGGTGTTTTACTTCCGTCTTTTGATGCAATAAAATTTTGTTAAGATCAATCTCCTGAATTCCTTTATCGTCTACTTAATTTCCTGTTTTCAGTTATACTGTTTAGGCCCAGAACGTTGTTTACTGCTTCGATGGAGTTGTTGTTTAGAGGAATCATATATGAGTTCTAGTGTGCAAGTGTATGTCTATACTTACACTTGGGACACTCCAGCATATAGTTTGAACCGCACCTCACTCACACCGAGTATTTGATAGATCAATAATTCCCCATTTCGCCAGATTAACACAACTGCAACCACTGATTTCATAATGATTATTTGACATCTTCCAGTCCTGGTTAAAACCGCAGCTCCCTTTCAAGTTCCAACAAACAAACAATTCATACCACTCCCAAAATTTGCCAAAACCCACATCTGTTCACATATTCATGTAGACGTGCACTACCTTCCATTATCACAAACACAAATCAATTCCTGAATAGATAATGCGGTTAAGCATACAGCTGGGAGTAGAGGAACCCAGACTGCGACCAGAGTGGACAAGCGGTGACAATGGCGGGAGCGGGCGCGATGGCAGGCGCGATTTGGTGGCCAGAATGCTTCGTGGGTAGTAGAGGCTAGACGTGTAACTTTTGGGCATGATTTTTTTTCTAACAGAGATGAGCGAGCGATGTAGCTAGGTGGAATTGGACGTCTGGCGTGGCTTGCCGACTTTGTTCTTACACATCTTTTGCTTTTTCTGTATCAAAAGTTTTAGCATTGCTAGCATTTTTTCATTGGACCTGCGGTAAGCCTGGCTAGATAAATGAAATGATCCATTAGTAGATTTTTTTGTAGCGCACAGTTTTGGTAAAAAAGTTCCCTGAAACAATATACTGTCGATTGCTAGCGAGACTGCTCCGTCACGTAACGCTAGGCCACCACAAAGCCACTTCAATATGGACGCAAACAGCGGTTCCGTATGTTTGATACTTCGCTCCCGCCTCAGCTTCCGCTTAAGCTTATCAATCTGTCCGTGGCCCCACCATTTGGGATCCGGTGGCCACCGCAGGAAATTGGCAGGGTAGCAATACGTTACAAGTATTATTCATTGGTGTTTCCTGCTGGCTTCCTTTTTGCGCCCAATTTGAATACAGCGATGTTAATTTTGTTATTGGTTTCGGGGGAATGGTAATTAGGGTTTTTTTTCGATGCAGTGTTCAGGGAATTTTAAATTGTGTTACTTCGAGAGTTTTTCTTGCATTCATTATAGAATTTTTTTTTATTCTCTCTGTGAAAGCATCAGAACAATGGAGGTACATACAGTGTATCTGTAGATTATATGCATTATTCATTATATTAAAAGTTTTTTTTTCTCGACACAACGACTTAAGAGGGCCTTAAGATTAAAGGCTTTAGCAGACAGGCGTGACGCGATAATGATTCCATTTTAGAACAATTTCTATGAAAACGCGACGTCAATACCGTCGCGGCTGTCTGCGCTACACACCTTGACCGACACAGAAGCTTTAAAATTTCATAAGAAAATCCAACCAAAACTGCAAATCGCAAGAAATGCTAAACTCAATCTAATTCCACGCGAGCACCTGTGGTTTGCAAGCGGAACTCATGTAATGAATGTTATTGCATTCTCAGGAGTCTTGCCTCAAACTGTGGTTACTGCTGATTCAGGGTCTGGGTTTAAATGTCCGATATTAAACGAGAGATCTGTGTTTATCTTAACATTCGTATCTACGTTTGAGTTAGGTATAAGATTTGTAACGAATCGAATGATGCATTCTGTCCCTTGTGGGCCTGAGTAGCCAGACTCCCAAGCAATAGAGTCGTTGTCTACTACCTAAAACCATATTGATGTTACAATAACTTGATGTTAAAAAAAATTGAATCTGCTCAAGGTTTAGCCTGCGTAAAATTTGAAAATCCCAAAGGAATGTACTGAGATAAAGAAATAAAGCAGTAGAATGAAAAATAGTTCATTTGCACCAAGCAGGACGCATCACAAAGTTTGTGAGTGTGTGTGTATGTTTGTTACTTCTATACGCGTAAACGGCTGGACCGATTTAGATGAAATTTAGTATAGAGATTGTTTGAGTCGACATAGTTTTTATTCCGGGAGTATGTTCCCTTGAGATAATTTTCGATATCCATGCGGGTGAAGCCGCGGGCGGCAGCTAGTATACCATAAAAACGAGTATAAAAAAATGTAGGCAATCTGTTTTCTAACTATTGAATTATCAGAAGAAAATAGGATAAGATAAACTATATGAAATTAAACTCCACTGAATTAGTGCTTTTTATAAACGTGACTATTTCTTAACTCAGAAAAAGTAATCATATTTTCTAAGTGTCTTGATTTCAAGATAACCTTATACTTTAATACCGAAACCTGCTAAACGAAGTACTAGAATATTACAATTTTAATAACAAAACGACTTAGCAACTTTCTTAATAACCAACGAGGGCTTTCATCCTGAAATCAATACGGTATTAAACAAGATCTAAAAATATTCGCTACAAGGTACCTACCGCCCTGAAACTTGCTCCCCTGTCAAGTAATAATTGCTAAAACTTTGAGACAAGTTCGTGAAAGTAGATGATATTGTTTGGACGAAGCCTGTTCAATGTTCAAGATTGTTTGTTGCCATTTCCTGCAAGTTTTACTTTAACAACATGTTTAGGTGTAATTTGGGAAAAACAGAAGTTTTAAAGGGAATTTGAATAAAGAGAGCAAAAATAAAATACAGCTCAATATTAGTTGTGTTGCGTGGAACTAAAACATGGTCGCTCACAATGGACCTCATCAGAAGGCTTAAAGTCACCCAAAGAGCAATGGAGAGGGCAATGCTCGGAGTTTCCTTGCGTGATCGAATCAGGAATGACGATATCTGCAAGAGAACCAAGGTTACCGACATAGCCCATAGAATTGCCAAACTGAAGTGGCAGTGGGCAGGGCACATTGCTCGCAGAACAGATGGTCGATGAGGGCGAAAAGTTCTAAAGACGCAGCGTTGGAAGGCCTCCCCATAACATGGACCGATGACCTGGTGAGGGTCGCGGGTAGCGGATGGATGCGAGACGCACAGGACCGGTTGTTGTGGCAACACTTGGGGGAGGCCTATGTCCAGCAGTGGACGTCTCTCCGCTGATATGATGATGATGATGATGATGATGATGATGATGATGATTAGTTGTATTTATGTACCTAATCAGCCAATAAACCTTATAGCATGCTTGCAGAAAAATAGTTATGGTGGTCTTCAACACATATTTGTAATTAGAATAAGTTTTAAATTATAGCTGAACCCCTTTATTGTTCTGTATGGTGTCGGACGTAATAGAATAGCACCATCCCACTCCACCACACACCGACTAAGGGACTCATCAGAGAATGGGCAGCAGCATTCTCGGTGCATTGGAACCAACGCCAACCCGCCTGCCAAGAGTAGCCATTATGGCAAACCCCCCCCTTTGGAGGAGTCCTATGTCCAGCAGTGGACGTCATTCGGCTGATGATAATCCTTTGTTGACCAGTAGAGAATGCCTAAGGCATTAAGTCCGCCTTTGTAGCTACATATTATGTGCAAGAAGTCTAAATAGAAAGACCATCCGGGACGTACAAGAAACTTCCCACGATAGGTACATATTAGCACTAGTTGGCAAGAGGTGATGTACTTTGACAGAAACAGCTGACTGAGTTCATTGAACCTCAGGACAATCGGTGGCGAGGTTATGAAAACACGGTTCAAGTTCATACCAGCTTAAAAATTAATTCACAACACCCGTTTTTCCGCCATTTGCATCCAGTCACGCTCAGCTACCATTTTAGGGACGTCAGTCTAGAACATACATTCCTAAAATTCCTACCATTTCAACCGTAACTAATTCTACAAAGATCAAAACCATAAACGAGACAATGACGCGAAATAACACGAAAGCAATAATATTTCTAAACGACAGAGCTGTAACGATGCTTGTAACCCACATCGAGGCAATAACACACAGCATAAAATTGTAACGTGGCGCTTAAACATTTTTTTGTTAAGGTTATCTGTATGTGAATAGTACTTACATGGAATCGGCGAAATTATGATTTTTATGCCCAGTATTTTTAATTAAAGTTATGAAAAACTTGCCGAAAACGCGAGTTATATGATTATTTGAATCAAATCACTACTTATTTTATGTTTAATTTATGACGTGGCAATGTTTTGACGACACGGTTGGTGCAGTGGTTGAGCGATTGACTGCTGCGTTGCTTGTCGCGGGTTCGATCCCCGCACGGAACAAATATTTGTATGGCCTACAGATAGTTGTTCCGGGTCTGGCTGTTTGTGTATGTGAATTTACATATATGTTTGTAAACGCACCCACGATACAGGAGAAATTCCTAGTGTGGGGCATGCGTTTAAAAAAAAAAAATCTTAAAAAAACCAGACAAGTTCTGATTCGTTTATTACACAGTACAGAGGGCGAATAATATGATTTATTCTTAGAGCAATACTTTTAAAGATTGTACGGTACTTTCTTGTCAATAAAAATGACACCCAGAACTCTTCATTAATTAAATTGCCATCATTGACTTTTAAATAACAAATGTCGAGTTAAAATTCCAAATCAGTTAATTAAGGACTAGAATCAGATAATTTATTCTGACCTGAAGCGAATAAACGGGGCACTCCATAACGGTCCACAATTGGAATACGATTCCCATTGTTGGAAGGATGAAATCTACCATTATTTATGCACCATCGTGGTGTTCCACTGAAATAGTATATTAATGCTGGAAGCTTGTCCATGTCAACGGGATTCGTATTAATTCCGCTCAGAGCTCTGTTTAGACCAAGAGTATTAAAGGGACTATACACGGAGCAGGGATTGCGTGTAATTTTCAAGGGTCCCCCATTGAAAAAGGTAAGGACGGTATTTGGATCAAGAGGTACGGGATACCGTAGAAATCTTGACCTTGTTTGATATTGTTCGGATAGATCAAAATATGGGTCACTGTGAAATAAAGGTGATCAAAGGGGGCTATATTTGGAAGAGCGAAAGAGAGGAAGAGAAGTATGCTAAATATTGATGTTTTACTCAAAGAAAGCGTAAGCCTTTTTAAGGTTACGTACCTGAAGGGAAACCAACGGAACTCTATTACTAAGCTTCCGCTGTCCGTGCGTCCGTCCGGCTGTATCTCAAGAACCGTAATAGGTAGACCCTTGACATTTTCAGTGTGTGTATTTCTATTGCCGCTATGACTACAAATAACAAAAAGGGTTTCAGGTTATGTTAAGAAATCCTTCGTGTGAGAGTCCGACTCGCACTTGGCCGGTTTTTTTTAAAGTAGAAAAACTGCATCCAAACTGTATTTTGCTTGCCTAAACCAAGAATATAAATATAAAATTGGTAGCACTATTACTTACGTTACCTTTTCACCACAGTTAATCGGTGAAGTAACAATTTTGAAATAGTTCAACATTCGAACAGAAAAAATATATTTTTATCTAGACCTTAAGACATACATTCTTACATAAACCGATACTGCCGGTCGATTCTGTAAACATATCGAAGTGAAGGCTTGGGTGAAGTAATCACGAGGTGAGTTGTCAATCCATATAATCAAGATGGAATGACAGCTCACTTCGTGATCACGTGACATCTTGATTATATGGATTGACAGCTCACCTCGTGATCACTTCACCCAAGCCTTCACTTCGACATGTTTACAGAATCGACCGGCTGTTGCAAAAAAACAGATTATTAAAC
Organism: Mamestra configurata; assembly: GCA_002192655.3. Lineage (NCBI taxonomy): Eukaryota > Metazoa > Arthropoda > Insecta > Lepidoptera > Noctuidae > Mamestra > Mamestra configurata. The sequence continues at coordinate 313,749 of NDFZ01005297.1, forward strand.
GCGTATGAAATTAAAACGAATATTCTGCAACTTAAGAATAACTCTTCACAGAGCTCGGTCATTTAACTTAATATAACAGGGAAGGAGTCCACTGTGGCCTTTTGGATGAATTAATAATTGAGGCATGTCTGGAATTTTTAAGTCTATGAAGATTTATACATGCGAGTCTGGAAGTGCTGAAGAGTTTGCATAACATTTTAAATGAGAACTTACTGGATTCTTTGAACAAGTAACTGGCAAGACCTGTTCAAACATACTTCAGACTATCTCGTTGGTTTATTTAGTGGTCGTTAGCGTTACTGCTGAGCATGAGGTTTTGGGTTCGATTACCGGGTCGGGAAAAATGTTATATGGTTTTTCCATCTATACATTTTCACAAGTAGCCTATTCGGGTTTGTTGTCAATAGATTTGCCTCTATAACATGGGATTTAAACAAACCTGGTGAAATGTAAGTCATCATCTGCCTAGCCTTTTCCCAACTATATTAGGGTCAAAAGTCAAAAAAGTCAAAAGTCAAAACGTTTATTTCAATTAGGCCATTAAACGGCACTTTTGAACGTCAGCATTTACAGTTCAGTAAAATAATAATATCACATTAATAAAGTGACTCTACTGTCCATTCGGAAAGGTAGATTCTTATGGAGAAGAACGGACAAGAAAGGTCGGCTCCCAGTCAAACCGCATTCAGCTGAATACCAGTATTTTACGTGGAGCGGCTACCTACCAGACCTCCACAACCCATAACTGGGTAGCACGGTAGTTCTGTAAATGTAAGTAAAAAAAAAACTTTAGCTTGTCCCTTCGAGGAATACAAGAATACTGTTATGTTCGATTTATGAGAATAACGAGAATTGAAAACAGCGTTTTGAAAACTACAAAGAAAATTGGTTAAAAGGATGCAATATCTGAAGGAGAAAACATGAATGAAATTATATTCCCCATATGGCTTTAAAATATTATTTGATGAGTTCTAGTTCAAAGAAATACCCTTGTGATACAGGACTTTTGTTAGATTTTATCTTCCATACATGAAAGTGCATAGTATTCTTGGAAAGTCACAACAATCATATATGTAACTTTATAGAAGAATGCATTATCAAGCTTGTTCTTGTGCAACATAAAAGGTTTGTTTGTTAAAACTAGTTAAAGAAGAACATACTTTAGTAGTTTCTAATAGTTTACTCTTTCCTGTGACTTTGAAATCTAATAACAGTTTTTCATCTTTAGGTTCGTAAACATATTATCACGACTTAGCGCTGGGCATGCCACAATTGTTGCGAAATGGCTGGAGAGGTGCCACGGCGTCACCGGACACGCCTTCTTCGGGGGGTATCTGTTTCGAATTCAGCGGGAGGACACGCCCGGGTGTCAGCACTGTGAGGATCGCCCGGAGGACACGGTGGAGACCTCTCGCGTCCGGCCCTGGTTAAATTCATGGTCCGGAGCAAGGAGGCTTGGGAAGCGATAACCTCCTTCTGCGAAGCAGTAATGCAAGCAAAGGAGGAGGCGGGCTGCGCGACGGAAAGACAAGGCCTTCGCCCCAACCGCCGTTACAAAAGAAGAAGGCGTAGGGAGTTGCAGGGCGATCCCCGGTCACCATAGGCGCGGGCCTGCGGACGGCGAGCGTTGGGTGGCTCGCTGTCAGATAACCACCAAGCTTGGGTCGACGGCGCGCTGTGTTTCATGCGCGCCTCAAAGAGATGTCAGCATAGGAGACGGGGCCCCCTAGGGCCAGTCTTTTCGAAAAAGTCACCGCGACCCTGGAACGCAGAGGGCTTTGGAAGGAACACGGATGGGTTTTAGTCAGTAAGAGTCTGACACGCCCTTCCGTTCCACCCAGAGCTGAAGAAGTCATTTGATGATTTCTCATCCATAAAAAAGGTACGTATACATAAAAACTTATAGATTCATTATTCAAGCTTGTATAAAATATACAAGCGGAGTAAAAAGGGGAGGGAAAGAAAAATAATTCATTGGGCATAAAAAAATTCTTCAACATTGCTGTCAATGGGAAAAATAGAACACTGGCAGCCTAGTCCGTTAATTGGCAATGCTGATTTTTTGACCGAAGAAAAGACCTGATTTTTGGTCACGTGAAGAGTCGAATTACTGATGTTGATGTCACGAAAAACTGGATGAGCATAGCGTCTTCGGTTTCATTGAGTTTTGTATTGGACTGTACTAAATGTTGGCACTTTTAAGAATAAGCACTCGGTGTGTATTGTTTGTTCCGTATTACTTTGTAGTGAATTGATCATAAATCAAAACCCAAGACTGTGCCTTAAAATATCTTGTCTTTGTATTGCTTACAATAACTCTGTCCTTTCTGTCTTGGCATTCATTAATATTCTACTTGTTTTAAAGTTAAAATAGTGATTTATTGTGATATTTATCCTTTACCATTGTCTCTGTCTCAGAACATTTCTCGAACTTGTTAATGAACACAGGTTTGACATGTATACGCCCAGTTTCTGTCTCTTTCTTTTCCTTGTTTTTGTTTTTAGTTGAATCGCTTGATATCTCGAAGGCCTTTGACAGGGTCTGGCACGCAAGTATAATCAGCAAGCTTCCTGCTTATGGCATCCTAGCTGATTTTTGTAGCTGAATATCAGACTTCCTTAGCGAACGATCGATCCGAGTAGTCGTTGACAGCTGCTCCTCTGATCTCATGGCTATTGATGCTGGAGTTCCTCAAGGGTCTGTTCTCTCTGCAACTCTTTTCCTAATCTCTTCAAAATTAGAGTGAACAGGCTTCTTCTGGGTAAGCTCGCTCCATCGTCGACTTTGTGTCTGTCATCTATGACCTAGACTAGAGTCAAGAGCAAACCCATATTAAATTTAAAAAAAAGAATGTTAAATCTTCACTTTAATCTTAATTTTAGTTAAAATTGATCATTTGTATGCATGACAATTCTATGAAATTAAATGTATATATTTATCTTCTAACTTTGTGTAACTTCTTCTAAACTTTATGCAAGTTACAGCTTTAAAGGCTCTAAACTTGCACAAAGTTACGCAAGTAGCTTGAATGCCTTTACATACTTTGGTGCAAGTTACATGCACTTGTGACCTTTATATGAAATAATATCGGAATGACACACTATATACAATTTCTTTTCTCAGGGCGGAGCGAATACATTATGAATCGACAAATTTGCAATCTAGCACTACATATTTCTCAAAATGCACATTTGACCAACATCCACATACAGGGTGTTCGAAAAGCACTGTGAGAATCACCCGGAGGACACGGTGGAGCATACGGTGGAGGTCTGCCCTGCTTGGGCGGAGCACCACCCTGTCCTCGTCGAGGCGATCAGCAGCGGAAACCTCTCGCGTCCGGCCCTGGTTAAATCCATGGTCCGGAGCGAGGAGGCTTGGGAAGCGGTCACCTCCTTCTGCGAAGTAGTAATGCTAGCGAAGGAGGAGGCGGGCCGCGCGAGGGAAAGATAAGGCCTTCGCCCCAACCGCCGCTACAGGAGAAGACGCCCCGGGCGTCGGGAGTCGTATTTCAGAATTGCGTTCTGTATCTGATCTAAAGTAAACTATCAAAAGCAAAAATAAAAAATATCCATTTTTCGCAAAAAGTCGTCCTCAAAATTAAATGACGTGTAAAAGCTCAAAAAAAACTTTTCAAGGAGTCTGATACTGATGATAGATTGAACTAAAACAAATGCCACCAACTGCATGAAACTGCTTGAAAATTCATTTGTTTGGAACATTTTAGTATTTTTTTGCTCTCACGTTTCTAGGAAAAAGTAGTTTTTTTTTTTATTTTTGCCATTTTTTCCTTATTGTTGTAGAATATCACCCGTTAATATGACCTCGCACTTCTAAAACACCCTTTATAACCACAAAATTATAAAACCATCCAACAATGCCCGAACAAGTTAGAACTAAAAGCGTTATCAATAGATCAATTAGGAACTTTTCACCGGACAGCTTCCCGTTTGCAACAAAACTTTCGCCAGATTCCAACACTAAGCTCTCGTAATTTGAGGTATTAGACCTCTAAAAACCATAGACCATTAAAAACTTTGGCTTTTTTAATCTCTTGGGATTTGCGTGCTCAGAATACCTAGTTCTATGAGAAAAGTAATTTTTAGGGCAGAAAATGATAAATCAATAGAAGGTTGTTGTAATTCAAAAGAGGTACCTATCTGACATTTGTTTTTAGTGAAAACTTCTTTAGGCGCGTTGGGCACTTTTTGCGCGAACAAAAATTAATTATTATCTGTATATTCTTTCCGAAATGTTAGAATTCAATTTTGAATCTTATTTTTATTTATTGTTCACCTACCACAGTATAGTCTTTATAACCCAAAGGTTGACTGGTAGAGAATGCCTTGATGCATTAAGTCCGTCCATGCACCACTATTGTACATAAAGTTTGAACAAATAAATAAAAATTCAAAAACTCGCGTCATCGTCACCGAACGCTTTCTATGAGCTATATGTATATATACACCAACCAGACCTGTGGCACTAAATAACCGTATTCTTAGAAGATTCCTGCTACATAATACAAATATGAGCAGTCAATCGATGTTGCTCTAACGCCCAACATACGCAATTAATGTCCCATCCACGTCAAAATCAAACAAACAGTACAATTTCCATGAATCCTTATCATTGGCTATGATTACTGTTACTGTAAAGGCATATGCACATAGAGCTGGTGATACGCAGAAGTGGGACAGTATTTGAAATAAGCTATGGTATTTTCAGCTGTAGTATTTTTGTAAACATAGCGACACACTAGGAATTTCTCCTGTATCGTGGGTGCGTTAACATACATATAAACTCAAATACACAAACAGCCAGACCCGGAACAACTATCTGTTGGCCATACAAATATTTGTTCCGTGCGGAGATCAAACCCGCGACACGCAGCGCAGCAGTTAATCGCACAACCACTGCACCAACCGTGCCGGCGATATAAGGCTGAATAAGTTTAAGATCAGTGCAGTGAATTAGTTGCTAAGAGTAGTTGAAAGTTGATTCATATGTATGAATATGCTATAAAATAGATAAACAGGGTTAGTTTTCAATGACCAGCTAAATTTCGAATGCCATAAAATTTTACGCGAAACTACAACCCAAAAAAAAAAAAACAGTTGTTCCCTACATTTGTCGAGTTATGCGCACAAGTTGTAACTAATCAAATAGTTACTATGAGCAAAAAAGGAGGCGAGATAGGCGGACGACATTGTTATCATCGTGGGTAGAATCTGGATGCCACTGGCATAGGAACGTGGGGATTGGCACAAGAAAAGTTAGGCCTATGCTCAGCAGTGGGCGAAGTCGGGCTGGAGATGATGATGAGTGATCAAAATCAAAAGTCATTTATTTAAATTAGGCTGAGTGCCAGCACATTTTCAACGTCAAAGTTCTACATAAAGACAGTACCCCAAAAACGCCCACCCGTCACCACTTCCTAGTGTTTTATAGAATCCCAAGATAGGCTAAACAGAACTTGTCAATCTTTCTTGAGTTGTATATAACTGCTGTTCCAATACAGGATATCAATAAATTCTTGCAACTCCCCGAAGCCTAAGTCACATAATAGTTTGTTATTCCCCAAGCCAATACAACTTGGCTTCCAGTCAACTCAGTCCTCCAGCGTATCGTTTGCTGTATGTGCATACTCCCTAAACGTAGCAATATGGTCGCGTGGGTAAACTCGCGTCATTAACCGACCGAGTTAATTGGGCCCCAGTCAACAAAGATTAAGGGTATGTTGTCTGGTGTTTTTTGTTTGGTCGGCTTTTATTGGAAACCGTAATTGGTTCGTGTCTAGGAATTATTGGCAGATACATATCGATGGTGTTATTTAATTTTGTGTTTGTTTCGTTGGGTTTTTTTTAGGTTGAGTTTGTAATTTACGGGTACTGGGTATTATTGTTGGTAAAACCGTGTTTTTGTTTAGCTGGAAAGGCAGGTTGATTGATTTGCAATGGCCGTTTTGCGCGAATGTGACGCATATCTTCCCAACTTGCATAACTTTTGTATTTCATTTTTTTTTTGGTATGCGTCATGCTTGTTGCAAACAGACTCTTTGTCTTTCGTTTTCTTTCTTTCTCTATTTGAATTTTTTCAGAAAGTGAAACTAATTTTAAAAGTTAAAGTTCGCGAACAAATTCGTAAGAAGTTGGCAGTAGTATCATCACATCGCTAATGTTTTCCATTCGCTATTGTTTAAGTATTTCGTGTACCTATTTATCTTGTTTATTTGAGTATTTATTATATATTTATATTGTATGTATAGTTTATATATTCATATTATTTATTTAAATGTTTGTATGTATTAATTAAATATCTATAGCTTTTTATTCACCATATTGCACCTACCACCATTGTCTGCATCACCCAAAGGTTGACTGGTAGAGAATGCCTATGGCATTAAGTCCGCCCCTGTACATTTGTGTGCGTAAAGTGTAAATAAATAAATAAATAAATAAATTTTGAACCTGTGTTATCATGTTTGTTTGATTTCTACAAATACATTCGTTCCAATCTTATCTGATCTATCTTAACCTCAATTTCAACTTACAGACGTGAGACTTTGCCTTTCTTTCAATTGATTGTTGTTATATTTCAGTTAAAATGAATTAACTACTTATTTATTTCTAGTTCTTTTTGTTTTCTTCTTACTAGAGGATGAAATTAGATTACAGAAAACACTTGAAGTCAGTATTCCCAATAAAACTCACTATCCTTTTAATGTGCGGATATTAGTTAGTTAGTTAGTCACCGTTTGAATCAAGATAACAAATCGTCGTCGTCAGTCGTGTAACAAATCTTGATAACTTTTTTGAAATTCTCGAAATACTGTAAAATGATCATATTTTAAAACAGATAACACCATCCAAATTAAATACGACGATTACGATCTATTCGTGTCTTATTGAGATGAAAGAGTTATTATAAATTTCACAGGAAAATGGCAAACGCCGTACGATTGTAAAATATCGCGTGAAATTGTAAACTATTTTTTCTAAATAAGACAAGAATATATTGGAAAGTATTTAATCTGGATGGGATTTATTGTATACATAATGATTGTGTCAATTATTATCTAATGAAGATTTATTTTATTATACAATCTCTCTCGGAGTCTGCAAGTTTCCGGTGACATACATATAAACTTATTTTTAATTTTAGTAACCTTGTCTGTTTTTGTTTACTTTTCATTATTAATTTTTGAGTTCACGCCGTCTTACACGGGCTATAAACCAAAGAACTTATACTTTTTAATATACTGCCTCCCAAGATATAGATTTTTGCCTAGTTTGGGAGACAGCAGGCTATGTACTTCTGTTAAATTAACTGTTCCTTGTTCTAGCTATTAAGACTCTGTAATTTATGGTTGTGTTCCAAATAAAAAATATTATTATTATTATATACTTAAGGTGTTCACAATAACTCAGTGACAACAACATCAGATTCTTCATCACCTACTTTCAAGGATCATTTCAAGGATCATTTATCTATATTATTCTATACTAACTATATAATCTAAATATATAAAACAAAGTTGGTTGGTTACACCATTTACAACTCAAGAACGGCTGGTCCGATTTTGAAGATCTTTGGTTTGTTAATAAAATAATAATAATAAAAATTTTATTTGTGACAAGAAACTTACAGATAACTACAAAATTATTAATTATACTTTCAATACGTTCCCAGTTTTGGTCTATAACCAGCAAATACTACAACCACCTACTTGCCTGCCACAATACCAGTCGCCTAAACGAGGCGTTCTCGTGACCAACCGCTCGTACCCACGGAAAAAGCTACGGAAAGTTCCTTGAAATCCATTTCGGGGTCCTATCGCTGCCCAAATCTATGCCAAATGGAAGTGACGAGTCGTTTTTGAACTACTGTTGACTTAGTTTTCACCTCAATGTTTTGAAGGTGTTATACTAAACATTTTATGAAACAAACAGTTTATATTCTTACTATTTTATTTCATCTTTTTTTATTCCATAAATACTTAACTAACTATATACACTAGAAATAAAAATAAAAACTCCTAACTAAATAAACCCTAAAATATGGCGTCAAAAAATTCATCCGCATCACTGTCGACTGGAAGTGTACCCAAAAGACTGGCGGCATTGCCACGTTGTATGGCATTGCTTATTCTTTGACCAAGGTAAAAGCCAGCCCTTGGGTCACGTGAAGTGTCAACTAAGCGTCTTGAGAGATCTTTAAACAAGCCATGTGCACTCGGACCCCAAGACCCTCGGGTCTTGGAGTCCGAGAGTCCAAACGGCTCGAAAATATAATTACCAACAAGTTTATTCATATTAATGTGTAAATGCAATGTGAAGACTTGGGTGAAGTGACCTGTCGTTAGCTATGTCAAAAAGTGAATGATTTTGTTGACTCGCTTTATTTTCTATCTACTTTGTTTAGTGAAGTTTTAAATTTTATCTCTGGTCAGTAGAGTGCGGGGCAGCACCAGCAGCATTCTGTCCGTGGTAGCAAGCAGGCTAGATTGTGCGTTTGTGAACTACTGCTGCAAGGTATCAGCTGGGCCTGTCACCTTGCAGCTGTGATGTCGCAAACGGTTTTTTAACATAGTTTGTAAGTATATTGTTACTAACACTATGAATCTTGTTATTCGAATTAAATGATTATTATTCTCTATAATTATTCATTTTAAGTACATACAAATTTACATTTTTAAATATTTCTTAACAATAAAACCCCAGAGTCATCACCAGGGTGGTTTTAGCGAGGTAAAAATCCCGCACTCCCTGGTCTTATTTCCCAAAAGTCCAGGCGCCTTTTGAAGTAAGTACTTTAAGTTTAAGTAGCATACTCTGGGTGCATCGTCCTCACATAATATTAAATTAATTTTTGTATACCAAATTTTGTAAAATCATTATTTGAAAAGAGTAACTATGGAGTTTCTTGTCCGTTCTTCTCCATAAGAATCTACCTTTCCGAATGGACAGTAGAGTCACTTTATTAATGTAACATTATTATTTTACTGAACTGTAAACGATGACGTTCAAAAGTGCCGTTTAATGGCCTAATTGAAATAAACGTTTTGACTTTGACTTTGACTTTGAAGGTTTCACCCCGAAAAAAAAAACCTTGAATTCTTAATTCCTGCTACAGATTTTTATTGACCTACGTTAGAAGTTTCCAAGTTCGTGCAAGGTGACGCTTAAAATGTTGCACACTACACGTTTAAAGCTCAAGCTGTCACTTATATTGCAGTTTTAGCAACCTTTACCCTTTTAAATATGGTAATGTTAGAGCCAAACAAGGTATCACGTTTCTTTAGTGCTAAATTAACTTAATTGCTTTAGTTAAGGTTGTAAGCTAGTTTTAAGTTTTCACTTAGCTAATAAAATGAAGAAAAATAGTGAGTTGTCTTTTAAGTTAGGTCTTGTTTGTGGTTTTAGATAATTTTCACCTCGTTTTGAAGTAAAACTTATTCATTTTTTTCTGGGTTTTAAATCGTTTAGGGAGGCTCATTTATATGCAACCACACACAGACGCGAGTCGAAAACCTTTTAACTAGAAATAAATGCGTCGTGTTTTGATACATATAGGTTAATTTCTGTGAAAACTGGTTGGATCGTCGCATCAGAATGTCTTCCCTATATGAAGGAGCCTTAAAGATCTCGTATGTCGATCTTCACTTTTTTTTTCTACTAGATTTTTTGCCCACGACTTCGTACGCGGATATCCCGTTTGTCCCGTTCCCGTATAGCCTATAGCATTCCTCATGTATGTGGCTTACATTTACAAAAAGATTTTTGTCAAATCCGACTAGTAGTTCCAGAGATTGGCGCGTTCAAACAAACAAACAAACTGTTCTGCTTTATTATTTGTATATATTCCAGCACACACTTCAAAATTCAAAAGTCATTTAATCCAATTTAAGGCTGAAAGCAAGCACTTTTGGACGTCCGTCAGTTATATAAAGACAGTCCCCCAAAACGCCCACCCGTCACTGTAAACCATAGGTACCGAACCTTTTTTTTTGATGTCGGGGGAAAATCCTCATGGAAATTTTGATTACCCCTGGGGCGGGTGGAGGGGTCTGTCAGACTCTTACTGACTAAAACCACCCCGGTGTTCCATCTCCCACCAACGCCGGGGATCGCGGGAACGTATGCGACTTCCGCAATCCCCGGCTGGTGCCGGCCCGCCACTGCGGGCCACCACGCGTCGGCGAGGGGAGTGAGGTGTTTAACTCCCCTCGCTACGTCAAAGAGGGGCGCACGGGAACACCACGCGCCGCCACCTCGGGTCCGGATGAATGAGGGGCGACGGACATCCCCAAGTCCATCCAATGTCCGAAATCCCACCGGCTGTCGAGCACCAATCCCAGATACTTCATGGTGGACTCGACAGCGATACGGCCTCCCCCGACCACAATGTGCGATCCCGGAGGCGGCGCTCGCCGGGGGCCATGAAAAACGATGGCCTCCGACTTGTTGAGGGCCACCTCCAGGCCGAGGCGCCGTATGCGGCTCACCACCTGTGAGACCGCAGCCGTCGCCAGCAACGCTGCCTCCCTGTGCGAGCTCCCCCGGGCAGTGACCAGTGTGTCGTCAGCGTAACACACCAGCTGCACTCCCGGCCGGAGCTCGCCCCTCAGCACCCAGTCGTACCCGATGTTCCACAGGAGCGGGCCCAAGACCGAACCCTGCGGAACACCGCACGACATGGGGCGCTGGTATCTGCCATCGCGTCCCAAATAGGTGACACACCTTTCCGCCAAATAAGCCCCGACGACGCGGCGGAAGTAGGGAGGCACTCGATGAAAACGCAGTGCCTCCCGAATACAGGGCAGTGTTGAAGGCGTTGGAGATGTCCAAGGACACCGCCAACAACACACCGCCCCGCGACACCGTTTCCTCCACCAGGACTCTCACTCGGGATATCGCCGTGACAGTGAAAGCCGTACTGGCATTCGGCCAGGTCTGGCCCCTCTCCGCACAAGTGGCTGACGAGGCGTGCTGAGACTATCCGCTCAAACAGTTTTCCCACCTCGTCTAGCAACACTACGGGCCGGTACGCGAACGGCGAGTCCGCCGGGCGCCCCGCTTTCCTGACCAGGACCAGACGACCAGATTTCCACTGAGTGGGAAACTGGCCCTGCTCAAGGCACGCCGAGTAGAGTCCTCATAGGTACCGAACCTAACCTAACATGCATAGTGTTGTCCCTAACACTAATCTATCCATCCGATACCTCCACATATAGTCCATTAAGGGGAGACTACATCGGTTCTAAGATTACGTATTCCAGCTGAGATCGAATCGTTTACCGGACGAACTCGAAATAGATACCTACAAAACACAGTAATCAGTCTGCCTAGCTTTTCTCCACCTATATTGGATTCGACTTCCAGTCTACCAGCACTGAGTACCAGTATTTTACATGGAGCGTGCCTATCTGACCTCCACAACCCAGTAACTGGGTAACACGATACTGCTAAGCACCATCATTATTATCATCATCATACCAGCCGAAAGACGTACACTGCCGGATGCCATAATCACGACGCTTGGCAGGCGGGTTGATGACGGGAAGTGATGGGATGGTGCTATTCTTAATGATAGCCAGGATCAATGGTTTAACTTGCTTTCTGAAGTACGTAGAAGTAATGAAAGTGTAGTAACATCGACTTGAAATACGATAGCAACAGTGTTACATCTTTATAGTTTTCTGCAATTAAGTAGGGAATGCAGGGAAGGGAGAAGCTTATGTACCAGTTAACAGGTTCTTTCTTTTTATCTATCAAAGAATGTTATTAATTTAACAAATTGTTTTTTTTTTGTTTTTTTTTTTCTTCTAATCAATTTACTTGCGTAAATATACTTTGAGCTAGCTTGCTGTATTTACAATCTTCCGTTATTAAAAAAACGTGTGCGTCTCGCGTCTCGGGATGCCCGACAGAAGTGATAACTTAAACTAATCTAAGTTGAACTATTTAATTGGGGAAGCGTCTGTCCGTAATACGACTAGCGCTGTGGGTTAGAGTGAGAGAAGAAGAGCCTGTCTACCGCTGCCGTATGCGTGAGAGAAAGAGAAGACACACAGACTGGCGCCGTAACGCGTTACGTTACGAAGTGGTTTACCCTCCCATAAGAAGTTATCACTTCAAAAAAAACAGTTCCACTAATACACTTACATATTCGATCTGATTTTATCATCACACTCCCATTTTGTTCCTAGCAGTATTTATGTATCAATGTATATACAAGTTGCAAGACAAGATAAATATGTCTCTAACCAATCATATAGGTTTTCTCTGCATAAAAAGGCGATAAAAAACCCAGACCTAACTTAAACGAATCGAAACCACAATTTCCATTTCATCTATCCCCAGAAAGTCATAAATCAGTTCATACCCAACATGTCTGTAAATAAAAATCTCATTTATAGTTTTGACCTCTCCAAGGTCAAACAAAGAAATGACCTGACCCTGCCCTTCAGACGTCACGGCAATTATTTGTGACTAACTTTGTGTATTAGCTTCATCGAACTAAGCTTATTAATTACTGTTTTTAATTCTTTAATTCTTTATTGTACAACATAACAGCTGATATTAATTCAGTGATTACTTTAGCGTAAGAGCTCAAAAAGATACAACAGGGTCGTGTTTTTTAATATGGATTTAGTCGTCTTTATTGGAGTTATAATTCAACAGAAATTTAATAGGATTAAAAAAAAAAAAAAAAAAAAA
>NDFZ01005297.1:326681-349973 GCA_002192655.3 Mamestra configurata
AAAAAAAAAAATGAACGTGAGGAGTCTTTTGCACCGCACGCAGGACCGGTTGTTGTGGCGACACTTGGGGGAGGCCTATGTCCAGTAGTGGACGTCTTTCGGCTGATATGATGATGACAATGAGTCTTTTAAATACTTTCATAAATTAAAAACGAGAGCAAATGAAAACAACCTTCAGAAAATGGAAAATAATCAGATCATCTTCAAAACAAAGAAAAGATTTTGTGATGAAAAAGGCTGAAATTCGCGCATTTCATAACCAAAAAACCTGCGTCACTAGAATCACGAAAGTCAAAATCACAAGTTGAACTCGAGCACAGCACTAATCCCAATCAAGCGGACAGTACGTACAACACTAATCCTTTACACACTAAGTCAGTGCCACACTAAAGCCAATTAGGGAATGCGGCCCGTCCAAACACGGACGGTTAATGATTAAAAGCAATTATTGATAGAACCAGACAATCGATGGGTAGAGCCTACAACTATGTATACAGCACAACGGAATACGGAATACGTTAATCAAGGCCTGTTTGACAAGTGCTGTGATGTCATGGTTCTTTGTTTTAATGATGGTGAAGAGTTGTGAGCTGGGTGTATGAGTAATATCAAAAAATATCTCCGAATAGGCATTTCAAGTCGGACTCCAAAAAGTGCTCAATGATAAGTTTAGCCAAATCGCCAGCATTCGTTTTGTTCATCTTTATTTGTCACCATTTCAATAATCACTTTCTTTCTAGCCATAACTTCTGATTTCACGAAATCTTGATATTGTTTCTTATGTCTTAGTTGTGATATCATCTTATTCAACATTCTGTCACCACAGACTAGGTATTTTTTTCTGGAAACTTTTCAAAAATCACTCCTTACAATCTTTCATCGTCTATTTGTAGGTTGGACCTAAGCAGGGCTTTTGTCCTTTTCTAATTGTTTATTTTCTACGTACATTGTCTCTTTTCATCCTACTAACGTAAACTTGTATAACAAAAGCCTTTCCATACAGTACATTCCCCCCTTTCGAAGCCTCGCCCACCAATGGGACAACATTTAATTTCCCGACTAGCCGACGCAAATTATGACCGCCATTATTCTTAAAAGTAATCTCATGCAGTTTCTGTAGAGAAATATTCTCATTTTTTATTTATGCCTTTATTTGCATAAAGTAAATAACGTGATACGATGCTGTAATGAGATTTTCCCGTACTTGTTTTTATTTTTTATCGCTCTAATTGGCGATTGCAGTAAATTGTAGCTTTTGCTTCTGATTGAGAAATATTATCATCTTTATTCAGCTGTAAATGGCTACTGAACGTGGTGTTTCAATGGATGTTTTGAGAAATATAATATACTTAGTATTTTGTGCCCGCGGTTACGCTTGAGTAAATATTACACTCGGAAGTGGTGACGGGCGGATGTTTTCAGGGACCGTCTTTATGTAGAACCTTGACGTTCAAAAAGTGCTGCCTAATTTGAATAAATGACTTTTCATTTTGGATTTTTGATTCAGCAGATCATCGCAAAAAAGTTGACTATGTTGCAGTGCCTCATCTATCTTGATACCAAAATTCATCAACATCGGTTCAGCGATTTAAGTATGAAAGCGTAACAAACAAACAAACTCACTTTCGCATTTATAATATTAGGTAAGATGCTAGCTAACAAAAAAAGGTTCAGCTTCATATCAGATTTCTGCATCTGGCATTCGTACTTGTCAGATAAATTCAATAAGAAGAAATGAGCCGTAAAATACCAGAAGGCCTATAAAATATTTTCTTAGAGAGTTGGGTTTTACCATAAGACACTTAAACTAATGTCCCAGGACGGATCCTTATGTCATTATCACCTTCTACAGCAGTTTGGTATGGCAGTATACACGGAAAACAGGGTCTTTTAAAACCTATTGAACTATAATTTGAAAAAAAAAAACACGAATTTATGAGGTTATTGATTCACTCGACCCAACAACAAAAAGGTACGTACCTCTTTGAACTGACTCAGAAATTACCATTAATCAAATCTTTTCATACACAACTATCACATGTTGATAACACCTTTTTACCAACAATAGGTCCATTAATTACAAAGCAGCATGTGTAGCCGCCACTCACACCGTAACGGACAAGATCGTTAATACTCGGGCAGGGAGTTGTCACTAATTTGTACGGGGCCTGATGACGGGCAGACAAACGGTCTGATTGACGGTCGCTTCATTAGTGAGAGGAGTGAAATTCGAATGTATTTCTCTATGTGCGAGTTTTGTCTTTAAGTCTGGTGGGTTTGGGGTGGTTGGTAGAGTTGAAATCTAGGGTGAGTTTAAGACATAAAAGGGGTAGGCATGGGTGTCATACGATAGTGTCGACGGTAACGATGAAAGTAAAATTATTATTGTGATATGCAAACCGTCAATTGGTAACCTAATCACTGAATATCTCAAGCACTATAGAAGAAAAAATATTGCAAAGAAAAATATAGTTGCCCAAGACTAACTTGAAAAAATCTTCCAAACCAGTAATTTCGCCAGAACCAATATCCTCCAACTTGAAATTACTATGAGGCCGCAGTAATGGGTATTATGTTACTACTTCCCTGGAGAAGCTTTTTCATAAAGAACTCTACTATAAATTGCTATATATTTCTAGTATCTGCCTTTCCCGCACAAGTCTCCTAGGGACGAAAGGGTCGTGTTATGTTAATTCGTCATGTTTGTTTGGCCGCTAGTATTACAATGTTTGCTGTTTAAGCAGCTCTAGGCTCTAGACTAGACCTAACTCATTTGATTAAAGTTACCCGAGCAGTAGGTTATGAATGAATATTTATACTATTAGCTGAATTTGAGCTCATCGTTTGATGTTCGGCAGAATCTTGAAATAGGCGAGAGCTCGGTGTCTGAGATAAGAAATTAGTCTGTTTTTTTCTAGAAAAGCATTAGTATTATATTTGTACTTGTAAGATTGAGGTTCATAGACCGTTTTCACATTTAGGCGACTTTAACGCGACAGTCGCACGGCTAAAGTTTCTAGTAGTTTCTTAAGCTTTTGTTTCTTATAACGTGATGTGCTTCTGCCGCACTACTGTTGTGCTACTAACGTCCAAATGTGAAAGCGGCCTTAGTCGTTCCTTCTGTTTGTTGGTTTCGCGATACAGGCTGTATATATTAAGTATCGTGAAGGAGTTTATCTCAGCGTATCTAGGATCTCTATTCAACTAGCTGAATCTCCATTTCCTTGTTTTCGACCTAAGAATATTTATTTTTTTAACATGTTAAGGTTTCTACTTGGAGTTCCCACTGGTTAACACTTTCATCATCAATATCATTACTCAGCGCGAGATCCTTTTTTGTACAGAACATATTAATAAAAAATCACAATTTATTTAAACTTGATGTACAGTTACGAGTATGTTGGTAAATAGATGCACTTAATATAACAAGGCATTATCTACCAGTAAGGCTTTGGATTGTAATTTTACTGCTGTTAAGATATCAATCCTCCCAAATTCAATGAGGGATTTTAAATAATCCAACATCGATGCGGCTGTGACGGACAAACTGCCGACAGTCACTTCATTAGTAGAGAGTAGGGAAGGATTGTGAAATTCTACTGTAGCTACATTTTACTTGTATGTATGTGTGTCGGGTTTAGGTTTAAATAAGGCCTTATGTTATGTATTCTAGGGGCCTAAGCTTTCAGGGTCTTATTAATAAATGCTTTGTATATGGCCAGCTTTTGGTCATTATTTTAACGTCTAGGTTTATTAATACAGAGAGCGAGGTTCTATGTTTTCTTAGACGAAATGATTACTTGAAAATGTCAAGTAGATTTTTAATAAGGATGAACACATACAATGCTAGTTTTTCTTGACTCCAAACAAAATTACATACGAGTACCAGTGATGAAGATTATAAATAAGACCAAAATGTATGGGTCAAGTCGTGAACCTGAGACATTTGTACTTTTGACATGACAATCGTGAACTGTCACTTGGTCTAGAGCCCAAAGCCAAAAGTCAAATGTACACAAGAGGCCCAGTGTGAATTTTTAAAACAATTGACATCAATGAAGAGAAAAATCTTGAGGAAACGTAAACCTGGTAGAATATTGCTATGTCGATAGTACTAGAACCTGATCTTGTGACGGATTCTATCGTGTATGCCTAATCCTATCGTGTAATGCTGTTAAATTCAACATTATAGTTCTAGGAATATGCGGTATTAACTGTAGCAGTACTGATTATAGCATTGTCCTATTGTTTGTAAGCCATGTATTGTAATTCCTGCTATTGCTGTTGTACAATATTGACATGCTTTTGACCTAGTTTCTATCAAATGCATTTACAATATACATCATCATCTGCCTAGCCTTTTCCCAATTATATTGGGGTCGGCTTCCAGTCAAACCGGATTCAGCTGAATACCAGTATTTTAGGTTGAGCGGCTGCCTACCAGACCTCCACAGCCCATTAATTGGGTATCACGGTACTCCTTGGCAAGACTGGTGTCAGATTATCTGGCTTCTGACTATCCGTAACGACTGCCAAAGATCTACAAATGACAGCCGGGACCAACGGCTTAACGTGTTTTCCGAGGCACGGAGGAGTCTCGGTATGTTAAGATGGTCACCCATCCACAGATCAACCTTGGCAAACTTTGCTTAACCTTAAAGATCGACCCATGCGGCTGTTATTATTTAGCCACGAGCTCCTCTCAATTACAATATACATATAAAGCCATAAATAATAACAAAAGCATACTGACAGGCAAATTAGCCTGCTTAGAAATGAAATGCTCCCAAAGCCATAGTTTGTAACTGTATAAATATTAATATACAGATGTATTATAAATCTTGCTATCTTCGACGTATAAGCAGGGCAATAAATAAAGAGATTTAAGCAATAAACGTTAAGCCGATTGATGGATTCAATATCGACATTCGAAATGGCCGATTATTCTCGAGTATGAAAATAAAAATATTATGGAAATATGAAATAATGTGTCAGTTGTGAATTTATCAGCATCTTGTCACGAAACTAATCAGTGTTATTGCAGTTTAATTCTGTATTTGTACGAATAATTCAACATTTTTGATACTTGTCTTAACTAAATTGAGCGATAGAATGTTTTCTATTTTCGTCAGAAAAGTTTGATGTTTTATTCATCAGACTTTTCTGATTGCTTTATCTGAACAGTCTTTGTTGGTTAAAAACATAATTTGTCAATGCCGTATTCATGAATACACATTTTATGGTTAACTTTTAGACCTGAGGTTTTAGTACGAGTTTTTAAACGTAATCGATTGCGTTAACGTTCACTTGTGCCAATTTGTACAAAAAACTGTTTTCTGTCTTAGTCTCCAAATTGACGTAAGCGTTTACGCGATTGAATTCGTATAAAAATTCGCACTTAGGCCACTGATAGTGACGAGGTACCATACGCTACAGAATTGGAGTTTGAATAAAAATAAGAACGTGAGGTACTTATTTTCCGTTTATCAATATATGTTGTACTAGCACTTCGCCCGCTAATTCGTCCGCGCGGATTTAGTTGGTACTCCGCAAACTTCAACGCCCCCTCTAACCCTCTTTAATGTTAAAGCAGTTATTGTGAGTTATCCGTCGAAGATAGGCATATGCTATCGCCGACTTTTTATAGATATTGATATGTTCTTTAATATTGTTCTAAATTGTTTTGTTTTATCATCAAAAGTTTTCGCAGTGCATGCGATGAAAGACATTTTATGAAAAAAAAATTAACACCTTGTGTTACATTATTTAAGTTTAGTAGAGATCCCTAATTATTTCTGGAAATTTATATAGCCTATGTTACTCAATAAAAAAGTAGCTTTATAACGGTGAAAGATTTTTTTAAATCGGTCGAGTAGTTTTTGAGCCAAATTGTAACAAACAAACTAACAAATCTTTCCTCTTTATAAAATAAGTTTAGATGGTAAAAATCCTCCACTTTAAACTACCTCTTTTCTCACCTGTTACTAACTACAAATTCCACAAAAACATGCCAAACTGAATAATCCTCTTGCCAACACAAATTCCCAGCCATGGAGTACGTATGCCAAGAAAATGTGATAAAAACGTCTGCGATCCAATCAGAGAAGGCTTTAAGATCCACCGGCACCGCGCCGAGATTACACCGTACCATGGAGTTATGGGGCGAAATTCACGAACGGGGATTATGATGGGGCTATGAAAATAGCGGTAATTCATTTATTAGACTTTTATTATTTTGTGGAGCTCGTGGCTGAATTGTGAAACAGATCAAAGTTTTATTTGCCGCGAACAGTAAACGCTTCTGACAAATAGAGGTTACCTATCCCTATGCGTAAATGGGTCAGATTTTGTTCATATATATAAAATCAGAAAAGACTAGTCAGCTGCTTAAATCTTAAGCTTGCATACGTATTTAAAATTAAGGACTGCATCTATCTTGTACCATTAATTATATAACTCCTCCATTAATTTCAAATGCCGCTCAGGTCAATGCTTGAGGACCGAAAACCCGGATCTGGGTCGGTCCATGGTCATGATCGACCACCCGTTACATACTGAGAGTCGTCCGTAACATCTTTGTGAGTCATAACGGATATACTAGAAGTAAAAAATATAACACCGGGCTTTTTCGAAAGAGTCACCGCAGCCCTGGAACGCAAAGGGCTTTAGAAGAAACACGGATGGGTTTTAGTCAGTAAGAGTCTGACATTCCCTTCCACTCCACCCAGAGCGGAAGAAGTCATTTGATGATTTCCCAAACTTAAAAAAAAAGGTATTGGGTTGTTGACGTCAGATATGTAGTAATTCCATGTAAATACTGGTTTTCAACTGTATCCGGTTAAAATTTGTACAATTGCTACAACGCTGCTACATAAAACTGATGATGGAAACTTTGACAAACACTGTAATAGGGAATCTCTCAGTGAAATAAAGTCGTGTTTATAATTCTCACACTTAGACAAAATACACATTTATATACACTGTTTCACGCTAAGCACGTGTTGATTGAATTATGAAAGACAGTTGCTTCAACGATGAACGTGTTTGGACTCGTAAATAAATAGGAACTTTGCTTATTTGGTTTGGAAATAAAACATTCTCAGTACAGACAGACACAAACCTGCGGAAATAACCAGGCCTGGTTCTACAAAATATTTGGGTAGAACCATCGGTATCCGTGGGTAGATCCCATGAAGTGATAAACGAAGCATAAAATCTATTTTTATGCTTCGTTTATCACTTCATGAACAAAACACACAGAGTAGAAAATACTACATTATGCGCCTTAATTGTAGCACAACTCTATTACAATACAATTAAGGCGCAGTAGTACAAGTAGGCCATATGTTTTACTGTGTGGTTGTGATGGAGTTCTCATCATCATCATCTGTCAACCTTTTCCCAACTATATTGGTGTCGGCTTCCAGTCAAACCGGATTCAGCTGAATACCAGTATTTTACGTGGAGCGGCTGCCTACCAGACCTCCACAACCCATTAACTGGGTAACACGGTACTCCTTGGCAAGACTGGTGTCAGATTATCTGGCTTCTGACTATCCGTAACGACTGCCAAAGATCTACAAATGACAGCCGGGACCAACGGCTTAACGTGCTTTCCGAGGCACGGAGGAGTCTCGGTATGTTAAGATGGTCACCCATCCACAGACCAACCTCGGCAAGCGTTGCTTAACCTTGAAGATTGACCCGTGCGGCTATTATTATATGGCCACGAGCTCCTCCTTGTGATGGTGGTCTATTGACCGCTTTTTGTTGGTGCTGACACCGGTATCTACCAGATATCAGAGTATAATTATTTTATCATTATTTCTGTTAGTAGGTATTATTATAGGTAATTATTCGATGGAACTAACTACAATAATATTTTTTATTGAGTGCAAACGATGACATACCTAAACACTCCGGTCTAAGACGAAAATTATGACAAAAAAATATGATGACAAACATCCTTCACAGTCAGTATCAACAGGTTTCCTGGCCTAGAGAGGGAGGCAAATACTCAACGCTTCGTTTAACCTTCGATTCCTGAATGGAAAATTGTCGGAGGTACTCGTGAAGCCTCGGTACGTACCTGCCTACGCGTTAAAGCACACACTTAAGTTTTTTTCTAGCTCTGCTAGGTGTTGGATCAGTTAGGAGAAGTTTATTTGCCTCACTATTTTTAAAGGTCCAGTAAATACGCCTGTGAATGGTATTTTTCGTTTTATATCTTTAATGTCAACCATATAGAGACATATAAATGAAGCTGTGATGAAGCAGGGGAGCCAAGGTTACCGACATAGACCGAATAATCGCCAAACTTATGTAGCAGTGGGCAAGGCACATTATTCGCAGTAGAGAGATTGTTGATGGGGTCGACAGGTTCTGGAGTGAGGATGCAATGTTGGAAGGCCACAAGACGAACAACTTTCAGCTGTAATAACGAATGGGAATGAAGGGAAAGGAATAATGTTAGTTGAATAATGCATAAGTAGACGAAGATAATCCTATCATTCTGATTGGTTGCGTTGATCAACCTGACTAATAGGTTTGTCTACCACAGCATCATGTTGGGAAGGTGCCTCCTTGACACGATGCGCATTTGTATAGTTTTGGTTCAGTTAAATGTTAATCCTTGTATTTATCTTTACTAACGTAATTTAGGAACTCTGTCTGAATTTTTAATTCTAATATAAGTATATAATTTTAACCGTTATTGACTGACTGAGCGAGTACTGACAGACGACGCACAGCCAAAACTTCTGGATTCTCGTAGAAAGCTAATATTTGGCACGTAGGTTTCCTAGACTACGTAGATACTAAGAGAGGATTTCCCGAAATTCTTACAGGAACGGGAAAACGGTATTGCGCGTACGTATGCATGTCAGCTCTGTGAAATTTATTTTTTCAGGCAAAAAGTATCAGTATTTGGTCATGTATAAAGGCATGTCATGGATATGTGCTGAACTATATACCGTTGTTAGGTTTGGGTATATTTCAATTAGTAATCAGGTCAACGTTTTGCATGCTACTGTTGAACAGTTCGCTTTTAGACAGCCTTACAGCATCCTAGTAAGACCCCAAAAATAATTAATCTAAGAATCAAACAAAAAGCACCCGTAACAACAGCAAGACATAAAATTAATTTTAAAACAACACACAAAACAGTAATTGGCACTAACACAGCTTACACACTAAGAACGTCTTAGGTTAAGCAAGAAAATGAACATAAGCCATTCTAGAAAAATAACGAAGCCAATCGCAGAGCAGAAATGGTTTTTAATTTAAAAAATTCTAATAGCAAGGTGGCTGCCGGGAAAGCCGATTAGAAATTAATCTTAACTAATGTGATTAATACGAAAATCTGGTAATTGGTAGTTCAATCACGTTCCGATGAGCGAAGCTTAGTTTCCTTTTCTTTTTGGTTAACGTTAGGAGAGGTCGTGGTCGTTTTTAATATAAGAGCTGTGTTGGCAATTTGCTTTATTATTGCAGCCATTTTGCTTCGTCTTTTGATTTCATTAACGGTCTGCAGCACTTAATACTTGTTTTAACTATTATAAATATTGATACAGTCTAAGTAGGTCTCCACCTTCTCAAGATGATAAGTCTTTTTTATGAACCTCATTTTTCCACCAAGTTGGTAAATTAATGACTAATAAAATCAATTCCTACAGTTATAACTCTGGTAAGATGTAGTAACTAATAGAATAAAATATTTAATGAAATGTCATGATTGTGCAGTTAAAAAGTAATTAAAATAAATAAAATAATAATAATAAAAACATAATATTTAATTTAAAAAGACAGAAAGGATAAGAAAAGTTTTATTTTTATCCATCCTTTGATATCTGAGTGATATTAACCATCAGTTTTTTCAACAGTATCTATCTATATTGACTAAAAAAAACTAATTAGTCCGTCTGATAGATTTCCAAAAAATATTGAATACTTACGTATTTTTTCTTTTGTCACGCAAACAAAAACTCGTGTGACGTCACTTACTGGTACACATTTTACTGGAAAGTGACGTTACAAGCCCCTACTCCTTATCTTTGTTTTAACTTCGTATTTTTTTATTGATTTGTTAAAATAAAAACTACGTATCCAATATTATTCGATAATCTAACTGAAGGACTAAATAGAATTTTTTTTTTTTTAACCCAGGCAACATCCCTATTGTAGCAGCACATTCAAAGACTTTGATAGCATTTGAAACTTTAACAGCATCATTCTGATTGGCTGTATCTTAAATCCCACTTACCCTAATATACCACGGGTGAAACTCCCCTTAATAAATTTTACTGATAACACTCTTTGGGTTATGTTTGTGCGTGGTTACCCTATTGCGGGTAAAAGAGGTGTTAGGACTTGCGCGTTAAAAAGATTTTTGAAAAAGTTTCATGAAAATGTAAGTCATGACAGCTAAAAATTAAGGCATTGTTGTGGTGTAAGATATAGGTGACAAAGAGAAAAATTAATATTAATAACAACTTCATTGTTGACTGGCCTGTTGGTCTAGTGGTTAGTGACCCTGACTGCTAAACCGGAGGTCGTGGGTTCGATTCCCACACAGGACAAATCTTTGTGTGATGAGCATGATCATTTGTTCTGTGTCTGGGTGTAATTTGTCTATAACATGTATGTATTTAGAAATATATAAGTATGTTTATCAGTTGTCTGGTTGCCATAGCACAGGCTCTGCCTAGTTTGGGATCGGATGACCGTGTGTGAGTTGTCCCAAGATATTATTATTATTATTATTGTTTCAAATCTTTTTTTTTAAGGATGGGAAATAATCAAATGACTTCTCTTACTGACTAAGACCCATCCGTGTTCTTTCTAAAGCTTTTTGCCTTCCAGGGCCGCGGTGACTGTTTCGAATAAATTACGCAACCCTGGCAGGCTCTGGCCCTAGCGGGCCCCGTCTTCTATGCTGAAATCTCTTTGAGGCGCGCATGAAATACAACGTGCCATCGACCCAGGCCTCGTGGAGATCGGACAGCTAGCCACCCAACGCTCGCCGTCCGCAGGACCGCACCTACGGTGGCCGGGGATCGCCCTGCGACTCCCGACGACCGGGGCGTCTTCTCCTGTAGCGGCGGTTGGGGCGAAGGCCTTGCCTTTCCCTCGCGCGGCCCGCCTCCTCCTTACTCTGCTTCGCAGAAGGAGGTGACCGCTTCCCAAGCTTCTTCGCTCCGGACCATGGATTTAACCAGTCCGGACGCGAGAGGTCACCGCCGCCGATTGCCTCGACGAGGACAGGGCGGATTGTATTTAATCTTGCGTTCTTGATTATAAGCACTGGTGGATGCACCAAACAGCTGATTAGCTGGAGGTGGATTTCACCAGACTGATCATAACAAATGGATTAATTCGTGTATTCCACGATTTCGCATATTTGCATGGAAGTAATCTAATCACTTGTGACTTTAAAAGACCCCGAGGTTCAAGATATAAATCGCGAAATTTTCACAGGTAATTCAGGAAATTTTCTTTTGTTTTTTAATTGTGATATAATAACCCTAGCCGTAGCAGTACTTTCAGGGAACTAAGAAAATAGATATGTGCTTTATACTACATAATTTATTTGTACGCCCCAGCCAATCTTTTGAAATAATAAATCTCATGAATAATTAAACTGAAAAGTAAAATGCAACAAGCGCCATCTTTTACAAAAGACATTTAAAATTCACTGTAAAAGCTTCAAGGCGATAACATAAATTGTTCTCGTGTTCTCGTGTGGTGTTGAAGAAAAATGCAGCTGTGATAGTGGGGGTTAAGAACTTTTTTATAGAATACTTGCAATGTGTGGTGCTGATAATGATCCTCGGAAAGTTGCTAGCATACCTCTGAAGGTGGATACTGACCGGTGTTATGGGGCGTAAAGTAAAATGTAACAAAGCGAACATTCGTGCAGTCAGTACGTGGAAACGAGCATGAACACGAAGCGTATGTGTTTTGTTTTACACGGATTTTAGGATACGGCGTAACATAACATGTTCGCTGCGAATGTTACATTGCGGCCCGTAACACTGGTCAGTACCCAGCTTTACATGCTCGTTGCGAATGTTAAATTGCTGTCTGTAACACCGGTCAGTACCCAGTTTTAGGAAATAGAAATTGTACTTGCGTTTAAAATGGTTGGTGAGACTGTCAGTGCTATAACTGTCACTGCAACATGATAAGCAACATATTGCGCATCATGTCGCGCGTCAAATGTTGCCTAGTGGATACGAGGCTTTACTGTGAACTAAGTCAAAACTAAAGTTCCTAACATCCATACCGAAAAATGTAGACATCTTTTACCAATACATTCTCACAAAATAGAATATTCACTTAAACACGATATCCATTACTTGAGCCTAATCGAAATAGGTACAATCGGTAAGTGGTCCAATCGGTCAGTGAGTACAGTCAGCCCGATAAATAAGCATTAAATTGTCGGTAACATCCCACTTTCTTATT
Source organism: Mamestra configurata (assembly GCA_002192655.3). Lineage (NCBI taxonomy): Eukaryota > Metazoa > Arthropoda > Insecta > Lepidoptera > Noctuidae > Mamestra > Mamestra configurata. The sequence continues at coordinate 339,147 of NDFZ01005297.1, forward strand.
ACGATCTAATCCGGTAAATGTTTTTCCTAGTTTATGAGGAAGATTGGGTGACGTAAGACTTAATAGTATTAGTGAATGATATGGTAAAGATAGAAAATTGGAGTGAATTGGTCTTGATAGTAAATGTTATTTATGGGTTCCTTCAATGAAAGAAATCTTGCTTTATAATTGAATGGGTCAATAAATTACTTTTTTTAGTCTTGTTTTATCATAAGCTAACACTTTAATGTAATATGTAGGTTCCTTTTATTGGACACGATATCAAGTCTTTTTTTTTAGATTACAAAAAATCTGTTAGAACGAATGCAAGATTTTTTTTACATGCCATTTATAAACAAGCAAACTGATTTTGTTACGCACATTTTAGTCATATAGTTTTATTTACACCGATGTTTCAATAAAACGCTTGATGTAGGAGAAAAAAAATACATGCTAAAAAAATTATAAAATATGGCATATAAAATGCAAATAAATAAGTCAAATGTCAATACTAAATCCGAGTAGGTACTGTCGCAGTTGATAGCGTTTTAAAAAAGGTAATTTGTCATGTTTTAGTATTTGATGTAGTCAATATGATAGTTCTGCAAAATGGCAGATTATGACAAATATCATTTGATTTTAAAGCTGTTGATGTTACATTCTTATGCACTTTTATATTTTAATTTCAATTTACTTTAAACTTTCAACTAACTGCAACTGAATTATGTTTTACTACAAATTATTACAAAAACAAATTACATTTTTTAAATATACAATTTTATAGAAATAACATGTGACATTTTGACTAGTTCAATACGATTAGATATTTAAAAAGAATTGACAGTATCTATTCCAATACAATTCCAGATTTTTACAGGCCCAAGGCACAAATAAATTATATCGTCCATTTCAAACTTTATTTTTACCAGAAAAAAACCAGCATAGCAACATAAAAGTTGATCCTCGAAATCCAAGTAGCACCTAACCCATCGATCGAATTTCATACCATTTCTAAAAAACACGTTAACACCATTAATGATAGGAAAGCGTTAAAAATAATGCTTTTAAAAGCAAATTAAGCGTAATTATATTAAAATTAATAACTGTAATATGAAACTAATCTATTGATTGATCTAAGAAATGTGTTTGGTTATAGTCACGGCTTGGGTTTATGAGGTAAATAGCGGTAGAGCCGGTAGCCACAAGTATTATGTCCGTTAAGCTTTTAAGAGCAGTGTTTCCCAATCTTTTTTTACCTGGAACAACCTTTAACAGGGACCAGAAGCGCACAAGAAAATTGAATTGTGTTAATCTACATATAAACTTATATCATAGATTCAAAACTTTTAGTATTCTCTTGAAACACATATTCTTTAAACCGAAAGTTACGAGTACTGTCCAAAAAAACACATTTATGATATAACCTACAAACATTTTATATTGTTACTTTTAACACTACGATGGTACGAGCACGTCCAAAGACGTCAGGACGATAATATGGTGATGCTTGCCCTAGACTTGCCAACGACGACGCGTACTTGATGTAGACCATCCGCCATACTTGGTTGTCGACGATCAAGAAATAACTAAAAGAAACTCATTTAGATAAAGATGCTGGACAAAATCGTGCTAACTGAAAAATGAGGACATGGAACCTGGTCCCATCACAAGTAAATGGGACCAGGTCTAGATAAAAGAAGTTATTTTTGAGTTGAAAAGTCTGGTTATAAAAAAAAATTGTGGGCCATATAGCCCGGTCAATTTAGACATTCGAAGGTACATAAAATCCCAAATTGTTCAAAACTGACTCATGACTCATGCATATTATGACGATAACAACTTTTACAACTTTTTGAATCGTTATATCTCAGAAACGGTGGCTCATAGGAAAAAAAGTATTGGTACATTTTTTATAGATATTTTTATGATCTACAATTTTTGTCTGGGGTACTTTTATGATAAAACTTACCGTTTTGCTGAAAACCGTGAAAAACTATTTTTTTTTTTACCTTTCGCCTCGCATAATTGTTTTTCCATACACGGGAATGATGGGGAATTTTTAAATTTTATTTATATTTATGAACAATTTTACTGATTTTCAGCTTGTTGGGACTTTATGCACCTTCACTCTCATTTTTTGTCTAAATTAACCGTGCTAATATTTTAGCTCTTACGGACCACCAGTAGTCCATGGACGATAGGTTGGGAACCAATAATTTAGAGGAAAAGTAATCGTTTAGGGACTTAAGTTTATATTTGGGCTACTAGTTGTGATTGGCTGGCTTAGCATTACGCAACGCTGTTATATGTATAGTTCGAGTGTACTAAGCTGTTTTTGGATTATGGATCTGTTTTTATGGTTGGTTTAGGTTTTTTATTGATATATATTAAGGATGTTAACATCGATCTTTTCTGTTATCGTGTTACACTACTAGAAGATCCAAGTGGATCGATGTAAATTTTAATGTAACTAAATAAATTGGTTTGTGATGACTTTGTTTTATCTAGGAATTTCGAGAAGACCATTTTCATAAACAGTTTATTTATTTATGGTACACAAGAAACACTTAAAAAAGAAAAGACAAAATAAAGTAAGAAGAATAGGTACAACGTTTATAATAAGATATAAAATAAATTATGCTTATGGCAATTAAATTTTCTAAGAAACCGTTAATATGAAGTGAGTCCCTGACACATCCGCCCACGCTAACAGCTTCCTAGTACATATTAAAAATATATTTAGTATTAATAATAGAATTAACGTCGCAAAAAATAGCTCAGTATTTTTTTTTTATTTGTTTATACTTGCTAGACGACAAAGTCGTAAGGAGGAAGCGGGCCGCGCAAGGGCCTTCGCCCCAGCCGCAGTAACTGAAGAAGACGCCCTGGGCGTCCAGAATCGCAGGACCATCCCTGACCACCGTAGGCGCGGGCAGCGAGCGATGGGTGGCTCGCTGTCCGATCGCCATCAGGCTCGGATCGATGGCGCGTTGTGCACGCACGCTTCAAAATAATGTCAGCATAGGAGAAGAGACCTGTTAGGGCCAGAGCCTGCCCGGGTTGCGGAATTTGTTCGAATGAGTCACCGCGGCCCTGGAACGTAAAAGGCTTTAGAAGGAACACGGATGGGTTTTAGTTAGTAAGAGTCTGACACGCCCTTCCGCTACACCTAGAGCAGAAGAAGTTTTTTGATGATTTCCCATCCTTAAAAAAAATAAAAATAAAAGAAAATATCGGGCATAAAAAATGTCTTCGTCCTAACCCGGGTCATGCTTTATCCGTGTGCCAGCTGTCACCTAGTTGTATTCAGCTGTTTTCGCTTGATTGATTTACAAATAAATAAACGGACAGTTTTTCACATATCTAAATGTTTCAGCTTGTTCACACAGAAAGTATTTACGGAGCGGATCCGGTTTTATTCTCGTAGAAAAATATATTTAACTAGTTAATGTCACAGTTAAATCATCTGTTTTAAGCACTTTTAAACGTCAACGTTTGTAGTTTAAAAAACTGGCCAAGTGCAACTTGAACTGCACTTGTACACGAAGGGTTCCGTACCATAAGCCGAAAAAAACATATTTCTTGTATGGCCCCCTTTTATTTTTAATTTTATTTCATTTTCATTAGATGTTGTTATAGCAGCAACAGAAATACGTAATCTGTGAAAATTTCAACTGTCTAGCTATCACGGTTCATGAGCTGCCTGGTGACGGACAGACGGACAGTGAACCCCAAAAATGATGTGAATCCAGTAATTGTTTACTCGCAAAGGTCTTGAACCTTTGCGAGTAAACAAATACCTACTACTAGAAACAATTAGGTACAAGAGTACACTAGTAGGCACTCTAGTGAACACTTCATATTTTTTTTCGTCCTTTTGATGACTAAGTATATGAAACAAACTACAAATAATATGTATGGAATAAAACCGGCCAAGTCCGAGTCAAACTCGCGCACGAAGGGTTCCGTACCATTATCTATAAAATCGGCAAAATAATTACGTTTGTTGCATGGGAGCCACCTTAAATATTTATTTTATTTTGTTTTTTTTTTAATTTTTTGTTATAGTGGAAACAGAAATGCATCATCTGTGAAAATTTCGACTGTCTAACTATCACGGTTCTTGAGATGCAGCCTGGTGACAGACGAACAGACAGACAGACGGAGTCTTAGTAATTGGGTCCTGTTTTACCCTTTGGTACGGAATCCTAAAAACGGCTTTATCCAAAAATCTGTGCGAACAAACGTTTAGTTGGAAAATATACAAGTTTTCCTCCAAAACGACCCATGCCTCGATCACAGCGCTATCCGCTCAATGACATTAGCCTACAGGCAGCCATTGAAAGAAATCTCATTTCCCCTGTCCAACACCCCAGTTCGCTACATTTCGCCCCATCACCACGGAAATTAAATCTTAAGAGCTTTAAAACAATATCTTTTGGAGCGTAAAAACTGGAGTGTTTCATTCGCTTTTCTTACTTCATTAATTATTTATACCCAGGCTTGGCTTTCTTGTTACTCGGTACGAAATCATGACGAATGAATTATGGAGTTTCTAAGTTTATACTGTTTGTGCCTTGTTTGTGTATGTACGTTGTACGGTGCTGTGTTAACTTTGTGAATGTTTCAGGGGTATAGGTCATTGGATTTTGAGAGTAAGGAGTATATTCGTATAATGTTTGTGGAAATCGGGTTGTTGATGTGTGCGATTATTCTGTTTGTTCTTACTCTTTTTTGTTTTGAAATATTTATTTGTGCTTTTGAGAGAAAAGTCAAAAGTCATTTATTCAAATTAGGCTGAGTGCCAGCACTTTTTGAACGTCAATGTTCTGCATAAAGACAGTCCCCTAAACCAGTAGGTTTCTGACTATCCATAATGACTGCCAAAGATCTACAAATGACAGCCGGGACCAACGGCTTAACTTGCTTTCCGAGGCACGGAGGAAACTAGGTATGTTAAGATGGTCACCCATCCACAGACCAACCTTGGCATGCGTTGCTTAACCATGATCGACCCATACGTATGGCTGTTATTCTTTACAATGACACATAATTAAGCTCACGCCTTTTTCCATAGGAGGAGGTCAAATCTACAGAATGACCTCTGCTATGACCCTTTTGCTTTGGTTGGATGATTGGAAAACACATTCAAGTTCATTATTTTACGCAGTTTCTGCTGACGTAGAAGTATGTTTTGGAAACTGCGGACTAGTGTCGTACTCAGGCACTACGAGGTCATCGGTCAAATAATGACCTCGATACAGAAATTTATATATATATTCAAGTTAACTTGAATCCAAGAATTCAGCTTTTATTAATAAACGCTAAGTAAACGTAATATTCTTTTAATTTATTCCACCTAATGTGGCGACTAATTTTATGTAAATAAATTATCTTAAAGATATTTTATGACGGGAGAAAAATAATAGATTTCGTTTTTAAAAATGGAAACCTGCTGTGATTTTTTAAAATATTTTGCGCTAATAAAGAATTTTAGTTAAATGGCTGTTTAGAAATTAAGGTGACTTTTATGCTTTGATTTTGTTAATGAGTAGGCGTATTTTATTCGTTAAATCGAAACTAGTTTTTAGTTTGTAGAAAACAAATTTTGCTAAAAATGACAGGTACACAAAAAATAAAATAAATCTTCGGTAAATGTGGTTTTATAATTTTGAAAAAAAAAAAACGTAAGTTATTTTTATGTGTCGTGTTGCTTTAATGAAGCAATTCACGTTTCTATGTATTATGGAATCTGTGTCATAAAATAATTAAGAATGTTTCCTTACTAAATTTTGACAAAGATTCTCCCCTTATGCTAGTTTTTGGACTCCTAAATAAAATTAACTGGTTTTTAAATCACCAAAACCCGACGACATTAGCAGGTAAGTACTGATAAATTCCTTAATAATTATCAAACCTGTGACATACTCCTGAGTGTTGAAACGCCATCAATCTTCACCTAAGACCAGTCGCTTGCGCAAGAAACGATTTACCTCAAAGCGTCGATTTCTCACAAATTGCGAGAATTAATCGAATGAAACGGGTATCTACTTGTGTTGGCCAATTAATCGGATATCCTGTCATTTATGCATACCAGGTAGGTGCTATTATACTGTTGTTTCGAATATTATTATTCTAGAAGCTTCTAGGAATGCGTGGGTTTGTAATTAAGTGGACACTGAACTTTTTTTTTAATCAATGGAAATAACATTAGGTGTGTCTAATAGGTAAACATACCTGTGTGGGTTTGAGGAAATTAGTTATCATGGTATGTGAGTGTGGTGCGGAAGACTGAGGAAAATGTCGTGAAGAAAGTTTGTATGGATGGATGTTCAATCACGCAAGAACGACTAAACAGTTCTGGATGAAAATTGGCACAAAGATAGATTATAGTCTGGAATAGGACATTAGCTACGCTTATCCCGAGAGTGTTCCCTTGAGATAATTTTTGGGTTCCCCACGGGCGAAGCCGCTGGCAGAAGTCAGTTGGCTACAGCCAACTGACTTCTGCCAGCGGCTTCGCTACAATGAGAACACTAAAGAAACAATGCATGCCCTGTATTAAAAATAATTGTGAGGAATAACAAAGCAGTACATGTATACGACATTTTGTGTGAATAAAATTGAAATTGGCACAAGCGATACTGACCTCTCTATCCTATCTAGCAGCATTCATTAAAGACAATATTCTCGTCGCTAAGTTACAGATATAAGATATTTTGACCTTGTCTGTAAGGTCGTATTTGCCTAGACATGGCTTGAGTTTTACCTCTCCTTTGTTCAACCACCACACTTGACCCTGTATGCTTCACAGTCATTAGGTATTCGCGAAGTGTATGAAGAGAGCTTGCTGGATTGTTCGTTAAGAACTTAAATGGTCCGCTCCGACGCACCCTGAACCGTCAACTCCGGTGCTAATCTTGCTACACTTGTATAACCCTAAGAAAAAGAAGAATCCAAGTATAGTATAAGCATTATCAACCTGTAACGTTCCCACTGTTGGGATACAGGTCACCTTTATTGACTGGGAGAGGGCCATAATCCACAACGTAAGCTTGGGCTTACGTTGAAATAATCAATCGATACTATTCATATTAATTCTATAAATGACAAAATAAATCTTGTCCATCTGTATGTATGTTTATTACATTTTCATGACTTAACAGCTAATCGCATTTGGATGAAACTTGGAACACAGATAGACCATGTACTGCCGGTCGATTCTGTAGACATGTCGAAGTCCCAAACCTTCGTTTGGCTGAAGTGATCACGAGGTGTGCTGTCAATCCATAAAATCAAGATGTCACGTGATCACGAAGTGAACTGTCATTCCATCTTGATTATATGGATTGGCAGCTCACCTCGTGATCACTTCACCCAAGCCTTCACTTCGACATATTTACAGAATCGACCGGCTGGATTAGGACATAGGACAGGACGCTTGCCTGGAACATATAAGGGCCGTTACCACTCCGCACTCCGTCACCTGGGCTCTGCATCTAGTCATCGAAAATGCTTTCGCGAGCAGTAGCATGAACTCTTCTTACGACATACCAATAAAATTGTTGTATAACACTAATATAATTCGGTTCCTCGATGTCTAGTCTTCCATATTCAATGCCATGTAACCGACCCGGCCATCTTTATTTAAATTTCAAATTAATACGTCCATACATATTGAAATATTTTGTTATTTATCGACCGATGTTGACACCTGTTCACGTTAATCTTAAGATGTTGTGATAATGTAATAAAGATAATCTTATAAGTATTATATTTTTGTTTTATTATGTTATTTTCCGGTGTTCAGAAGAGTCTATACATAATAATACAATAGATTTAGTTAATTTTGCGAAACATCAAAATGTTCAAACACTAAATTACAATATTGACTGTACCAAGGTTGTAGAAAAAAATGGCAAAGATTGAGCCTAGATTGATCGTCAATTAAAATATTTGAAACCTAGTCATTCCCAGCTTTTTGTTAAAGAGAAAATCACGCAAAATTATTATTAAATACAGAATGTCACATGGATTTCTATACAACGTGTAACAGAATAAACGCAATACCTCTTAAGGGGTCATTGTACTCATCATTATGAACAACTTTTACTATGAGACTTAACCCGAAATCGCGAAAAAAAAACAGCTGTTCAGTACATTTTGTTGAGTTATGCGCACAGAAATGTATGGGGACGTCTATTTTTTCGCGATTTCAGTGTTAGTCCCATAGTAAAAGCTGTTCATAATGATGAGTACAATGACACCTTAAAAGGTATTGTGTTTATTCTGTTACAGATTGTATTAGGGGCCAACTCGCAAAGCCGCCGAATGAATGAATGTTATTAGGTAGGTACGAGTACCATTCAAATTACTAGTTAAAGAATTTCATCAAACATATTATACTTTATATATTTAACAGTTTATATACCAAACTAAATTTATTGATTTAGGTAGAGCGGCAACAGAATTGACGCAAAACTTGACAAGTTGTCATTCTAGTCGTAATTATGAGCTACTTTTACTATGGACCAGACCTAAATTTCCAAAAAATGAGTTCGTTATAGAGATGTCGATTTTTTTTCGCGATTCGTGAAGTCGATTTTTTCGATTTCGAGTTTGGTCCCGACGTTAAAGTAGTTCCTAATAATAAGTAAAATGGCCCTTTTCAATTCTCCTTGATTCTGTTACACGTGTTAGATATAGAAGGCTAAAGGAATAAAAATATTAGAACCGAGCCGACCTTGACAAGTCATAACTAATGCAATAACAAGAAAGCTAAAATCTACTTTTTCCTTTTAATATCATAAAATATCTAACAAAAATATACACATTACCTATTAATTCGGAAAAATCACATGAATAAAATATATGACTTTGGTAAACATATTTGATAAGAACCATATTGCTTACATTGACCTTAAACGACTATATGGACATATAATAATATATTATAGTTCGACAGACGAGTTGTCTTAATGTGTATATTAATGTGTTTTAATTAATACTTCGGTTTCATATACTTGTATTTCGCTCGAAATTATCGATTGATGATAAATTTTTATTGGACTGTATTGCTTAATTTATAGTTTGCTTTTCTGGCTGCTGGGGTAAACCGATTTCCAATAGGCACATAACATCAGTCAGTTAGCTTGCCAATTGCGTAAACCAATCAGATGGACCATGCCGTATCGTAGTATAGGCTATATATTGTGGCTCCCAATAATTTGGACTAGCTCTCGGTTTGTGACTTAAGCATTTGAAGTTGTTATTTTAACATGAAAACCTGACAAAATTAGATAGTATTGTTTGACACGTTATTAACGTAAAATACTTAATTTAGAAATCTGCCTTTGTAGTTAAATTGTTTTTATTTACATTAGGAATTTCTCCTGTATCGTGGGTGCAATTAAAACATATAAACTCACATACACAAACAGCCAGACCCGGAACAACTATCTGTGGGCTATACAAATATTTGTTCCGTGGGGCGCCAACCGTGCCGACGACCCAAACTGACACATAATTAAATGACAAGAATTTTTACTTGAACTTCAATACAAAAATCTAGCTTGAACTAGTAGCCACCTTAGTTCCTTACATCTCGACAACGTTGATTAAACTGTAACCTGTCCAAAGCAAGACCAAGACAAATTCATGCAAATGATTTTCGTCAAACACGGTTTGAACCTGAATGCAACAGAACTACTTCAATACTAAAGCTAGCTCCGTTTACTTCGAATACAACTGACACCGAGTACCTATAGGTAGTACAAGAATGAACAAGATCGTTCGATACGCCAGCCTGTGGATGAAGCCTATGTCTGTTCAATGGAGGACAGTTTCCGCCGGAGATGAATGGCTGAATGAGTGAATGAGATCTTTGACTGAACTATAGGATAAGACAGCTGGAGTAGTACTGTCCTTACTTAGCCTATAGAAGATTATTGAGGCATGAATGATTTTAGTTTGATTTCATTTTGGATATTACCTATAAACGTAAAACCTCTTAAAGGGTCTTTGTACTCATCATTATGAACAACTTTCACTATGGGACCAACACTGAAATCGCGAAAAAAACTCGACTCCCCCATACGTGTGCGCGTTACTCGACAAAATGTAGTGAAAAGCTGTTTTTTTTTCGCGATTTTGTGGTTGGTTCCATAGTAAAAGTTGTTCATAATGATGAGTACAATGACCCCTTAAGAGGTATTGCGTTTATTCTGTTACACGTTGCATGTGCATAGAATTTATATGACCTTATAAAACGAATGTGCTGTTTCATTTCAAGACATACGACAGGATCCTAAACAAAAGAGTAAATTCTGTGTTCTTCTGAATATACTTTATTTTCAAGGCTTAAATCATCAAATGACTTCTTTCGCTCTGGGTGGAGCGGAAGGGCGTGTCAGACTCTTACTGACTAAAACCCATTCGTGTTCTTTCTAAAGCCCTTTGCGTTCCAGGGCCGCGGTGACTCTTTCGAACAAATTCCGCAACCCTGGCAGGCTCTGGCCCTAGCGGGCCCCTTCTTTTATGCTGACATCTCTTTGAGGCGCGCGTAAAACACAACGCACCATCGACCCGGGCCTGGTGGTGATCGGACAGCGAGCCACCCAATGCTCGCCGTCCGCAGGCCCGCGCCTACGGTGGCCGGGGATCGCCCTGCGACTCCCGACGCCCGGGGCGTCTTCTCCTGTTGCGGCGGTTGGGACGAAGGCCTTGCCTTTCCCTCGCGCGGCCCGCCTCCTCCTTTGCTAGCATTACTGCTTCGCAGAAGGAGGTGACCGCTTCCCAAGCCTCCTCGCTCCGGACCATGGATTCAACCAGGGCCGGACGCGAGAGGTT